>CM053026.1:535679029-536149029 GCA_028564925.1 Lithobates sylvaticus
GCGTGTGCATTTTTTATTTTATTTTTTAGACCAGAGAAACAAAAAAAAAAAAAAAAAACGTACCATAACTTGTGACTAATCATGCAGGTTAGCTGATCCAGTGCCCTGGCTGCATTGTAGGGCAAACAGAACATATAAACAATTGTTTTCTGTGTCCTTGCAGTGACCAGCGTTTTACAATGCATTAAAATGCTTGTCACCGCTCCTAACCTAACCTGACCTTAGAAGGTAGATGTGACCAATGTCTCCTTGCAGCAGCAGGCTTTACCTGATACAATAGGAAGATATAAAGCGAATAATGTGTGCATGGGGTTACAAATATTTTGAGATCACTTTTATTGTACAAAACAAGAATTTCAAAACTAGACACTTGGTGAAAACAAATGGCAAGGTTTAAAATAACTTACCAGGTGAGAAACCATAACTGCTCCATCACAGCTCTCTGCATTGCCAGGGTCATTGCTCTCTCTGCTTTCAAGAATCTGTCGAAAGTGAGAAAAATAAATTATAGGCATACTTTGAAGGTTTAAGTTCATTCATTAACTGTTTTATTTCTACTACTATATTCTGTTTTAATCATGTATATAGAGTCATATTATTTTACAGTTCTTCACAGTGCTCAAGTGAAACGAAAGCGTGAATACTTACCTGTCCAGCGGTCCCTTGCCGTCATCCAAGCCTCTTCATTAGTTGGCGGGGGATGACAGTGATCCCAGCACTGTAAGCTGAGCATGAACAGCTTAAATTTACAGTGCCGGAGAAGACAGCAAGTAGGTAGGAAGGGGCATTTTATTACAGAAGAGACAGTGCACGTCGCTTCTGCAATAAAAGCCTGCCCGCTCTTACAGCAAAACCTTTAAGTATCCCATTTTAAAAAGGCAAAGCAATAATATAATGAACTTACCATTCTAAAAATTGTATGAGACCGGCTACTGTGTTCATTCATTTTTGTCTCCCCATAATGTCTGGTTTCTGCAAAAAAAAAAAAAAAAAAATGAGTTAAAATTACATTTCAAACAAAAGTTGTTTTGTTTTTTTAACGTGGGGAAACGCTGAGGTTTTATTTGCTTTATGCATTTCACTTGGTGGATTTCCCCTACAAGCTGACCTATTTGCAAGCAAGACACCTAAAAGGGAAGTCCTTAAATAAAGCACATCCGCAGCAATTAGAGTGGATTAGAACGGGAAGGGTTAATACAAACTTGCTTCTTGGGAGGTTCCCAATAGAAGGCGTAATGCAGGGGTGTGCCCAACCTTTTGAAGAGCGAGGGCCACTTAAGCGACTTGGTAACTGGTCGCGGGCCACAATGAGCAGAGCAGGCAGATGACAGATCCATGCAGAGCGGACACGGAAACAGCCCACTCTACTCTATGGGTCCTCCGATCCGCCCTGATGGAAAGGGGATTTAGCGATACAGATTGGAGGTAGGCGGGTGTAAAAGGACACAAAAATCTGTTTACATCTGCCGTTTCATAGGAGGTGAATGGAGGGTCCGATTGAGTCGGACCAATTGTGTGAAAGGGGCCTTTCACACTAATGTAGCGCAGTGCACAAGCTGTATTAGTGCTGGCTTTGATTCTTTTGAAATGTGAGTGTAAAGGTTGAAGATTTTAAGGGTTTTTATTAAACTGGTTTATACGTTATTACACTATTGGAACACCTTTATTATTTACATGTGGAGGGATCCCTACATACACAGTTGGATATTCGTTTAAACCCTTTCTGTGTGGTTTGAAAGCATCTTAGCCTGACACGCAAGTGTAGGAATTGGAATTCGGTGAGTGCGTTTAAGGGAGTAGAGTCACTGGCACACTGGTGTGGTGGATGGAAGAGGAAGATACTACACCCCAAAAGGATATATTGGAACACTTTATGGACTTTTTTGCATTTATATATATTTTTTACTTGTCACAGGGTGGTATTATAGTTCATGTAATGCACATTTTTCATAGTGATGTTGAACAAACATTTGTTGAAATATAAAGCGCCACTATTTTTTAAACAAACAATTTTGTAACAATGCAACAAGTTACATTGATTGGTGCTTTGATCACACCTGTACGTTGACATAGTGTAGATATGCAGCAGTAATATTAATTCCTAATGGCACCCCCATGTATCTTGCAAATGTGCATGAACTGCGGTACCATGTATTTTGGTGCAGAGCAGAGGGGGAAGAAAACACGTGGCCGCCCTTCGGATTGCACATCAAAGCGATTCTGGGAGACCTGTCTAAAACGTGAAAGCTGGTCTAATTTAGCGGCTGTATAAAAGAAACAGTGAAGTTGGTTCCTGCCCACCTCGCCATTATGCATCTGCGCAGTGAGGCAGTTGGATTCCCTGGGGCCAGACAGCGCAGTGGTAATTATGCACTTTTTTTCCTCTGTGGTAGCAGCAGTTTTATCAGCTGGATCGTGGCCAGGCTTATGTTTTCTGAGTGTGCACCTGTTGTCTGAGCACTCCTCTCACTAAGTAGCCGCACGACTGGCTCAAACTCAAGACATGTTGGCTGTGGATGGGGTATTTATCAGGTCGTGTAAGAATATTACAGGCTTTGTAGGTACTACTAAAAGTAGCACTCACAAAGCCAGATATAAAGCAGCACTCTTTTATATCTGCCTCTGTGAGCAAAGTGTTTCCTCTGCCTCTGAGTAAGCACAAAGCCAGATATAATGCATCTCTCACAAAGCCAGTTATAACAGTACTGCTTTATCTCTGGTTTTGTAAGCAATGCTTTATACCAGGCTTTGTTAGCATTGCTTTATATCTGGCTTTGCAGCACTTAAAACACGTATTAATCCATTTCTCAGAGCCAGATATAAAAGGAATATTCTTTTTGTGGCAGGGGCAGGAAAACAGCGGATTCCTACTGCTGTTTTTGACACCCATGAGTGGCTAGCTGCAATGCCTTGTGTGTGTTCTAAAGCTGCAGAAATTGGGGTGTCCTGAGGTGTGAAGCTGCAGAAATTGGGGTGGGGGGAGTGTCATGACAAGTCTGATAATTAGATGAGAGCTGGCCTGAGTACACAGCACAGCTAGAGAACTGACCGGTGTGTTCTACTTAGTGTGGTCAGTTTTTAATAGGAAAGCAGAGGGACTGTCAGAAACACTAGGGATTTTCAGGGAGCAATACAAAGAGAACAGGATGCTTTTTCTACAAGTACATGGTACAGCAGGCACATATCAGGAATATAAACTGCTGGGGTAACAAACTTTGGCCATGGTTTCCCCTCAGTCAAGTATAAGAGGTTCAAGAACTCAAATGTCTTTAGTTTTGGATAGATTAGATTAGGGAGAAGTTAGTTTTAGCCTATTTTCTGTGCCCGAGAGGACAACCCAAGATTTTGTATTACCCCCTCCCTCCCCAGGAATAGCAGGGAGGGAGAAACAGCGGAAACACAGCTGAGGAATTATTCAATGAAAATTGCTGGCTACTAAATGCGTGAAACTGCTGTACTAAAATTTATAGAAACTAAATTTCTTACTTTCACCCTTTTTGATCCATTGCAGGACATGTTCAGGACACGTCACAACTTCTTCATTCAGGTCAGCAACATACACATTTCTCTTTACATAGGGAAAAAATAAAAAATAAATAAATAAAACACACAACCTCATTAGGCCAGTTTTCTGCTTTTCAGTCTTTATCACATTTATATTTTTCGAACATAAAAAATAAAATAAATTAAATTAAGAAAAAAAGGTTATCCATCCAACTGTTTTGTTTCAGAAGACAGCCTAAAAACAAATCTGGTTGAATATATATATATATATATATATATATATATATATATATATATATATATATATATATATATATATATATATATATATATATATATATATATATATATATATATATATATATATATATATATATATATATATACACACACACACACATACATATATATATACACATACATATACACACACACACACACACACACACATTAGGACTGTGGAAATTAAAAAACATTTTTTTGATCAATCAAAATAGTTTTGATCGGTACTCACCTCTCTGCCGGCTTCCGGGTCTTCAGGGATTTCCGTCAGAGATCCGGTGACGTCACAGACAGACGTCACCGGACTCCTCCCGCCTTCCAAGTGCCTCAGTCTGCTAACGAAGGGAAGGGGGGGAGGAGTCCGGTGACGTCGAAGTTCTGATTGAACGTAACGCGTACAGGGGAGGAGCTATGCATGTCATCACCCGCTGCTGCCCTACAGAACTAACAATTGTCGGTTTTACATGCTGTGTTTTTATCATCTTTATGCAAGTAGTTTGTGTTTGAACACAAAAATGTAATCTTATACTTAAGCACTTGGATCTTTTCTTTCTACCCATGACCTGGCGTCCTTGCTGAGATCTAAGGAGACGTGAGAGAAGTTAATGGTCCATGTTAACCCTTTTGATACCCGCTTGCATGACCACCTGTTTGCACAGGGGCCCATGCCATAAGATGAGAGTGATTAGTTAGACCGGAGGTGGAGGGATTGTCACGCTACTGTGGGAAAAAATAAAAATTACGTCAGTGCTACAGTTTGAATTTAAAACTTATTTGTGTGAACTGTGAAGTTAAGTCATGGATTGTGGAAACGAACTAGTGTCAGGTGATTGTATAATTAATCGAACACAAAAATTTTAATCAGTAGTAGAAAATATATATATATATATATATATATATATATATATATATATATATATATATATACACACATATACATACACACACACACACACACACACACACACACACACACACATACACACACACATATATATATATATATATATACACACACACACACACATACACACACACACACACACACACACAATTACCAAAAGTATTGGGACGCCTGCACTTGTCTACAAGTTAATCATTTTTATTTTGCTAGAAAATTACTTTAGAAACCCCCAAACATTATACTTTTTTTTTTTTATTTCCAACACCCTAGAGAATAAAATATCGGTCGTTGCAATACTTTTTTTGTCACACTGTATTTGCGCAGCGGTCTTACTAGCTCACTTTTGAAAAAAAGTACACTTTTTAAATAAATGAAAAAAAAAAAAAAAAAAAAAATACAACAGTAAAGTTAGCCCAATTTTTTTTATATTGTGAGAAAGATAATGTTACACCGAGTAAATTGATACCAAACATGTCATGCTTCAAGGTTGCGCCCCCTCGCGGAATGGCGACAAGCTTTTACCCTTAAAAATCTCCATATGCAACGTTTAATAAATTCTACGAGTTGCATGTTTCGAGTTAGAGGAGGTCTAGGGCTAGAATTATTGCTCTCGCTCTACCGATCGCGGTGATACCTCACGTGCCTTGCTCACAGTCTTACCTCTAATTCATCACAAAAGGTGTTCTATTGGGTTGAGGCCAGTCAAGTTCATCCACCCCAAACTCACTCACCCACGTCTTTATGGACCTTGCTTTGTGTACTGGTGTGCAGTCATGTTGTAACATGAAGGGGCCATCTCCAAACTGTTCCTACAAAGTTGGGAGCATGAAATAGTCCAAATTGTCTTAGAACGCAGGATACCTTAAGGCTGGATTCACACCTATGCAGTTTTAGTGCTTTTTGCATATTTGCACTACAAAAAGTGTTCCCTAGGAAACCATGTTAAAATGTACTGTAGTGCAAATCTGCAAAATGCAAAAAGCACTAAAACTGCATAGGTGTGAATCCAGCCCAAGAGTTCCCTTCACTGGAACCAAGGGGCCAAACCCAACCCCTGAAAAACAACCCCACACTATAATCCCCTCTCCACCAAACTTTACTGAGTTGCTGTTCCCAGTTGCTTCAACTTTACTATAATACCACTAACAGTTGGCCGTGGAATATTTACTAGCAAGGAAATTTTACAGATAGATTTATTGCACAGGTGGCAACCTATCACAGTACCACACTTGAATTCACTGAGCTGCTGAGGAGTGACCCATTGTTTCACAAATGTTTGTAGAAGCAGTTTGCATGCCTAGGTGCACCTATGGCCATTGGAACACCAAAACCCAATATTTGGAGGGGTGTCTCAATACTTTTGGCAAATTATATATATTTTACACACACACACACACACACACACACACACACACACACACACACACACACACACACGGTAAAATAAGTATTGAACATTATTTTTCTAAAAAAGGTGCGATTGACATGAAATTTTCATCACATGGTCGGTAACAACCCATGCAATCCATACACACACAGAAACCAATACAAATAAGTTTAGTAATTAATGTGTAACAAAATGGAATGGCACAGGAAAAAAGTATTGAACACGCTAACTGAAATTTAATACTTCGTATAAAATCCTTTGTTGGTAATGACAGATAGATTTGCATTTTGTGGATGATTTTCTTTTACAGACAAGTAATTTATCTAGGACATGGTATTTAAACTATACAATATGAAGACCAGTGGAGTTCCAGTCACTTAAGTGAAAATTAATAGTCAGCAGCTACAAAAACCAGCAGTGGCAGGTACCTGTCAAAATAAGGTAACCGCCCATCCCCCCCCCCAAGCTCCATTTCACAAACAGGAGTCGAGGAGGAGGCCTTAAGAGTGGAACTTCCCCTTTTGAGTGGAGCTCCGCTTTAATAAAAGGTTTGGAACTTTAGTCAGTCTTAAATTAGTGCACGTTCTCTCAGCTGAAGACAAGCAAATCCTGGAAGACAATTGAAGTACCACTTTACTTCTCAATGCAGTTCTCACAAAGGAGAAATTTAATTTCTGCCTCTAGGGGCACTGCAGGTGGAAGTCTCCAGTTTAGTTTGCTTGTGGGCTCAATCTTGTACCTCCTACAGTTGGGCAATTGTTAGAGGACAGAAACTATCTTCTGTTGCCTAAGGCCTTAATTGACAGGTAAGAGGTTACATTTGTCTGACAAACCAGTTTATCTTTTTTAACCACTTGCCTACTGGGCACTTTCACCCCTTCCTGCCCAGGCCAATTTACAGCTTTCATCACCTTGAATGACAATTGCGTGATCACTGTACCCAAACAAATTTGTATCATTTTTTTTTGAGACAGATGGAGCTTTATTTTGGTGGCATTTCATCACCGCTAGGCTTTTAATTTTTTTGACAAATAAAAAATAAAAGTTTTAGTTTGTTAGAAAATGTTGTAAATAAGCAAGTAATTTATTTCCTTCACTGATGGGCACTGACGAGGAGGCACCAACAGGGCTGCACTGATAATCAGGGCACTGATGATCAGTGCCCCGATTATCAGTGTACATGTCCCCTGTGTGGATTGCCACTTACCGCCTGACAGCGTGTGAGGAGAGGAACGCCGATAACCGGCAAATCCTGTTTACACTGATCAGCTGTGATTTCTTTATAAGCAAAGTTACTGCCATGATTGCACACTGTATATGGGGAAAGGGGCTCTCGGGAGATTTATTTCTGGAGGCGCACCTTTGAATACATGAACGGAGCTCCCAGCATCTGCCCCTGCAAGAATTTTACAAGCTTGGTGAAGATGTATCAGGGGGCAATAAAAGATTTCTTGGATATGGGAACATGTAAAAAAAAAAAAAATAATAATTACATTTGGGACATGCTCTAGAAGGGAGATTTGGGGGTAAAAGGTGGGTGATGCCTGGACATACACTTCAAAGAACTACCAAGGAGTAAATGAAGATAAACCATCTTTAGCTTACAGTAAAATCTTCACGGATTTCCAAAGGCTTCTTTTTTCTACTATCACACAGAAGATCTGTGACCGTTTCATTATAGATTTCCATATATGACACGCGTAGTAAGAATTCCCTGCTCGGTATCTAAAAAGGTAGATGCAAACAAACCATCACATACTGCGCAAAGTTTTTTCCTCAAAGGGTGTTCATATTACCAATATAACATTTGCATACATTATAAATGAATGACATTCTTTTCATCTGTAACACCAGATTAGTTTAGCAGGAATATTACCATTATTACAGTATATTACAGTCTAAAGGCCAGCTCATTGGGAGGAGGGGGGGGGGGGGGGAGAGAACGACAACGACTGTGACAGACCTCCCAATACCATGACCATTGCGATCCACTGTCACAGTGATCACGTAATCAGGAGCTTGTCCCACTTTCTCACGCTCATAACTAGAGACTAAGGGAGGCCATACACGACAGGGGAGTCAGCAATGGTCATCTCCCAGAAGGGGGTTTTCACTGGGAGAAGGACAGAGATCACTGCGAGCGTCTATAGCAGCGGCGAATGGTGTATGGCCAGCCTAATACAGTGCACTTTCAGCACAGAAATCGCAGTAGACCTGGTTGCATATGTGGCATGTGGACTTTAAAGCCCACTCTTATCTGCTGTACATTACAGCGGGTAAAATAAGTATTGAACACGTCACCATTTTTCTAGGTAAACAGATTTCTAAAGGTGCCGTTGACATAACAATATTCACCACATGTCGGTAACAACCCATGCGATCCATACATACAAAGAAACCAAAACAAATAAGGTTTAGAAATGAAATTATGTGTAATAAAATGGAATGACACAGGAAAAAGTATTGAACACGCTAACTGAAATGTATTTAGTACAAAATCCTTTGTTGGTAATGACCGCTTCAAGACACCTCCTGTATGGAGAAACCAGTCGCATGCATTGTGTGATTGCAGGTGTGATTTTGGCCCATTCTTCCACACAGTCTTCAAATCTCGAAGGTTCTTTGGGTTTCTTCTATGAACTCTGATGTTTAGTTCTTTCCATAGATTTTCTATTGGATTCAAGTCAAGTGATTGGTTGAGCCATTCTAGCAACTTTATTTTCTCTTTCTTTGAAACCAATTGAGAGTTTTCTTAGGTTTGTGTTTTAGATCATTGTCTTGCTGAAAGGCCCACCCTCGCTTCATCATCCTGGTAGATGGCAAATTTTTATCAAGAAAGTCTTGGTACATTTTTCCATTCATCTATTCTTTCAATGACATGAAGTTTGCCAGTACCGTATGCTGAAAAACAGTCCCACAGCATGATGTTCCCACCTCCAAAGTTCACTGTTGGTATGGTATTTTTTGGGGTGATGTGCAGTGCCATTTGACCTCCAAACATGTGCATATTATGGCATCCAAAGAGTTCAATTTTGGTCTCATCTGACCAGACCATATGCTCCTAGTATTTCACAGGCTTGTCTAAATGTTGTGCAGCAAACTTTAAATGACCTTCAACATGCTTTTTATTGAGCAATGAAGTCTTGCGTGGTGAACATGCATACAGGCCATGGCAGTTGAGTACATTACTTATTGTTTTCTTTGAAACAATTGTGCCTGCTAATTCAAGGTCTTTCTGAAGCTCTCCACAAGTGGTCCTTGACTCTTGGATAACTCTACTGATAATGAGTTTCACCTTTGTCAGAAATCTTGCAAAGAACACCTTGGTCATGGCCTGTTTATGGTGAAATTATGTTCTTTCCATTTCCAGATTAGGGCCCCAACAGTGCTCACTGGAACATTCAGAAGTTTAGAAATTCTTCTGTAACCAATGCCATCAGTAAGCTTTGCAACAATAAGGTTGCAAAGGTCTTGAGGGAGCTTTATGCTTTCACCCATCATGAGACATTTGACACCTTTTGATAGGTCATCAGTTGAGACTGAACCAGCTGATATTAATTTGCACTGACAAGGGGCTGGATTGCTTGCCAATTACCGATAGATTTCAGCTGGTGTCTTAGCTTTCCATGCCTTTTGAACCTCCCTTATTTCATGCGTTCAATGCTTTTTCACTGGGTCATTCCATTTTATTACACATAACTTAATTTCTGAATGTATTTGTTTTGGTATGTATGTATGCATGCATGCATGCATGCATGCATGTATGGTCAATAGTACCTTTAGAAATCCATTTACCTAGAAATACTGATGTGTTCAATACTTATTTTATCCGCTGTATGTGCTCAGCAGGTGGTTAAAATATTAACCCAGGACAATAAAACGATAGATAGTAAAGTAATAATAATAATAATAATAATAATAATAATAATAATAAGGAAAGAGTTTTGAGGTTAGAAAGTAATTGTATTCATTCCAGCATTTTGTCTAAACATCTCAAATGTTTCTAACTTTTATAACGTAATTGGTAAGAGAGTGTGAGAAATGGGATGGCTAGGCAAAGGATTCATAAGGCCACTTTCACACTGAAGCGCTTCTAAACTGCCAGTAAATACACTGAGCGCTTTTGAAGAGCTTTTCAGGCGCTTTTGAAGAGCTTTCCATTCATTTCCATGGGGAGGGGAGTTTTTCACAGCCCTGCCAGCACACTGCCCCAGTGTGAAAGCGTTCATAGATTTTAATGGAAATAAGTTTTCGTGAGCTTTTTAGGCGCTGTTTTTAGCGTGTTTCAGTGTGAAAGTGGTCTAACAAGTTTGTTTGAAGATAAAATTACATTTACAAACCTTTTGCCACATACATACCTCGTTAATGATTCTAAAGACCTCCTTAACAGCTTGAGGTATAATTCCCAGACAATCAGGAGACCCCATCATTGTGTATGTTTTGCCTGAAGAGGTCTGCCCATAAGCAAATATTGTGCCTGAGATAGAACAAACATAGGTATTCAGGACTTGAATATTCACAAATCAATGTAAAAGTCGGGCTTTTATGTATTCCATAAGGGGGGGGGGGGGGGACCCACACAAAAGAATTACCATTGTATCCATGTACAGCTGAGCGAATAATTGGAATTGCTACTTCTTGATAAACTTGAGATGTCGTTTCATATAAATTAAAGACACGATCTACAAAAAAATTTAAATAATAAGGACAGAATACTTTCATATCACTGCAAGTTAGTATATTTACATTAAGGTCAGCTATACTGATTAGACCATTTTTAATAATCTATGCACCTACCACAGTTTGGCACAGCTGCACAAATCGCCCCTTTGAGAGAGGGAGAGGAAAAAAAAAAAAGTACCAAAACTTACCAAAATGAAAAGATCTTGTGCCATCAATCTGCGATACAGTAGAGTTTTCAGCTTTCCAAAACAAGTTCACTTGTTCTCCCTGTTCTCTAGAATTTAGAAAGAAATTGTATTTTTACGTCTGCTTGTCTGAAGGACACTGTCCATATCATGGTCTTCATTATTAGGCTATTTTATGCATGCCTGTGTTGCTACAACGGTTATTTTAGAATACACCGAAGGGATAGGTCCCATTACATAAGAAATGTAAATAACGCAGTTAAGTTTCCCAAAAGTTTGTGTCCTGGCAAAGCTTTCCAAACCATTGTTACATGTTTTCATACATAATTAAATTAATTTTTTTCTAGAGTGTCCCAAGAGTCTCAGAACCACAAATGTGGTCAAAGCTGCTTCTAACTCTCATCAGAACTATGTAATTTACCAACAGAGGCTTGCACTGCAGGACTGGTGGCTGGCCAAAGTGCCAACCTGCACAGTATTTAAAGCAGAACTTTACCCATAACAACTTTAACCACTTCAGCCCCGGACCAATTGGCAGCCAAAGGACCAGGCCCCTTTTTGCGATTCGGCACTGCGTCGCTTTAACTGACAATTGCGCGGTCGTGCGACGTGGCTCCAAAACAAAATTGGCGTCCTTTTTTTCCCACAAATAGAGCTTTCTTTTGGTGGTATTTGATCGCCCCTGCAGTTTTTATTTTTTGCGCTATAAACAAAAATAGAGCGACAATTTTGAAAAAAATGCAATATTTTTTGCTTTTTGCTATAATAAATATCCCCCAAAAATATATAAAAAAAAACATTTTTTTTCCCTCAGTTTAGGCCGATACGTATTCTTCTACATATTTTTGGTAAAAAAAAAAAAAAAAACGCAATTAGCGATTATTGATTGGTTTGCGCAAAAGTTATAGCGTTTACAAAATAGGGGTTAGTTTTATAGCATTTTTATTAATATTTTTTTTTTTTACTAGTAATGGCGGCGATCAGCGATTTTTATTGTGACTGCAACATTATGGCGGACACATCGGACATTTTTGACACATTTTTGGGACCATTGTCATTTATACAGCAATCAATACTATTTAAATGCATGGATTCCTGTATAAATGACAGCTGTAGTGAAAGAGTTAACCACTAGGGGGAGGGGAGGGGTTATGGCAGGGATCCTCAAACTACGGCCCTCCAGCTGTTGCGAAACTACACATCCCATGAGGCATTGTAAAACTCTAACATTGACAGACATGACTAGGCATGATGGGAATTGTAGACCCATGCGTTATGGGCTCTGACGTGTGTGTGTTTTTTTTACATTAGGGGGCAGGGCTGACGTCATTGATTGGCTTTTCCCGATGACCGGGAACAGCCAATCAATGACAGGCAGCGTAGGAAGCGCGGGGAGAGGTTTGTTTACACAAACCTCTCCCCGTTCTTCAGCTCCGTAACCCGATCGCGGGATACCAGCGGCGATCGGGTCCGCTGGTCCCGCGGCCGGGGTAACGTAGCTCCCGACCGGGTCGCGAGCACGCCGCGCGCGACTTACGGGCAGGCATTTAAAGGGCCACGTACAGGTACGTGGTTTTGCCTGCCCGTGCCATTCTGTAGACGTATATCTACATGGGGCGGTCGGGAAGCGGCTAAAAAAATTATGTTCTTTAGCACAGAACATACATTCCACATTAATAATTATGCTACCAAAATTAGTGTGTGCTGTAAATTGCCTCCATCGCTCCTGTTTCTGCTTGCTGGAGGCTGCCATTTTGCTGAAGCCCAGAGCCCCTGAACAGCAGTAAATCAAAGAGTAACTAAACTCAATTGATTTAACAGTTTAAAAAAATCTGTTACATTACTGGAATGCCGGCATGGGCGCAACAGTGCACGACCGCGCAATTGTCAGTTAAAGCGACGCAGTGGCGAATCGCAAAAAAGTGCTCTGGTCAGGAAGGAGGTAAAATCTCTGGGCTGAAGCGGTTAAGGCTGTCAGCAGATCGGCCTCTACAAATTCAGCAGTGTCTAAAAATGGAGAGCAACTGAGCATAGGCAGAGCAGGGTGAAACAGTGTATTTTAAACAGTTTAGGCAGTTATTTTTACTGGTTTTACATACAGGGCCTTGAAAAAGTATTCATACCCCTTAAAATGTTCCACATTTTATCATGTTACAACCAAAAACTTAAAATTTATTTTATTGGGATTTTATGTGATAGACCAACACAAAGTGGCACAGAATTGTGAAGTGGAAGGAAAATTATAAATGGCTTTTAAATAAATAGCGGTATGTGAAAAGTGTGGTGTGCATTTGTATTCATCCCCCCTGAGTCAATACTTTGTAGAACCACCTTTTGCTGCAATTACAGCTGAAAGTCTTTTTGGGTATGTCTCTACCAGCTTTGCACATCTAGAGAGTGACATTTTTGCCAATTCTTTTCAAAATAGCTCAAGCTCTGTCAGATTGGATGGAGAGCGTCTGAAAATTTTCAAGTCTTGCTACAGCTTCTCAATTGGATTTAGGTCTGGACTTTGACTGGTCCAGTCTAACACATGAATGTGCTTTAATCTAAATAGTTCCATTGTAGATCTGGCTGTATGTTTGGGGTCTTTCTCCTGCTGGAAGGTGAACTTTCACCCCAGTCTCAAGTCTTTTGCAGACTCCAACAGGTTTTCTTCTAAAGGTTGTCCTGTATTTGGCTCCATCCATCTTCCCATCAACTGACCAGCTTCCCGATCCCTGCTGAAGAAAAGCATCTCCACAACATGATACTGCCACCACTATGTTTTACAGTGGGGATGGCGTGTTTAGGGTGATGTGCAGTTAGTTCTGTCACACGTAGTGTTTTGCTTTTAGGCCAAAAAGTAAATTTTGGTCTCATCTGACCAGAGCACCTTCTTCCACACGTTTTATTTGTCCCCCACATAGATTCTCGCAAACTGCAAACAGGGCTTCTTATGGCTTTCTTTCAACAATGGCTTTTATCTTGCCACTCTTCCATAAAGGCCAGATTTTTGGAGTGCACGACTAATAGTTGTCCTCTGGACAGATTCTCCCACCTGAGCTGTGGATCTCTGCAGCTCTTCCGGAGTTACCTCTTGACTGCTTCTCCTATTAATGCTCTCCTTGCCCGGCCTGTTAATTTAGGTGGACGGCCATTTCTTGGCAAGTTTGCAGTTGTGCCATACTCTTTCCATTTTCGGATGATGGATTAAAACAGTGCTCCATGAGATGTTCAAAGCTTGAGGTATTTTTTTTTTTATATATAAGCTAACCTGCTTTAAACTTCTCCACAACTTTATCCCTGACCTGTCTGGTGTGTTCCTTGGCCTTCAGCCCGGGTTCAGACTGCTGCGATGCGGGAGATCGGATATGATTCGCACCGCATTGCAAATCATATGTGATCTCTGTGCGATGCGATTTCAGCCATACAGATAGTATGGCTGAATTCGCATCGCATTCGGCCCAAACTCGCACAGGACCCTTTTTTTAGGTCCGCAGCAGAATCGGATCGCATGGGTGTTCTCACCATGCGATCCGATTCCTGTCCGAGTTTGCAGATCGCACTGCGATATGCGAGCTGATATGGGGGTGTTATTAACATTTCACTGACACTCCCAGCAGCTCGCATAGGGCAGTGTGAACTGCCGGCGGGAGACATGCGATGCGGGAACCCGCAGTAGATTCGCAGCGTTCCTGCATCGCAGCAGTCTGAACCCAGGCTTATGATGCCGTTTGTTCACCAACAAATCTCTGAGGGCTTCACAGAACAGCTGTATTTATACTGGAGATTCAAATTACACACAGATGGACTCGATTTACTAATTAGGTGACTTCTGAAGGCAATTGTTTCCACTGGATTTTAGTTAGTGGTATAAGTGTAAAGGGGGCTGAATACAAATACTTTTCAGATACTGCATTTGTAAAAAAATAAAAAATTTTAGAAAACTATTATTTTCCTTCCACTTCGTGTTGGTCTATCACATAAAAGACCAATAAAATACTAGAGGTTTACCAAAATATCGGCCAGAAAAAAAAAAAAAGGGTGCGGATAATGGCACCGAAAAGGGGGCGGTCCTCCCCGGGTGCTGCACATTGCGGGGGTGTCATCCTGGCCCGCCCCAGTACTCCCCTCATCACGCAGAGCAGTGATCTTGTGTGTCACGGGCCGCTGAAACAAAGTCCCACCTCCTGCGACACACTGATCCAATGCCGGGAAATTGATTCAGTGTGACGTCTATCATAAGAGGCGGGACTTCGTCACTGCGGCCGCCGACCCGGGTAATTCAAATCCAGCTCCGTGACACAGCGGGAGATGTGTGTGATCTGGGCACTGGCAAGGCTGCATACTATTAGCAATGTGTTTAAGTAAGAGATTGCAGACATGATACAAGAGATGGTTAGAGACTGCATTTTTCTTGAGCTTTTCTTGCACTAAAAAGGTGCCAATAATGGCCAACAATAAATCCATATTAAAATTTATGATATTAAATTAAAAAGTCGAATACAATTACATATAAAAATATAAATATTTTTTTAAAAACTAATTTTCGGTACCAAAATTTCCATTCGGTGCATCTCTATAAAATACATTTACGTTTTTGGTTGTAACATGACAAAATGTGGAAAATTTCAAGGGGTATGATTACTTTTTCAAGGCACTGTAGCTAAACCTGCAAAGGGGGTCAGCCTGAAGTGATTCAACAAGACTACATTTTCTGACTAAAGTACCACTTTAAGTAAAGATCCCTCATGGACCATGGGGTGCTCTAGAGCAGGGTTCTCCAAACTGCGGGCCAGATGTGGCCCTTTGCTTGCCTTCATCAGGCCCTTGAGACTATCCCCCCCCCTTATTCTTCCCATTGACACCAATTATGAGGCACAATTCCTTGCCCTGATACCAACAATGGGGCACTATTCCTCCCACTAGTATCAATGATGGGGCAATCTATACCCACATTGACTCCAAGGCATTTTCTACTCGCACAGGGGTAAGATGCACATGTTTACTAGAAAATAATAAGGTAACTATTTAATAAATAGAACTTTCTAATGAAAGGAAATCAGAGACAGCCACTTACTAAAAAATACTTAAGAGTGAAACCCGAAGTTATGCTCAATTCCAGCAATGGGATTAAAGGGTGGTCTGGAACAAAACTGTCTCACCCGGGGTTGAGGCAGTGTAATACCTAGGGGTGCAACGGTTCGGCACACCCCGCGATCCGCGGCCTCAGGAAAGGCCGCGGCTTCGGCCTAGCTCCGGAGCGGCGGCCATCTTGGTACACCCGGCCACTGTTTACAATGTGACCGCTCCGTCAAATGACGAAGTGATCACTTGTAAACAAACTCTGCCATACCCTGCCAATACTCTGCCATACCCTGCCAATATTACGGTGGGGGGAGATGACGTGGATATTACAGTGGGGGGAGATGACGTGGATAATACAGTGGGGGTAGATGACGTGGATATTACAGTGGGGGGAGATGACGTGGATATTACAGTGGGGGAGATGACGTGGATATTACAGTGGGGGGAGATGACGTGGATATTACAGTGGGGGGAGATGACGTGGATATTACAGTGGGGGGAGATGACGTGGATATTACAGTGGGGGAGATGACGTGGATATTACAGTGGGGGAGATGACGTGGATATTACAGTGGGGGAGATGACGTGGATATTACAGTGGGGGAGATGACGTGGATATTACAGTGGGGGAGATGACGTGGATATTACAGTGGGGACTATATGGTGGTGGAATTTTTCACAGGTTTTTTGCAAATTCAATTATTATTTGCTGATCCGAAAAATGATCCGATCCGTGACTCTGATCCGAGGATCGATCCGATCCGTGAGTTTTTTGATCCGTTGCACCCCTAGTAATACCCACCCCTGCCAAAAAGTCGGAGAAAGGGCCAGGGGAGACGATAGCCATGGAACAACCCAGATGCTCACACCACCTAACCAATAAGTGTTGTGTGTGCACATTTAGACCAAAATCTGTGAAAAATGTAAATGGAAACCTGCAAACAAGGTCAAAAAGTGTGCGCATTTAACAGATGAAGGTGTGTGTGTGTGTGTGTGTGTGTGTGTGTGTGTGTGTGTGTGTGTGTGTGTGTGTGTGTGTGTTGTGTGTGTGTGTGTGTGTGTGTGTGTGTGTGTGTGTGTGTGTGTGTGTGTGTATATATATATATACATATATATATATAATATATATATACACATATACACACACACACAATCTTTGTTTAGCAGAAAATAAAAATCCCAGAGGTGATCAAATACCACCAAAAGAAAGCTCTATTTGTGGGAACAAAATGATAAAAATTTAGTTTGGGTACAGTGTTGTATGACCGCGCAATTGTCATTCAAATTGCGACAGCGCTGAAGGCTGAAACTTGGTCTGGGCAGGAATGCGTTTCAGTGCCCAGTATTGAAGTGGTTAAATCAAGGATGGCTGACATCCTGCTGCCTTTTGAGTCCGTGCAGGAGGTTTACTCCTTACCTTCCAATATGTGCATTTATTATATACAATTGAAACATACCATTAGAGCACAGGGCGACATGGGGAATTGGGCTCTGCCCCCCCACTTCCATCTTTAAATGTAATTCAATCTGTCGATTGCTCTAAAAGGATTCATCTCCCCATTGTATTATGCTCTTAGTGATATGCAAATGAGCACGTCGGCAAGAGCCAGCGGGCAACAAAGGAGAGGTTTTGGGACATTAAATGAAGCCAATGGTTTGCAACACAGCAATAGGTGGATTAATAAGTTGTTTAATAATTCATATATAACAATGGTAACGAAGATATTCATGATAGCGCTTGACAAAAACACTTGGACTAAGTAGTGACACTGGGTACATTTTCTAGATAAATCCAGGGGACCACCACTTTCTGAATGAGTAAACAAATATTGCACAGTAATGCCTGCATGATCTCTGGCCTAAAAGTTCCTGAAATAAGGAATAATCCATATATAAAAAATGAAGTATGTAGTTGGGAGTTTATTCAAGTAGCTTGACGCGTTTCGTGGTTCAGGACCACTCCTGAATAGGCGGCACCTATTTACGGACGTCCTCGTTATGCTGGGGGGGATGCGGCACTCGGGACACTATTGTGGGAGAAGGATTGCTTCACTGCCCTACATTCCCCGTGACCCAACATCAGGTAGTTTTGCACTACACCAGCCACCTTGATTTCACTTTGTTTTCCCACGTTTGCCTTGTTATGGGGGAGTGATTTCACCTCTACCTCTCACGTATGTTTTACTTTATCACCCACTCACTTTACAGTCATCTCACTTTGGTCACTTCCACAATGTTTTTGGACTTTTGGTCCAATCTTTCTTTTTCCCTTTCATTTTCTTTTTTATATTTCTTCACTCCCTCTACAGACATCCTATTTTTACATCCACTTGCCATTCATCCCTCTGGAGTGCCTCGTGTTCCTGCGTTTCCCCAGTGTACGCCTGTGCTTGGTCGCCGTGGTGGGTTGCCCGCCCCAGCTCCCGATTGCTTTGTTCCCGGATGGCCTATCTCTACCAACCTTTACTTCCAATTATATACTTAGTGAGTACAGAGACCTTTCTGGGGGATTTAATTGTCCACGTTGTACTCACCTCTATTATGTTGACTTACATACATACATATATATATCTACATATATAGAATATATATATATATATATAATATATATACACACATACATACATACATACATACACATATATATATATATATATATTTATATATATATATATATATATATATATATATATATATATATATATATATATATATATATATATATTATATATATATTATATGTAAGTCAACATAATAGAGGTGAGTACAACGTGGACAATTAAATCCCCCAGAAAGGTCTCTGTACTCACTAAGTATATAATTGGAAGTAAAGGTTGGTAGAGATAGGCCATCCGGGAACAAAGCAATCGGGAGCTGGGGCGGGCAACCCACCACGGCGACCAAGCACAGGCGTACACTGGGGAAACGCAGGAACACGAGGCACTCCAGAGGGATGAATGGCAAGTGGATGTAAAAATAGGATGTCTGTAGAGGGAGTGAAGAAATATATAAAAAAGAAAATGAAAGGGAAAAGGAAAGATTGGACCAAAAGTCCAAAAACATTGTGGAAGTGACCAAAGTGAGATGACTGTAAAGTGAGTGGGTGATAAAGTAAAACATACGTGAGAGGTAGAGGTGAAATCACTCCCCCATAACAAGGCAAACGTGGGAAAACAAAGTGAAATCAAGGTGGCTGGTGTAGTGCAAAACTACCTGATGTTGGGTCACAGGGAATGTAGGGCAGTGAAGCAATCCATCTCCCACAATAGTGTCCCGAGTGCCGCATCCCCCCCAGCATAACGAGGACGTCCGTAAATAGGTGCCGCCTATTCAGGAGTGGTCCTGAACCACGAAACGCGTCAAGCTACTTGAATGAACTCCCAACTACATACTTCATTTTTTATATATGGATTTTTCCTTATTTCAGGAACTTTTAGGCCAGAGATCATGCAGGCATTACTGTGCAATATTTGTTTACTCATTCAGCAAGTGGTGGTCCCCTGGATTTATCTAGAAAATGCTGTTTTTATCAATGTTATTACTCATTTACTTGTCTTGTCACATGACACTGGCAATAAGCATGTTGACCACTGTACCCAGTGTCACTACTTAGTCCAAGTGTAGTGTCAAGCACTATCATGAATATCTTCGTTACCATTGTTATATATGAATTATTAAACAACTTATTAATCCACCTATTGCTGTGTTGCAAACCATTGGCTTCATTTAAAGGCCCAAAACCTCTCCTTTGTTGCCCGCTGGCTCTCGCCGGCGTGCTCATTTGCATATCACTTTGATAGGGATGGAAATACACGACCCTACCAGGCCGTAAATTTCGCTCAAAGTCCCAAATTCCCTCCCCCCCTTTATTTTGTATTATGCTCTTAATTGAATTTATTAACCACTTCAGCCCGGACCATTTTGCTGCCCAAAGACCAGAGAACTTTTTGTGATTCGGCACTGCGTCGCTTTAACTGACAATTGCGTGGTTGTTCGACGTGGCTCCCAAACAAAACCGATGCCCCTTTTTCTCCACAAATAGAGCTTTCTTTTGGTGGTATTTGATCACCTCTGCAGTTTTTTTTTTTTACACTATAAAACAAACAAAAAATAAAAAAATAAAAAAAGACAATATTGAAAAAAAATATATATATATTTATTTTTTTTTTTTTACTTTCTGCTATAAAACATCCAATTTTTTTTTTTTTTTCAATTATCAAATTTCTTCATCAATTTAGGCCAATATGCATTCTAGAGGTCGACCGATATATCGGCCGATATTTGGTGTTTTTTAATTAATCGGCATCGGCCGATTCTGCTGCTAAAAAAGTTTTAAAACTTCAGCGGGACTTGCAAATGACTTCTGATAGAAGTTAATAGAAGTTGCCTGAAGTTTTCCCTGAAGCGTCTTGTGACTTGTCTGGGCAGACTGCCAAGTGTGAGAAAATGATACAATGTTTATCAATGAACTCCAGGCCTTGTGAAGAAGTTCCCAGTTTAACCATTTAAAAGCCTAAATCTTTTCTGACACTTGTTGCTTACAAGTAAAAATCCTGTATTTTCTGCTAGAAAATCACTTAGAACCCCCAAAAATTATATATATATTTTTAGCAGAGACCCTAGGGAATAAAATAGCGGTTGTTGCAATATTTTATGTCACACGGTATTTGCGCAGCGGTCATTCAAACGCAATTTTTTGGGAAAAAATACACTAATGATTAAAAAAAAAAAAAAAAAAAGAAAGAGCAAAGTTAGCCCATTTGTTTCGTCAGTTTTGATTACCTGTTTTTGTGTATTTATCATATATTTTTTTTTAGTTATATAAATTATACATATAAGTGAACTGATTGGAGGTTTTGTTTTGTTTAATAAAATGTAAGAATTTTTCTGAATCACTTATTAACCGCTTCCCGACCGCCTCCTGTAGATATACGTCAACAGAATGGCACGGGCAGGCAAAAGCACGTACCTGTACGTCCCCTTTAATTTGCCTGCCCGGGGGCGCGCGCGCGCCGCCAGCGGCGCACGCGCGACCCGGTCGGGAGCTCCGTGACCACGGCCGCGGGACCAGCGGACCCGATCGCCGCTGGTATCCCGCGATCGGGTTACGGAGCTGAAGAACGGGGAGAGGTCTATGTAAACAAACCTCTCCCCGCGCTTCCTACACTGACTGTCAGTGATCGGCGGTTCCCTGTCATCGGGAACGCCGATCAATGACGTCACACGTACAGCCACGCCCCCCCTACAGTAAAAAAAAAAACACAACACGTCACACTGACTCCTCCCCGCCCCCCTAGTGGTTAACCCCCTAACTACAACTGTCATTTACATAGGAATCAGTGCTATTTAAATAGCAGTGATTGCTGTATAAATGACAAATGTCCCAAAAATGTGTCAAAAATGTCCGATGTGTCCGCCAAAATGTCGCAGTCACAATAAAAAAAAAAAAATCGCTGATCGCCGCCATTACTAATAAAAAAAAAAAATATTAATAAAAATGCTATAAAACTATCCCCTATTTTGTAAACGCTATAAATTTTGCGCAAACTAATCAATAATCGCCAATTGCGATTTTTTTTACCAAAAATATGTAGAAGAATACGTATCGGCCTAAACTGAGGAAAAAAAAAATGTTTTTTTTATATATTTTTTGGGGATATTATAGCAAAAAGTAAAAAATATTGCATTTTTTTCAAATTGTCGCTCTATTTTTGTTTATAGCGCAAAAAATAAAAACCGCAGGGGCGATCAAATACCACAAAAGAAAGCTCTATTTGTGGGAAAAAAAGGACGCCAATTTTGTTTTGGAGCCACGTCGCATGACCGCGCAATTGTTAGTTAAAGCGACGCAGTGCCGAATTGCAAAAAGGGGCCTGGTCCTTTGGCTGCCAATTGGTCCGGGGCTGAAGTGGTTAATTAAGGCTGCTTTCACACTGGAGCGGGCAGGCATTGACGGTAAAATGCTGCTAGTTTTAGCGACGCTTTACTGTCATTTTAGCGGTGCTATTAGGCTGCTAGCGGGGCGATTATAACCCAGCTAGCGTCCGAGGAAGTGGTTAAATGCACCCATCTGGCAATGCTGCGGAATCGCTTTGCAGGCGCTTTAACAGCTAAAAAAAATAAAAAAAAATAAAATAAAAAAATCGGCATCATATATCGGCCATCGGCCGCCGTGATTTCGAAATATCGGCATCGGCCAGAGAAAAACCCATATCGGTCGACCTCTAATGCATTCTGCTACATATGTTTGGTAAAAAAAAAAAAAAAAAAAAAAAAAAATACCAATAAGCCTATATTGATTGGTTTGCGCAAAAGTTTTAGCGTCTACAAAATAGGAAATAGATTTTTGGCATATATATATATATATATATTTTTTTTTTTTTTTTTATTTTTTTTTACTTGTAATGGTCAGTGGTTTTTAGCGAGACTGCGACATTGCAGTGGATAAATCTGACACCTAGCTGACACTTTTTTGGGAACCAGTTATTACAGTGATCAGTGCTAAAAATATGCACTGACAGTATAGATCACACTGGCAGGGAAGGGGGTTAACATCAGGGGCAATCAAAGGGTTTAAAAATAAAAAGGGGCGCACCAGCCTTGTGCATTATCCTTTGGATATGTATTTATTAAAATAAAAAACTACTCACAAACTGTAGAATTCTTGCAATATAAATAGTCACCAAATAGCAGCATTCAGTCTGAGACGAACAATACTCTCCAAAAGGTCACAGAGGAAATCACAGGGACCACTGCCAGTTGACACGTTTCAAAGGGAAAACCCCCTCTCTTCCTCAGAGCTCAGCAGTGTACACTCCTTCAGCAGTCCCCATATATACACATATGCACCTTCTATCAATCAGCCAATCCAGGACTTAAGGCCCCTCCCCCTTTCCCAGTGGGTGGCCCAAGAAAAATATATAGACCGCCCACTGGAGAAACGTGACTTAACCCTTACTATATGCACAACATTCAATGTGTGCAATTAGACCGATCAATTGCCACTGAACAATCAGGATCAAATACACTAAGGGTCTCTCTCAGGCCGTAGATTAAAGGGTTAACAGTGTTCCCTCAGTGTGTTTCTAACTGTGTGTGTGTGTGTGGGGGGGGGGGGGGGGGGGGGCTCATTGCATGGACACTGATCAGAGTGTCCATGCCTGGAAGGCACGACAGTCTGCTTGTTTACATCTCCAGACCTCCGTACTGTCACTGCGGGAGCGATCGCAGCGGCGGCATGCTCGTGCCCCCCCAGTAGCCATTGACAAAATCACGTGCATGTACGCGATTTTGCCCCAGAGCCGCCTTGCGGCAGTATATGTACGGCAGGCGGACGTTAAGTGGTTAATCTAACATTAACACCCGCAGCAGATGGCATGGATGCCGTGCTATTGCTACGCAGTGAGATGCAGGGAAACAGCAAAATCTTGTGGGTTTCCCGCATCGCATCAATGTGATCCAGAGCTTAATGTCACTTATAAACTTTCATTTTATATTTTGCTACATTCCCATTACACTACCCTGCACCTCTATAAAATGGGACAATAACAGACCCCCTTCTCCTATGGATGTGCTAGAGATCGTGAGGACTTGATCCACCTACGTTGACCTAAACTACACTTGCACCAGAAGGTGGTGTCAGACACTGCGAATACAGTATTTCAAGTCACTATTTTGTAGATCCTAAACATTGCCTTTTGGGAGAGGTAGTGCAGGAGTTCAGTAGATTAGCAGTGGGTCGTGCCCCTTTTCCATGCTTGTAAACCAAACCTACACATAAAGAAGATAGAATTGCATTCTCGAGTCCCCCACCAGGGCTCCTGGCCCCTCTTTGTCCAGTGCCCCCCACGGGAGCCCTGCTGCTGCGTCCCATCACACAGTGGGACCTAGCCCCGCCCCCTTGCTCAATCGTCACTGGCTTTAACAGCACTGGGAGCCAATGGCTCCTGTGCCCCAGCAAAGCCAGCGAGATCCGACAGTCAAGGGAGAGATTAGATGTAGACATGCACAGCGCAGGATCCAAATGAGGGCTCAGGTAAGTAAAAGGGGGTGGGAAGGGAATGCCGATACATTAACTTTTTTTTAACCTCCCTGGCCGTATGATTATGTCAGATTGAGTCAAAGCAGTACAATTGTTTTGCATCGAAATTTGGCATTTTATATTGCAGGCCTGCAATTCTTGGGAATAACTCACTTAAATCTGTCCGAACAAGAGAGTCTAGTAGACATCCCGGGTATGATAAAGGTTGAAAACACAAAATCATAAAAATTATAACTAAATAACAAATGATATAATAATTAAAAAAAAAAAAAAAAAAAGTTAATCAAATCAAAAAAAAAAAAAATGAAATTTGTCCAAACAAGGGTGCAAGATTACTGGTCACTGAATATTGGTTTAGTAAACATCCCGGGTATGAAAAATGTTGAACCATGGGACTGCACAAAGTCTGAAGTCACAATCAGGGCAATGAAACCTGGTTTCCTTTCAGGTTTTCTTTCCACTGTCATCTGGCTTGGAGCAACAAACCACGCACATCCTTGTAGGTGCTGACTTTTTTCCAGTTGGTGGGATGTAGTCCATGAAGTGACGACCAGTCAGGCGTTCCGGGTTGACAACGCCAGCAGCAAGACATGCAGCTTTATTCACAGCCATTGATGGTGTTTGGTGATTCACAAAGTTCAGTTCGGCAACTTTCCAAATAAAGTCACAGGCTTGTCACACTTTTGAGCAAAATGTAGGCATTCCACAAGCATTGCTCAGTATGCCGCCTGAAGATCTTGTAGAACTTTTTTTGTTGTTTCCTTATTACTGGATAGAATGTCATTGCTTGTTCGACTCCGTAAACACCTCCCATGGCGTTATTGTAGTCTATCACTACTTGTGGCTTCATGATTTCTTTCCCACCTTTTGTGCGTACCATAACAGTGGCGGTATTATAAACTGTACTCATTAAGCACACATCTTTCTTGTCACCCTATTGCAGTGGCATCATTTTGCCTTTCTTCCAGGCAACCATTTCTCCAGTCTTCAGCTTCTTACTACCAAATGTTGGCGGCATGTCGCGCCGGTTAGACCCAACGGTTCCATAGGCGTCTGTTTTGTTCTGCAGAAGAAACTCAAAGTTCAGAAGATGTATAAAAGTTGTCGGTAGTTATGCAATAGCCCCGATTTAGCAATGGCGCAATCAGTGATAGAACGGAAGATGTTGTCATTCCATAGTTGCTGTAGTTTGGGGAGAATTGTGTTCCTTTCCCAGTGTATAGGAGAGAATTCCAAATGTAACCAGTTGACAATTCGCATAGCATGAAGGATTTTACGCCAAATCGTGCTTTCTTTGATGCAATGTATTGCATCCAGCTGAGCCTTCCCTTGTAGGCCATTAGACTTCCATCTATGCTGATGTCTCTTTCTGGCACAGATCCATTGGAAATTTTTTAGAACCCATTTGAGATACTTCCCAAATTTTCTTGAGTTTTGGTGCAGGATAAGTAGTTTCATCAAATTCTTTGTTGTTTTCGAAGTGTGAGTACTTCATGATCAGGGAAAATCTGTACTCTGATATGACCGTGCCAAAGAATGGCATGGCAAGTAGTTTGTTAGTTGTCCAATACCACTTCTGCAGGGGTTTCCCCACCACTCCCTGAAGTATTAGGCCCAGAAATTTCCAAGTGTCATCTTTGGTCACTGGTTCCCACTTTCTACTTCTTGAAAACTTCTGATGCATAGTAGCTTGTTGCTCTTGGTACCGGTTTGTCTCCATAACTATTTTTTCAATAACCTCATCCCTCAGAAATAGGTTGTAGGTATGACAAAGGTAGAAAAGATGTAGCTGGATAGCCGCACTCCAAATTATTCAACTTTATTTCAAAAATATAATTAAAATCATAGCATCTAGACTTGTATACAGACTAACTGCACAGCCGCTGACATGTTTCACACCGAACGCGGTGCCCAGTCAGCGAAACATGTCAGCGGCTGTGCAGTTAGTCTGTATACAAGCCTAGATGCTATGATTTTAATTATATTTTTGAAATAAAAGTTGAATAATTTGGAGTGTGGCTATCCAGCTACATCTTTTCTACTTCAGTTCCTGTTGCAAACAGAGTCGGCACCCTGTGGGATTGTGGAGACAGCCGTTTTGGGAGAAGTCATTACCTTGGAGAGGTGATTCTTTATATTAGGTATTACAAGGTGTTATCTTCAACGTCTACTTTCATACCAGGTGCTCCAGTGAATGGAGATCCGTACCACAGTCAATAGAGCACCAAGTTCACACATCACAGAATCATTGCTGTCGTCACTTTCCGTGTCCGATGACGAATTTCCCCATGAATCACTATCGCTCAATTTTGCAAGTGATAATTCACTATCGCTGTTTTCAAGCTGGTCATAAACCGTTTTTGATGTAAAGGCACCCTTTTTGAATGCCATGGACACTCAAGTTTCCAGGCACAACGAATGGCAGAAAGAACAGTAAAACTGCAGGCAGGGCACTGGACAAACTGAGGTCAAATCATTTGATACAGTAATGTAACCCAAAAAGATTAAATTACGAAAGCACCACCAACGCTTCATCAAAAACACATCATAAAAGCACATTGAAGCGGTAGGCGCTTTAATGTGTGTTGAACCCAATGCAAGTGTAAATGAGCCCTTAGGGTTACAAAACCCTTTAAATTAAAATCACAATCTGCAGTTAAATTGGAGGTCCAAATAGGACTGATCTGTGGCCTGAAAGTAATCAGTCTCAATACTGGAGCATTTGCACGAGTACTGCAATACTGATAGTGGTGCAACGCAAATTATTACTATACAGAATTCATATAATGCCAACAGTTTGCACAATGCTTTACAATAGAAAGGGGGACAGTACAGCAACAATACAATTCAGTTAGCGGGGGGGGGGGGGGGGGGGGGGTCGACCGATATCGTTTTTTTCAGGGCCTATACAATAGCGATTTTTCAGGTGCTGATATTCTGTAGATTTAAAGTTTTAATTTTTACACTGTCCTTTTCCTTTTTTTTTTTTTTTTATCACTTAAGAAATTTAAACATCGGCATCCCTTGTGACAGTAATAGGCAGTGACAGGTACTCTTTATGGAGGGATCTGGGGTCTATAAGACCTCAAACCCCTCCACTGCACTTCAAAGTTCCAAGATCTGCGTTTTTGAATTCTTTCTATTTTTTTTTAATTAGTGACTTTAGCGTGAGAGTAACCCGGAAGTGATGACATGGGTTACTAGATCCAAGACCAAAGCAATCGCCTTTGGTTGGGTCTCGTGCCAGCTGGTCGCTCGGTGAGACAGAAGACCCAGGTTGATCGGCGGAAGGGGTGGGGACGTCCCCTCACGCTACTTGTGATAATGGTCGAGCAGCTACTTAGCCACATCGGTTGTTATTACAAGAAAGCCGACCATCCACTCTAAAGAATGGTACCGGGGTGATGCCTGCAGCTGCAGTTTTATTAACACCAATGAATACTGTGTAGAGGATAGAGCCCTTCACCTCTCCTACACAAGACTTTAGTTAATACTGATGAATGCTGTGGAAGAGAGGCGACAGGCTCTATCCAGTACATAGCATTTATCAGCATTAAAGCGTTAAAGCGTTTGTTTTTCTTGGATTAACAAACACTTATCCTGTTCCCTTGTTATACAGCACAGTACTTGTGCTGTGTCATTTGCCCCCCCCCCCCCCGTAACACCTAAAAAAAACTGGCTGATTCTACCTGGTTATGCACTCCCCTCTGCAAACTGACCATGGTATATCAGGGCTGCTGAGCCCTGACACTGGTCAGTTTACGTGCCTCCATCTGCCGCAGCTCTGCCATCTGTCCTCCTCCCCCCTGTACATACCAGCCCATACCCAGTACTGACAATTTGTGGTGCAATTTCCATCCATACAGAATGAATGGGCGCAAATAGCACTGCAAAGAATTGAAGGTGATATGAACAGGAATGTGAACGGAGAAATGTCATCAGTACACCAAGGATTCCTTAGAAGGGTCCAAAGCTTTATTTACATAGTCACAAGGTACACAGAGGACAATGTTTCGGAGCCACACAGGGCCCCTTCGTCAGGCAAGCGAGGTGGTAACTTGCCTGTCGAAGGGGCCCTGCATGGCTCTGAAACATTACCGTATGTGTACCTTGTGACCATGTAAATAAAGCTTTGGACCCTTCTAAGGAATCCTTGGTGTACTGATGACATTTCTATATTCAGATTGTTGGTGGTTTCCAGCCTGTCGTCATTACAGCGCCCAGCATTATTACAACCATTTCCATGGACGTGTGTAGGGAATATTGCGATTGGACATGAACAGGAATGTGGTGCGATTCCTATCTGAATCGCATACAGTTTCCCGAACAGCTTCTGTGTGAACCCAGACTTGTCATAGGTATTTTGAGCCTGAGTTCACACAGGAGCGGTGTGGGAAACCTCGCTGCTTGACAGGTTTGGGCTCCTCCTGCCTCTCCCATAGCTTTGTTCCCTGCATCTCCAGCCATCCACTGGACCCCATCCCCCCTGGTCCTGCTGTCCCAGATGGCTTTGATTCCCCTGCTGTCAGACAGCAAAAAGCCGCTTCACCAGTCCAGGGATTGGAAATCCTCACCGTTTTCTCTCTTCTCTTTGCAGTGATGACAGTACGTGCTAGCTCCCATTCCAGTCGGTCAGCGCCGTCTATGCGATGGTGCTGACCAATTAGAATCCCTGTAGTTCATGCTGTCAGGCTGGGTGGAGAGAGCTGCAGGTAACAAAGCCATGGGAGAAGCAGGTGGAGCCCAAGCCGCTGATGTCCACAATCGAATCGGGAGCTGGATGAACCCATCGTGCGGGGAGGTTTCCTGCACCGCTCTGGCATGAACTCGGGTTTAACCACTTGCCGCCCACCATATAGCAAAATGACGGCGGCAAAGTGGTTTCAATATCCTGACCGGACGTCATGTGACGTCGCCAAGGGGCACGCATCGCAGCGATCAGTCAGTCTGACACACTGCAACACTGATCTAGGTAAAGAGTCTCTGACGGAGACTCATTACCACGTGATCAGCCGTGTCCAATCACAGCTGATCACAGTGTAAACAGGAAGAGCCGTTGATCGGCTTTTTCTCACTTGCGTCTGCCAGACGCGAGTAGAGGAGAACCGATCGTCTTCTCCTCTGACAGGGGGGGGGGGGGGTCTGTGTTGATTATCAGCGCAGCCCCCCGCGAGGATGCCCATACTGGATCACCAGGGATGTCACCACCAGGTATGTCACCCTAGACCACCAGGGATGCCAATCAGTGCCCACAATGGGCATCACTGATTGGCAGGCATTATTGTTTGGCATCCATCCGTACCATTAGTGTACATCAGTGCCCATCCGTGCCACCTCATCGGTGCCCATCAGTGAAAACAAAGTTTTGTAACAAACAAAAAAAAACTATTTTTTTTTTTTGTTTAGCAGAAAATAAAAATCCCAGAGGTGATCAGATACCACCAAAAGAAAGCTCTATTCTTGGGAACAAAATGATAAAAATGTAGCTTGGGTACAGTGTTGTATGACCGCGCAATTGTCATTCAAAGAGTGACAGCGCTGAAAATTGGTCTGGGCAGGAAGGTGTATAAGTGCCAGGTATTGAAGTGGTTAAAGTCACTATGACGAGCCAGGGATCTGACAGGAGTGGTGCGGGAAACCGCATGCGATCTGGACAGGAATCGCACTGCATGCAGTTCTTTGCACTCATTTTGTATGGACGCAAATCGCACCGCAAAGTATCAGGAGCATTTTTTTTTTTCAAGTAGTTATGAAAATACTAAGTATTGGCATCAATACACCCCTAGTACTAATAAAAGCCTTGTGTGTGAGAGGTGAAGGGCTCTATCCTGTACACTCGTCAGTCTTCTAGCAGCTCTGAGGTGCCTTTCAGTCATGGACTGTGAAAATAACACAACACACAAATAGCCATCTTCTACTACTTATTACCTCTGTATAATGGGGCGAACCCTTACACACACTTTAACCGCGTCTTCCTCGGCCGCCGCCATCTCCCCGTCCCCTCTTCTTCCTCCTCAGTGTCAGCTGCTAGCGGCTGCCCAGTGACTCGATTTGAATTTCCCTCGTCCTGGTGTCTGAATGGTCCCCTTGCGCAGGACGTCAGCGCGCTTCCGCCGCCTGCCGGAAGAAACCATCTGCCTGCTAAAGAAAGGCGTCCATGTCGGGGAACTCCGGGAAGTAAAGTCTCCGGTAGATAGTCTTTTGCTGGAAAAAAAAAAAAAACGATTATTAACGTTTCTAAGACAACGGATCGGTTCTTTCTGGTTTTTTTTTCTACAAGGAGAGACAAAATATTTATTTTGCTATGTGGTTTAAAAATGGTATGTCCTGATTTGGAATGTAAGGAACGCTGTGAGGGTCAAAAAGGGTGTGAGCGCTAATCGTGCGTTATAAGTATGTCTCATACATACAGCGACACCTTTCGCATTGTAGAGTGAATTGCAAGTTATTGTGTTTAGTTCATCAAGATTTCAATGCATGACCTCTTGGAGGAAAAAAAAAATCTTTATTAATGTATCTAAAACCAGATATAAAAAGTGTAAATATTGCAGCTTTCCAGTACGTGATGTCTGCATTTGTTTTTTTCAGGCTTTTTTTTTTTTTTTTTTTTTTTTTACCTTATCCTGCTAGTAACACACTTTTTATCTTTCAAAAAGTGTTTCCCAGTGCTAAATCTTTCATCCAAATTCTAAATTGCCCCATTTGTCAACTTTAAAAGCCAATATAATGGAATATTAGTGGTATAAAAAGCACTTGTGGATTTAATTAACCTTTTTTTTTGTTGGTTATGTCCCCTTTAAGGGGCGTGGCAGGGGGCATGTCCTATGCCTACATACGTTTGCTAGTAGGTGTCCCTCATTCCCATCTCAAAATGTTGGGAGGAATGTAAACCTTCCATCCAAATTCTAAATTGCTGCATTTGTCAATTTTAAAAGCCAATATAAAGGAATAATAGTGGTAAAAAAAAGTCCTTGTGGATTTACTGAACCTTTTTTTTTGTTGTAAAAGTAAGTAACTCCTGTGCTGTCAAAATAAAGATAAGGGGCTGGGATACACTGCAGCAAGCACCTGACTGACCCTATGCAGAAAAAATGTGAATGTTTACGTGATGTCGTTGCGCTGTGTATATTAAAGCGGGATTCCACCCTAAAGTGGAACTTCCGCTTTTCGGAACCCTCCCCCCCTCCGGTGTCACATTTGGCACCTTTCAGGGGGGAGGGGGGTGCAGATACCTGTCTAAGACAGGTATCTGCACCCACTTCCGGGCATAAACTCCCACGGGAGTTTACGCCATTTCCAGTCCCGGCGCGCTGTCTGCCGGGACACACACGTGTCCCAGCAGACAGCGCAGATGATTCTCATTGCGCCGCGCAGTAGGGAACTGGGAAGTGAAGCTGCAAGCTTCACTTCCTGATTCCCTCACCAAGAATGGCGCCGGCAGCAGCAGAGAGCCGAGCGATTGATCGGCCTCTGCTGCCGACATCGCTGGAACCTGTGACAGGTAAGTGTCCATTTATTAAAAGTCAGCAGCTGCAGTATTTGTAGCTGCTGGCTTTTAAAAAATTTTTTTGCAGGTACCGTCCCTCTTTAAGCAAATAGTGGCAAAACAACAACTAAGGTAAATATACAATAACTATGTGGTAATTAACCACTTCAGCCCTGGAAGAATTTACCCCCCTTCTGACCAGAGCACTTTTTACGACTCGGCACTGCGTCGCTTTAACTGACAATTGCGCGATCGCGCGACGTGGCTCCCAAACAAAATTAACGTCCTTTCTTTCCCACAAATAGAGCTTTCTTTTGGTGGTATTTTATCACCACTGCGGTTTTTATTTTTTGCGCTATAAACAAAAAAAACGTCAATTTGGAAAAAAACGCATTATTTTTTACTTTTTGCTATAATAAATATCCTCCAAAAATATATAAAAAAATGTTTTCCTCAGTTTAGGCCGATATGTATTCTTCTACATATTTTTGGTAAACAAAATCGCAATAAGCGATTATTGATTGGTTTGCGCAAAAGTTATAGCGTTTACAAAATAGGGGATAGTTTTATGGCATTTTTATTAATAATTATTTTTTTTTAAATGGCGGCGATCATCGATTTTTATCGTGACTGCGACATTATGGCGGACACATCGGACATTTTTGGGACCATTGTCATTTATACAGCAATTAGTGCTATACAAATGCACTGATTCCTGTGTAAATGACACTGGCAGTGATGGGGTTAACCACTAGGTGGCAGTGTAGGGGTTAAGTGTGTCCTAACGGCGTGTTTCTAACTGTGGGGGGCGTGCCTGTGTGTGACACGTCACTGATCTCTGCTCCGATCACACGGAGCAGAGATCAGTGACACTGTCACTAGGCAGAACGTGGAGATGCTTGTTTACATTAGCATCTCCCCGTTCTTCCTCTCCGTGAGGTGATCGCGGGTATCCCCGCGGGACCCGCGACCCGACTCACGGAGCTACCCGTCGGCGCGCGCCCACCAGCCTCCTCTTAAAGGGCAAGGTACAGGTATCTGATTCTGCCTGTACGTGCCCTTCTGCCGCAGTATATCTGCGTGAGGCAGTCGGGAAGCGGTTAACAAACCTGGCTGAAGTCAAATAAATAGTACAGATGAAATCTATGTGACTTCAGCCAGGTTTGTTAATTACCACATAGTTATTGTATATTTAGCTTAGTTGTTGTTTTGGCACTATTTTTTTTGGTTAAGTCTCCTTTAAGGGGGTGTGACAGGGGGTGTGACAGCGGGTGTGTCCTATGCCTACATACGTTTGCTAGTAGGTGTCCCTTATTCCCATCTCAAAATGTTGGGAGGTATGGAGAAGGACTACTGTCCCCCCTCCTCTCATCCTCTCTTAAACATGAGGGAGGTGTTCTGTAGTCTAAAAAAAATTAACTGGGCAGGGCAGATGATAACATACTTCCCAACTTCCTAAGATGAGAATGGGGCCCACCTTAGTAAAAGGTATCTAGGCAAAGGACACACCCCTACAATGCACCAAGTTACGTGGACCACGAAGGATTGATACGCAAAAATTGATTGGTTATCGGTGGCGGGAGAGGGCCCCCCCCCCCGCCATCTCCATAGCAATACAGGGCAGAAGTGACGTTTTGATGTCGCTTCCGCCCTGCATTGTTATGGAGATGGGTGGGGGCTATCTTCCCCTCACTCGTCTCCATACCGAGGAAGAAGAACCATGTGATTGCCCTTAAAAGGCTATTTAAAAAAAAAAAAATTTAAATGACAATTTTTTTATTTATTTTTTATTGCATTTAAGTTTAAATATGAGATCTGAGGTTTTTTTGACCCCAGATGTCATATTTAAGAGGTCCTGTCATGCTTTTTTCTATTACAAGGGATGTTTACATTCCTTGTAATAGGAATAAAAGTGACATACTGTATTACATTTTTTTTTTAAAAACAGTGTAAAAATAAAAGGTAAAATAAATAAGAAAAAAAAAAAAATTAAACGTGCCCCGTCCCGAGGAGCTTGCGTGCAGAAGCAAACGCATACGTGAGTAGCGCCCACATATGAAAATGATGTTCAAACCACACATTTGAGGTATCCCTGCGATCGATAGAGCGAGAGCAATAATTCTAGACCTCCTCTGTAACTCAAAACATGCAACCTGTAGAATCTTTTTAAACGTCGCCTATGGACATACTGCGCAATGATCGTTGTTTATTTTTCATGAGGTTGGATATTGGTCAAATTTGTATATTGGAAACAGCATAGACCTGAGAGGAGTGGAGTGGTTATCCCTACTAATGAACCAAAGGCATTCATTATACTAAAATCTGGTGAGTGGCCAATCTTTATGGTGGTGGTGGTGTCGTCACTATAGTGGTGGACAAAGGCAAGCACGAACACAAGGATTAGGAGGATTGAACCAATTTTTTACGCCGAATCATATATATATTTTTTTTACGCTGAATATTGTTTTTTTCAACACCAGCAGAAATTACTGTGGACACTTATTGGTTTTGGTTTTGTTTGGTTTGTTTTGCCTAATTTAACTTGATTTTTTTGGCACATAATAATTAATATTGGAGATCACGGGTGGAATGTAGAGGCTAATATTGGTTATTAGCAATATTATTTTATTATCACTAGCGTTTAGAAAATTATACATTTATTGTGGTATATTTTAAATGCATACTTGTTTGGAGCACTTTAAAAACACGCAACATAAGGGGTAGCGCAGTCAACATACATTTTTTTACATTCTTTTACAGGTTTTAAATATAGTAGAACCTTACTTGACTGCATCAAACCACACAAATTCATGTATTTTCACAAAATTAGACGGTTTGATTGTAACATAAATTTGATTTGCGCCGGTAGACATTTCCGTTTTTTAGAGCCAGCAGTTGTTTTTTAGTGATAAAAACCGGTGCAGCTAAAAGCTTCTCGGCTGTTATCCTAAAGGAGCGGGAGGGGACGTCCCCGCCCCCCCCCCCCCCCGCCGCCTTCCGCTGCTCTTCCTGGGACTCCTGTCCCACCGGGAGACCCGAGCCACCAGCCAGAGCATCTTCCGCCTAGGCTGGGACTGGAAGAAAGCCGGATTCGGCTTTGATCGGGTCTCCGATGTAAAATCCCAGAAGCACATCACAATGTCACTTACGGTTTACTCGGCTGCCAATGGAGCCGATTTTAAAAAAATTACAGTATTCAGAATCGCCAATTTTGTCGATCTGAATACTTTTAAGTGCAAGGGAGGAATTGGGGTCTTTTAGACTCCCGATCCCTCCATAAAGAGTACCTGTCACCACCTATTACTGTCACAAGGGATGTTTGAAAGTAAAAAAATCCCAAAGTTTGGGTTGTCTGCAGAAGCGTATTACAGGGGAACTCTTCCACTGGGGACACTAGTCTGGTGACCTGGGGGACCCAAGGGATTCCCTTAATTTACAGGGATTTCCTCTCACTTCCTGTTTTGGCTATGGGACAGGAAGTGAAGGTAAATCTCCCCAATGGGACACAGATGGCAAAACCCCCCACCCCCAAAAAAACAAACAGGGGTTATATCTCTCCCTTACGCTATCCAAACATGGAAAAGAAAGTTTTATAGTTCTACTTTAATGTTGATTGAGAGCATGACGTTCCACTTTAACCACTTCTCGACCGACGCACGACGATGGCACGGACAGGCAAAAGGGCGTACAGGTACGTTCCTTTCAGAGTCCGGGCGCGGGTCCCGCGGACTCAACTGCCGCAGGGATATCTGCGATCCTCTCACGGGAAGGCTGAACGGGGAGATGCGGAAGTAAACAGCATCTCCCCGTTCTGCCTAGCAACTAGTGACACCAATCTCTGCTCCCTGTGATTGGAGCAGAGATCAGTGTTCACTAACTCACAGCCACGCCCCCCACAGTTAGTAACACGCCCCTAGGAACACTTAACCCCTACACTGCCACCTAGTGGTTAACCCTTTCACTACCAGTGTCATTTACACAGGAATCAGTGCATTTAAATAGCACTGATTGCTGTATAAATGACAATGGTCCCAAAAATGTGTCAAAAATGTCCGATGTGGTGTCCGCCATAATGTCGCAGTCACAATAAAAATCGCTGATCGCCGCCATTACTAGTAAAAAAAAAAATTATTAATAAAAATGCTATAAAACTATCCCCTATTTTGTAAACGCTATAACTTCTGCGCAAACCAATTAATAATCGCTTATTGCAATTTTTTTTTACCAAAAATATGTAGAAGAATACGTATCGGCCTAAACTGAGGAAAACAATTTTTTTTTATATATTTTTGGGGGATATTTATTATATCAAAAAGTAAAAAAATAATGTGTTTTTTTCAAAATTGTCGCTCTTTTTTTGTTTATAGCGCAAAAAATTAAAACCGCAGGGCGATCAAATACCACCAAAAGAAAGCTCTATTTCTGGGAAAAAAAGAACGTCAATTTTGTTTGGGAGCTACGTCGCACGACCGCGCAATTGTCAGTTAAAGCGACGCAGTGCCGAATCGCAAAAAGTGGTCTGGTCTTAAAGTGGTTAAAGTGGTTTTACCTTACCTTAATGCATTCTCTGCATTAAGGTAAAAAAAAACTTCCACTGTGTGTTCCCCTTCTCCCCCTCCCTAACACTTCCCTAAGTCCTTTATTGGTCCAGCATTGTGGCCAACTGCAGGTCTTCTCTCCTCTCTTACTGGTCCCACAGGTTTTGCTGAGAACAGTGGGAACCATTGGCTCGTGCTGCTGTCAGTCATATCCAGCAAAAGGGAGAGCTGGAGGTGGGGCTGAGCCTCACTGTGTGTGTCTATGAACACAAACAGCCCAGCTTGGGAGCAAGCCCACACATCTGCCCCCATAACAAGTGGGTTGCTATGGGGCATGCACAGAAGAGGAGGAGCCAAGATTGCCAGCAGGGGACCCCAGAAGAGGAGGGAAGGGGTGGCTCTGTGCCATACCATTGCACACATCAGGTAAGTATACCTTCTTTTTTATTTTGAGAAAAAAAAAATTTTCTACTTTACAACCACACAATTTTTTTTGTACAATATTCTACTGACTACAGTTTACCAAACCTATATTTTAATTACAAAATACATTCTAATTATTCTTATTATTTTTTTTTTTTTTACTTATTTATTTGCAAAGGAACAAGATGGAACAGGCAAATATACATTGATACAAGGATCACATTAATTTTGTGTATGCTGTAAATATAATATACCGTATTTTTCCGTGTATAAGACGCTGCTTTTTCCTTTAATTGTTACACTGAAATTCGAGCAGCGTCTTATATACGGTCAGTCAGCCTGGGAGAGAGCCGCGCGGGTGCGTAGGATGTCACAGCGGCATCCTCCAATCACAAGCTGTATGACGCCTGCTGCATCTGGAGGTGGAGAGTGCGCAGATGCGATCCGTTCGCTGTGGAGACTGCGCAGATGCATCAGGGAGCGGAGCGATTAGAGCCAAGATGTCACAGAACAAAAGTAAGAGATTGTCATATTCTGCCAAATACAAACTTAGTGTGGTTAGCTATGCAAAAGAGCATGGGAATAGAGCTGCAGAGAGACAGTTTGGACCCCCCCCCCCCCACTGAGAGTATGATCAGACAGTGGAGAAAACAGGAAGAACAACTCCTTAAGATGCCAAAAAAGAAGAAGGCCTTAAGGGGAAAACAAGCAAAATGGCCAAATTTGGAGCAGAGGCTTAAGAATTGGATTTTAGAGCAGCGCCAGAGTGGCTTGTGTGTGTCAACCAAACTTATTCAGTGTCAGGCAAGAATGTTTGCAGAAGAAATGAACATTGTTGATTTTACAGGAAAGGCAAAATGGTGCTTCAATTTCATGAGGAGAGAAGGGTTGGCCATGAGAACTAGAACACAGCTAGCTCAGAAAATGCCACCAGTTTATGAGGAAAAAATCCAACTGTTTCACTCCTATGTCATAAAACTTCGCAAAAAAAATGATTTTGAACCAAGTCAGATTGCAAACATGGATAAGGTCCCTCTCAATTTTGATGTGCCTTCCAACAGAACTGTTGATGTGAAAGGAATCAAAACAGTGGCAATAAAAACAAGTGGCCATGAAAAGACACACTATACAGTACTGCTGTGCTCTCATGCTGTGCAGATGGTACTAAGCTGCCTCCTATGCTTATTTTTAAGAGAAAAACCTATCCTAAAGAGACCATATCACCTGGCATTATTGTCCAAGTTCAAGAGAAGGGGTGGATGAATGAAGACATTATGGCCATTTGGTTTGCAAAGGTTTGGTCCAGAAGACCTGGAGGGCTCTTAAAGAAGCCAGCTCTGCTTGTCTTTGATCAATTCCGAGCACATTTAACAGAAAAGACTAAAAGGGTTGCATCAGACTTGCACACACACAGAGCAGTTATTCCTGGTGGACTTACAGGTCAGCTACAGCCACTAGATGTGTCAATCAACAAGCCATTTAAAGTCCTGATGAGAGAAGAATGGAGTAGATGGATGCAAAAAGCAGGTGATAACTTGACACCGGCAGGCAGAGTGAAAAAACCAACCATTACTGAGGTCTGCAACTGGGTCCTAAACTCATGGCATGGCGTCAAACAAGAGGTGATTGTGAAGTCCTTCAAGAAATGTGGAATCAGCAATGCAATGGATGGAACTGAGGATGATCTCACATTTATAGACAGCAACTCAGAAGACAGCAGTGATGCAACAGAAGTTGAAGAAGTTCTGTCTGGAACTAGTGATGATGAAGAGGAGAACATTGATGCAACAGAGGTTGAATAAAGTGATATGATGCATAATACCTGGTATACTGGTATGTAAAGGTTAATTACTAAATAAAACTGTGTTCTGTTTTACCTGTTTAAAATGTTGTTTTCTTTATTTTGGGGTGGAAAAGTGGGGGGCGTCTTATACATGGGGGCGTCTTATACACGGAAAAATACGGTAACTGGAAAATTAAGTGAATCATAAGGTACGACTGTTTGTAAATACCTATGTATGCAAGACCTAGTTGAGCGACCTCAAGATTGTGAAGCTCACTGCGTCCCGTCGAAGATTAAACTTCCAATTTTATTTTTAAGTAAGAGGGAGAGGGGTGCGACCTATGGGTCGTTAGCCCTATAGAGTAATTGAAGAATAATACTAAGTAAAATGAGAGAAAGGGAGAAAGAGAAGAAGAGCAAATGAAGAGAAGAAAGAAAGAGTGAAAAAGAAAAAAGAAAAAGGGGGGGGGAAGGAGAAAGGGGAATTAGAAGGGGGAGAATGGAAGGGAGGGGGGCCCCTCCTCCAGTTTCTTCATTGGTATCTCAGCAATCATCCTGGGTTTCTCTAGCCACTTGGTAATTAAGCCATCAGCCTGGCATATTCTTCCGAATAGAAGAATTCAAGCCAATAGAACCACCTATTACGGAACTTTTCTCCGAGTCCCCTATCGGTTGCCACCAGGTCCTAAATTTTGTTGACATCGGCTACTTTCCTCAACCAGACCGCCACTCCTGGGGGCTCCGTCTGTTTCCAATATAGGGGGATACAACTTTTCGCTGCTGTGATCAGTAGGGGCAGGATTGATTTCCTGTAGGCCTTTCTCTTGGGAGTCTTGGGCAGCTCCCGATCCTTGAACTTCTGTGTAATGCGATGAACCTCTGTCCAGAAGGGGGTCAGGGGCCTGCAAGACCAGAAGATGTGTAGAAGAGTGCCCGCTTCCTCCCCTCATCTCCAACATAGATCTGAACTCTGAGGGAACATCCGGTGTAACCGGACTGGAGTGTAGTACCACTGTGATAATACTTTGAACCCTGCCTCCTGTTGGTTGGCACACACCAATGTTTTATACATGAAGAGAATTATTCTATCCACCTGTCTCTCAGTTAGCTGTACTCCCAGATCATGTTCCCACTTGGTTATATAGGGAGGTCTGTACCCCCTTGGAGGTGTGACAAGGAGTTGGTATGTTAACGAGATTGTATGGCGCACTGGCTCTTGTTCCAGGCAGAGAAGCTCAAAAGATGTCAGGGCTCTCTCAAAGGGCGCCGGAGGGGACTGTAATTTAATAAAGTGGACCAATTGGAGCTTCTGCCAAAAAGAGAGGTTCGCTAAGAGAGGATCTTCCATGATGCTTTTTTTAAATTACTGGGGTAAGCGTTGAGGGGATGGGCGTGATCAAATGCTCGCAAAAGGATTTTTGGGCTATCCGCCATGTCTCCCCTACCGTAGGATGGTTTAATGCATAATCCGGTAGGTTCTTCCGGCACCATGGCAGCACATCTAACTCCGTTCTCGCCAGGAGCCGCTATATTTGGATCCATTGCTTTAGTTCCCCATGGCGACACCAGTCAATGATTCTTTTCATGTGACATGCTGCATGTGACATGCCGCATGATACAAACTTACATCTGGGAAGGCCATTCCCCCAAACATTCTTGGTAGGCGTAAGATTGACTGAGCCAGCCGCAGGGGTTTCTGGGCCCAAATGAATGAGACTAGTACTCAGTTCGCTGTTCTAAGAAAGGCATTTGGAATTCTGACAGGGATACAATAATCTGGGCATAATGTTCATTTTTATTATGCTGCATCGCCCAAACCAGGAAAACATGCCCTTTTGCCACATTCTAATTATTTTTAGTAATGTAATCTTTGAGTTTTCTGTTCAATATAAAAGATATGTCTATGTCAAGTAACCACTTGCCGACCGCCTAACTGTAAATGTACTTAATTTACCGGAGCCATCGGTAAGCCCAGAACCGATCCGATCCCTCTGATGCCTGGGCACGAAGCCGGATGAGGGCAAGATAGCCCCCGCCTGGCTCTATGCCCTTGGAGGACCGGAGCAACGTCTGACGTCACTTAGGCTTAAGGGCAATTTAAATTTTTTTCTTAAAGTCAAAATTCCTTTTTTTTATTTTTGCTTTTAAAGGTTAATGAGGGATCTGAGGTCTTTTTGACCCCAGATCTCTCAATAATGAGGACCTGTCATGCTTATTTCTATTACAAAGGATTTTTACATTCCTTGTAAAACGGATAAAGTGGTTGAGAAAAAAAATTAAAGGGAGAGTGTACAAATAAAAAAAAAAATCATGTTTATTTGCTTTTTAACCACTTTCAGACCGGACCAATTTGCAGCCAAAGGACCAGGCCCCTTTTTGCGATTCGGCACTGCGTCGCTTTAACTGACAATTGCGCGGTCATGCGACGTGGCTCCTAAACAAAATTGACGTCCTTTTTTTCTCACAAATAGAGCTTTCTTTTGGTGGTATTTGATCGCCCCTGTGGTTTTTATTTTTTGCGCTATAAACCAAAAAGAGCAAAAATTTTGAAAAAAAACTCAATATTTTTTTATTTTTTGCTATAATAAATATCCCCCAAAAATATATAAAAAAACGTTTTTTTCCTCAGTTTAGGCCGATACGTATTCTTCTACATATTTTTGGTAAAAAAAATCTCAATAAGCGATTATTGATTGGTTTGCGCAGAAGTTATAGCGTTTACAAAATAGGGGATAGTTTTATAGCATTTTTATTAATAATTTTTTTTTTATTAGTAATGGCGGCGATCAGCGATCATTATGGCGGACACATCGGACATTTTTGACACATTTTTGGGACCATTGTCATTTATACAGCAATCAATGCTATTTAAATGCATTAATTCCTGTATAAACGACACTGGCAGTGAAGGGGTTAACCACTAGGTGGCAGTGTAGGGGTTAAGTATGCATAGGGGTGTGTTTCTTACTGTGGGGGGACGTGGCTGTGAGTTAGTGAATGCTGATCTCTGCTCCAATCACAGGGAGCAGAGATCGGCGTCACTAGTTGCTAGGCAGAACGGGGAGATGCTGTTTATTTCCGCATCTCCCCGTTCAGCCTTCCCGTGAGACGATCGCGGGTGTCCCCGCGGCGATCGAGTCCGCGGGACCCGCGACCGACCTCACGGGGGACCCGACCGGCGCGGGAGCGCGCCGCTCCCGATGGCACGGGCAGCATTAAAAAGGGACTTATATATACGCCCTTATGCCTGTCCGTGCCATTCTGCCGACGTACATCGGCGTTCGCAGGTCGGGAAGCGATTAAAGCGCCCCATCCCTCCGAGCTCGCATGCAGAAGTGAAAGCATTCGTAAGTCACACCTACATATGTAAACGGTGTTTAGACCACACATGTGAGGTATTGTTCTGAAGAGCAATAATTCTAGCACAAAACCTACTCTCTAACTCTAAACAGGTAACCTGCAAAATTGTTTAAAGAGTCGACTAAGGGAGATTTTTAAGTACCATAGTTTGTCGTTATTTAAAGAGCATGCACAATTTTAAAGCATGGCAGGTTAGGCATCTATTTACACGGCATAACATCATCTTTCACATTATACAATAGAATTGGGCTAACTTTAATGTTTTTTTTTTTTTATTCATTAAAGTGTAGTTTTTCCCAAAAAATTGCAGTTAAAAGACTGCTGCACAAATACATGACATAACAATATTGCAACAACCACCATTTTTCTCCATGGTCTCTCTGCTGAAAAAAAAAAATTGTGTGTATATATACATATACATATATATATATATATATATATATATATATATATATATATATATATATATATAATGTTTGGGGTTCTACGTAATTTTCTAGCAAAAAATACAGATTTTTACTTGTAAACAACAAAGGCCTGGTCTTGAAGTGGGTAATTAAATACCAAATCTGGCAAGCTTTAAAATTAAAGAAAAGCCTAACCATACCTATTCTTAAAAATGTACCCCCCCTTCCTCCTACTTATCCTGCCTACCCTGTAGAAACCTGTATAAAAAACATCTGTGTACTCTGTGTTAGAGTATATATCCCTACAGAACAGACAGTGCCCAGCCCACCTGGGCTTTGCTGCTGCTTAACTGCAGACAGGAAACTTAATTATAGAGAAAAGACATAGAGCATAAAGTGGTTGTAAACCCTTACAGACCACTTTGACCTACAGGTAAGCCTAGATTAATGCCGCGTACACATGAGCGGACTTTTCAACGGACTTGGTCCGGCTGACTATCTGATGGACTGTACAGCGGAGGTCCGTCGGACTTTCAAATGAACAGACTTGCCCACACACGATCACTCCTAAAGTCCGACGGATTCAAACGTGATGACGTACGACTGGATTAGAATAAGGAAGTTCATAGCCAGTAGCCAATAGCTGCCCTAGCGTTGGTTTTTGTCTGTCGGACTAGAACACAGACGACCGGATTTTTCGACCGGACTCGAGTCCGTCGGAAAGATGTGAAACATTTTTTTATTTCTAGGTCCGTCTGACTTTTGGGAATGAAAAGTCTGCTGGAGCCCACACACGATCGAATTGTCCGCTGGACCTAGTCCGGCCAGTCACAGCGGCGGAGCCGAGATACCCAGAAGTCACTCTGGGTATCATGGCGGCGATGGAGGAGATGGCCGAGCACCGATGCGGGGGCTTCGATCTCAGGTAAGTAAGTTTGCTTTGCAGGGTGTAATTTTATTTTTATTTTTTTGACTTTACTTTCTCTTTAACCATAGATGCAGCTACAAACTTATAAACACTGCCATCTACTATCTGAAGAATATATCTGTACTGAATACTTATACTGATGTATAGGAATTGTTGCACAAAATACAATTCTGTATTCCAACAATTTGCTAATTTTAATCCACTCCAATTCAGTTCTGGCTCCCCTAAGTCAGCGAGAGGCTGCTGGAGAGGAGAGGAGGCAGCAGTGACAACGGCTAGCCTATGGAAGCCTATGGGTGATTCACAAAATTCACAGCTGTTGTCCCCTTACACAGGGGAGCCGTATATTCAGATTAATGGGATTGTCGTTAAGTGCAAAGATTTTCAAAGGACTGCCCCTCCTGTAGTAATTATTCTGGAAGCCCCCTTTTGTTCCCATGCCCCTTTAACCACGATCCTTCTTTTATGGTGAACAGTTCTTACCCAGCTGGTCTAGGACTAACATTGCCACCATAAATGTGCCCCAGCACTATTGTTCCAGCACTCAGTAGATTGAAAAAACGAAACTTTACTACTGCTCATTGCTGCACCTTAGATAGTCTTGCTACTGTTTATGCTGATCTGGCTGCCACATGTCATCCTCTGCCTAGTACTTACTTAGAGGTGTCAGGGGTATCAGGAGGGCTGAGGTGTCAAGAGGGCATGGCCCAGGGGGAACAGAAGGGTATGGTATTGGGAGGATCAGGAGGGCTAGGGTGTCAGTAGAGCATAATACTGGGGGGGTAAGGATGGCTGGGGTATCAGGAGGCTTTGGTATTGAGGGTTTAGAAGGGAATGGTACTGTGGTGTAAGGAGGGCATGGTGCTGCGGTATCAGGAGGGCTGTGGTGTCAGGAGGGCATGGTGCTGGAACATCAGGAGGGCTGTGGTGTCAGGAGGGCATGGTGCTGGAACATCAGGAGGGCTGTGGTGTCAAGAAGGCATGGTGCTTGGGGCATCAGAAGGACTGTGGTGTCGGGAGGGCATGGTGCTGGGGCATCAGGAGGTCTGTGGTATTAGGAGGACACAGAAGTTGTTCTTTAGTGCTGAGTGGTGCATGGAAGGTATAGTGGTGCTGATTCCTTCTGGCAATCCTCTCTCACCTTCCCACATGTTATCACCCTTAAATCCCTTAAATCGTGTAGGAGGGCTGGTGGTGATGAGCGTACAACACTCAGAAGAAGAGTTTGGACATGTTCAGAGATGAGCCTGAACCCACCCGAGCTATTCTTGTGGCTTTCCCCACCCCACAGCTGCACATATACAAGGGGCAGGAGCTGACTCTGCAGCCTAGGATAGGGTGAGTGTGCGCATGCGCCGCTCTGGAGCTGTGGGAAAAAAAACGGGTTGGCAACAATGGTATGTCTTCACGATCTACCCACTCTCATCACATGCCTGACAAAGGGGTCCTGTGCCACTCTGAAACGTTGCACTTGTCTTTATGATGTGATCTCTCTGCAATAAACACCTTTGGACAGTGATTGTAGATCCTTTGTGTGCTGGAGAATATATACACTTTCATGATCTAACCGTCACCTGTGGGCAGAGGGTTGCTAACCTCGACATAATAGAATACAGAGTGCATACTCTAAATAATGCTGTGATCTTTGAAAATGATCTCTAGGTTTTCAAAAAAATAGATGCATTGTGCATGTGAATGAATCACAGCCACACTTTCAGTTTGCGTGTAACTTACCTCCTGTAGCTGTATACAGCAAGTTTCTGTGTTTTTGATGTAACTCCTCCAGGCTGAATCTGGTCATCTGACTTACTGTTTCCTTCCTTTGCCAGTCCTGATACTACATCTCCCATTATCCTTTAAACCTCTGTTTATTCAGTGTGGGCTATGGGAGTCACTTGTACCAGCTCTTGGAGTTGATGTTGGTGAGTTTTAGGGTGTGGATGTTTGTGGGCATTCATGTGTGTGCTGAAATGGGAGGATTGGAATTCAGTTATCACCACCCACAGTCCATTCCTCTCTGCAGTGAATTGTGCGCTTTTTGATGAGTAAACAAGGGGTTCCATGTACCCTCATGGATTATTGTAGGGGGGTGGGGATCTGGTGGCCTACTTAGGTTAAAGTGGACTTCCACATTCAGATAAGCCCCAATCGCAGACCCCCACAAACAACAAAACAGGGTTGTGTGGAAGAGGCCTTTGTCCTCATCAACAGCTTTGCTGGGCCAGTTTACCATCTGGAAATATCCCCCTCCATATGTAGAAGATATATGGTCTGGTACAGTTCAGGAGGTGGTTTGTACATTTGCTGCCCCCACACCCCATTTGGGCCTGACACACTGCATGATTATAGTCTGGTATAAATGTTTGGGAAGCCCACACTTATTTTTTCATATTTTCTGCGGGCTACCCTTTTATAATCCTATCAGACCCTAAATTCTGGACGAGAGTCTACTATTATTCTTAACATTTTAATGACCACCCACAGTGCTTCTTCTATTGGCAGGCGGCACGGGCAGGCCCAGGCCCCGGAGCATGCAGCGCACTGCTCCCATAACCGCTATGTCCACTGATCACCCCCCCCCCAGAGTAGTACAGTGTTAATATGGTGACACTGAACTACTCTGATGAAAGTATGTGAAAAAAAGAAAATGTTAAAATTTTTTTTTTTTAATAATAATAATAATAAAAAAAATAATAATAAAAAAAAAATAAATGGAATACAAAATGATTTACATTTTTCTTTTTTACATAGTGTCACCAGTTAGTATCCCGGATCACCACCACACCAATCATATGATAATGCTGTACTGCACTGGTGGCAGTATGTAAAAAAACAAAAAGGGGAAAAAAATGTATTTAATTTCTTTGCTTTCCAAAAAATTGTGACAAAAAATTACAACTTTAAAAAACTTTCCATACCTCTTACTAAATACCTTGGACTGTCTACTTTCCAAAAATGGGTCATTTGGGGGATATTTGTACTGTCCTGGCATTTTATGTGCCTCACAAAATTAGATAGGCCATCAGTACATCAGGATTGATCAATTTTCTAAAAATATTTGTAGACTCTAACACAAACCATTTACAGTAATATACACTTATTGGATTTTTTTTTTTTTTTTTTTTTTTACCAAAGACATTTGGTGTCACACACATTTTGGTCTAAATTCATGAAATTTTTTTTATTTTATTGGATATGTTTTATAACAGGAAATAGAAAATATTTTTTTTGTTTATATAATAAAAAGATAAAATGCCCAATGGTGATCAAATACCACCAAAAAAAAATATCTATTTGCATGATAAAAATTATACAGCTTTAATTTGGGTACAGTGTTGTATGACCGAGCAATTGGCAGTTAAAGTAGCACAGTGCTGAATAGCAAAAAATGCTGTGATCATGAAAGGGGGGTAAAACCTTCCAGAGGTCAGGTGGTTAAGAAGAACCACACTTTGTTTTATTTTTGTGTCAGAGTTCCCCTTTATGATCATATCAGGCCTAATCATGGATGAGGATTTGGTATGCTATTACAAGGGGAATCCCACACAGCTTTTAATTTTTGCCACTGAGTTCCCTTTTATAATCATAGCAGTTATGAATATTAAGGGAGAATCCAAAAATGTTTTTTTGTTGTAAGCTGCAGAGTTCCAATTCATATTGCTATTAGACACGAGTGTTGGAAAACTGTCTGTTATGGATATTAAAGTGAAACACCACACTTACAATTTGCAGCAGAGTTACCATTTTTAATTATCTTAGCAGATATTAAGCCTGAATTAGGATTGGTAAATTAAAGGGGGACCCCAATCAGCTTTCAGTTTTTGACATGGAGTTCACTTTTATAATTTAAAATGGATTAGGGTCTGGTGTTAAAATTGGGGTAAAAAAAACACACCTTAGTTTTGCAGCAGAGTTACCCTTTTTAATCAAAGCAGACAATAAATCCCAGATGAGGGTCTGGTAAGGATAGTTTCGTTTTACCGAGTTACCCTTTATATTCATATGAGACCCTATTCCTGCAAGAGGATCTGTTATGATATTAAAGGGGAACACTACACAGCTTTTCATTTTTGCCACTGATTTATAATCATAGCACACTGTAAATCTACATAAGGGTCTAATATGGATATTAAAGGGGAACCCCACACTTTAGTTTTCAGACAGAGTTACCCTCTATATTCATTTTAGACCCTATTCCTGGAAGAGGGTCTGTTATGATGTTAAAGGGGAATTCTACACAGGTTTTAATTTTTGCTAAAGAGTTCCCTTTTATGAACATAGCAGACCCTAATTCTGCACGAGAGTCTGGTATGGATATCAAAGAGGAACCCCACACTTTCGTTTTGCAGTGGAATTTTCCTTTAAAATCATAGCAGACATTATTCCTGGATGAGGGTCTGATGATATTACAGGGAGAATGCCAAACTTTAAAAGGTAAATCCCACACTTTATATTTTGCTGAAGAGTTTCCTTGTGGCCTAAAACAGAAGAAAATACCTAACTTGAGTCAATTTTAGATCAAACTGTATTTATTACTTGGCAAAATCAGACCCAAAATAACTTAATATTATTATACTTGAGTGCACTCTGTAGAGACACCCCAGATGCGGGTATCCATAAGCAGGGTACCTCTTAAAAGGTGGTTGCAAAGTACTTGGCGCCTTAATGCTAGCATTGACCGTCTTGCGGCTGGCCCTTCTGTTGGTAGCGCGCACTAGCCTGTCACTTTAAGAATAAGTGATGTATAATAATAATAATATATCTGCAGGGCTACTAAGTAAGGAGCAGTCTATGTGAACTGAATGTATTGAAGAGTTAAAGCTATGTTTCCTCGCACCACTTCTGGCAGGTGACAGTTCAACATGCTTAGCAGTTAGCGGATCCAGCCATCAGGTCCCATAGGCTCAGTATCTCAATGCTGGATCACACACGTGCAGTCTTTGGCAGCCTTAGTAGCAGGTCTGTTTTTCCTCTGATGTAGGCAGTTAGACACCAGCAGCAAGACCTCTCCATGCAGCACTCTTTCTCTCATGCAGCAGGGGCATGTCCCACATCAGGTCCTCTCAGCTTGACTTCCCCTGGAGTCAAGACCCTGACAGTAGGTCCATCCTCGTTGTTCTCTTCCCTGGACTTCTCCCAACTGTGCTCAGTTTGCCTGGGAAAATGGTGAAACTCTCCCTCTCTAACAGCAAGGATTTGTTGGAACTGAAGTCCAGTTGCCATGAGTCTCCATAAACAAAGATGGTGCAGCACCTCTTTAAAACTACATTTCCCATGAGGCTCTGCAACACAGCAAGTCCTCTTCTGAGTCCTTCTGTTGGGTCTGACTCTCCTTCTCTGTATATAGGGATCTTGGCTCCGGTCGTTTATGCCCCATACACACGGTCGGATATTCCGATGGAAAAAGTCAGATCGGATTATGTTGTTGGAAAATCCGATCTTGTGTGGGCTCTAGCAGACTTTTTCCGTCGGAATTTGAGAGCAGGACCTAAAATTTTCCGACAACGAAATCCGATCTGACTTTTTCCGATCGTGTGTAGAGAATTCCGACGCACAAAGTGCCACGCATGCTGAAATTTGGAGACGAAAGCTATTGGCTACTGGCCTCTACGTAGTCCCGTCGTATGTGTTGTACATCACCACGTTCGGAACGATCAGAGTTTCCGACAACTTTGTGCGACCGTGTGTATGCAAGACAAGTTTCCGGCAAAATCTGTCGGAAAAAATCCGACGGATTTTGTGGTCGGTATGTCCGACCGTGTGTACAAGGCTTAAGAGTTCATCTGTCCTCCATACACTTGTATTGCACTCTCCCTCTCAGAAAACTACAAATCCCAGTGTTCTTTGTGGCAGTTACACCCCCCCCCCCCCACACACACACTACTAAATGGATCCAATTCTGCACTGCTAGGATGGAGGTTGGAAAACAGAGTGAGCAGGTTTACACAGATTCATGCCTATCAGCTGCTCTAGGAAAAGGGAGAGAAGTTGGCTGCATCACATGGCCCAGCACTCTTACTATGGCAGGCAGCATCACAGGGGGGAGGAGGCATAAGATCACAGAGCCAGCTGCATCTCTCATTCTGACAGCAGCCCGGCAGGGGAGGGGTGGTGATTGGCTACACAGGCATATTCACACTATCAGTCAACCCAAGAAGCTGTATACATGCAAAGCGGAAAGGATCACCAATACTCCTGACCAGCCCAGGTGAATAAACGATAAAGAGCACTACCAAACCAGACATCCTGATGTATTTTCCTCCGCCCGCTGGGGCTTAAAGTGTTTGTTAACCTGTTGGTTTGTGTGCACTTTTTTTTGGCACCGGGTGGAGTTTTTGGGTGTGTTTCACACGCCACTGGCTTTTCAAAAAAAAAAAAAAGGATGTGGTTTGGTGAAGGCATATAGGCTGAGGCCGCTCTTTATCGTTTATTCACCTGGGCTGGTTGGGATTAGCGGCAATATTTTCCTCTTTACATTTACTAACCCCCTGGATTGGTATCAGGATACGCCTGCACCCCATGTTCTGGGACACAGGGATATACTTTACATCTAATTTGAGTGGGGTCAAAAGCAATCAAACAGGTCAAACTGTATACATGAGGTCCTCTTCTTCCTTTTACAGTGGGCGGACCTTTAAACGCTGCATAAGGGCAATGCCACATAATGACCTGGTGTTCATTTATGCAGTACTGTACTGTGAGTTCAGATTGGGAGCCACTCCCCTGACACCCTGAATTTACAGGAAGTGAGTTGAAAGACAGTGGGCTTCATTAAACCGGAAAGAAGCAGGAGACAGCACCAGAGAACTGCTTTTTTGCTTTTTCAAAATATTGGGCTTTTTACAGGGTTAGTTCAACTTTCTAATAAACATTTAGTGCATCATATGGACCCAAGAGGAATCATTGTTATGTTAAGATAAATTGAGCTCCTTTCATTTTGCATACCTGTAGGCCAGCCGCAGCTTCCGCAATGCCCATCCTGAGATGATGCCAGTGTAAACGCTGACAACCTATAGTTAAGGGCAGACTGAAAGTTAAGAAGCTCAAACAGATTATATCATTCATCCACATGTCTGGGCCATTGACTACCTGCATGCCCTACATGCCCTGGGATCCCCCATACTGCACAGCCAGGCACACCAAATTTTCACAGGCACTCCAAAGACAGAGAACAGTCCGTGACTTTGTTTTTGTTGAGGTTATGGAATGCCCACTTCAGCAACAACACTTTTACAACCTCCTCAGGGACATCTTCCTATGCACAGTCTATATACAGTCTATACATATGCCTTCTTGACACTCCTCCTTCACTTTACTTGCTTGCAGAACTCCAGCTAGATCACTGTAAAGGAATCTGACAGGCACTGTCAGATTTAGCAATGGTCTTTTGCAGGCAGGAACTCAAAGCCCCTTGTGTGTAGCAGTACTTAGTGATTAGCTTGCAATCTCCCTCCTGTGGCTACTGCTCCCAGGCACCGCCAACCCACCTGGCAGCAGCTGCCCCTTTCACTAGCCCTCCAGGCTAACGTCTCCCAGCAGTCCTCCAGACTGACTCTCTCACCAGCCCACCCCGCTGACTCTGCAGGAAATCTCCCAGAGAAAGTATGAAGACTTGGCACAATGCTGTCTTCAGGGAAAATTGGCTACATGTGGCGCTGCTCTACTCACGCTGTCCTCCACTTGCTCCTGTGCCTCCAGGAAGGGCTTCCTCCGTGTGTTGTGGCAGGATCCTTCCAGCACCCGAGCCCCAGCCCAAGGTCACCCCCCTTCCAAACTAGGGGGTATCCGTGAGGGCCACCGGCAGTCTCCACAGCACTAACTCTCCATCTTCCACCGACTTCCCCTGCTGGCATGACTCATGCCAATTTATGAGGTGGCCTGCCCTCTGCCAGACCTTTTAATGGGGATTAGCTGAGGCCTTCATACATATTCTAAACAAATTTTCCTAACCACTAGCTCTAGAGGTTTCTACAACTTCCTTGACCAGGGTGAGGCACCAGAGGAACTGTTGGGATAAGTCATCCAGCACTGACTCACTGAACCCTGACCCAGATTCACAGCTCAGGCTTAGCCCTGAGCGAAATAAATTTACCTACACTAACAGAACTACACTAACAAACCTACACTAACACCTAGCACACACTAGAGGGTGCTACACCTGCATGCCCTTTCCTCTCCCTATGTGCATGTGCACTATGGTCTTTTAGCCCACCCACTGGACCACAGGCTCCCTATACATATCCCAGCGATTTCCAGGGTTCACACGTGTCCCTACTGTTGAATGCATTTAATTCTGGAACATGCATTTTCTTTGCCAGGCCCTAAACTCTAGTCCCAGATGACATGTACAAAGTCGGGAGAAAAGCTTTGGAAGATGCATTTTTTTGAAAATAGCTATTGAATGCAAGATATTAAAATAAAAGGTTAAATAGGCTTTTCAGAAAAATTACTATACACATTAAGATTAACATCTATAGTATGTTCAATCTCTGCAAAGGTTATATTTAGTTTAAATGTATTTTTATTAGGACATTTTCAAAAGCTACAACACATCACATACTAGTAGACCAGAACACATGACTTTTGAAGATCAACTTAAAAAAAGGAGTCTGAATGAATGTACGGGTATTCGGCAGGCTATACAAAACCGGTCGTAGTTAAATTAACAAAGGTGAACTAATCTTTTAAGCTTTGACAGACGACTTTTCTTGTTACATTAAGAGCGTTCACAATTTTCAAGTTTAATTTGCAGTGGAAGGATTACATGCTAATTTTTGCTTTTCTTCCTGCAAAGGACTAGTGTTCCTTGTGGAGAAACAGATAAGAAAACACAATTTGATAGCAATAAAGCTTTTTTTTAATAAAACGTGTCCATCTAACATGTTATTTCTGTTTATCTTTCTTTTGAAGTTTTTACAATATGTGATGCTTAAATTATACAACTCTAAAACTGAAAACAATATTTTTTTTCTTAGTGTTAGTGTAATAAATGTATTTTATTTAGCTGAGTACATATTTTCACCTACAGAGGGCAGTATAATACTTTGTGTTTTAGAACACATTAACTGGAAAGCGTAAACGTTTTCAGGAAGCATGAGACAGATTATGGTGGGGTGGGCGTATAGGAGCCTAAAAGCCCTCCATTAATCTACTGCAAGTTTTCAGGAAATCTATGAATTGCAAAGAAAGAGGATAACTGTAATGTCCTCAATACACATTACGCTGTAATCAGCACCATTTAATAAAGAGGTCTAAAGAATTTTATTGAAATAATATGCTGGATGGAACAGCAGTAAAAAACATGAGTAGAGTGCATGCAAAAACAAGTTTAGGAAACAGTTTTTAGCTCAAAAATGTTTCTCAGCAGGCTGGATGATTAGGATTGGAAAGGCACATAAATGTAACGGCCCATTTACTGTACATTCTTGCATTAAATGTACAGTATCTCACAAAAGTGAGTACACCCCTCACATTTTTGTAAATATTTTATTATATCTTTTCATGCAAAAACATTGAAGAAATTACACTTTGCTACGATGTAAAGTAGTGAGTGTACAGCTTGTATAACAGTGTAAATTTGCTGTCCCGTCAAAATAACTCAACACAGCCATTAATGTCTAAACTGCTGGCAACAAAAGTGAGTAAACAATGAAAATGTCCAAATTGGGCCCAATTAGCCATTTTCCCTCCCTGGTGTCATGTGACTCGTTAGTGTTAAAGGTCTCAGGTGTGAATGGGGAGCAGGTGTGTTAAATTTGGTGTTATCGCTCTCACTCTTTCATACTGGTCACTGGAAGTTCAACATGGCACCTCATGGCAAAGAACTCTCTTAGGATCTGAACAAAAATAATTGTTGCTCTACATAAAGATAGCCTAGGCAATAAGAATATTGCCAAGACCCTGAAACAGCTGCAACACGGTGGCCAAGACCATACATCGGTTTAACAGGACAGGTTCCACTCAGAACAGGCCTCGCCATGATCGACCAAAGGTTGTCTTTGGGAAATAGACGTATGAGTGCTGCCAGCATTGCTGCAGAGGTTGAAGGGATGGGGGGTCAGCCTGTCAGTGCTCAGACCATACACTGCACACTGAATCAAATTGGTCTGCATGGCTGTCGTCCCAGAAGGAAGCCTCTTCTAAAGATGATGCACAAGAAAGCCAGCAAACACTTTGCTGAAGAAAAGCAGACTAAGGATATGGATTGCTGGAACCATATCCTGTGGTCTGATGAGACCAAGATAAACTTATTTAGTTCAGATGGTGTCAAGTAGGTGAGGAATAAAAAGACAAGTGTGTCTTGCATACAGTCAAGTGGTGGTCGGAGTGTCATGGTCTGGGGCTGCATGAGGGCTGCCTGGACTGGGGAGCTACAGTTCATTGAGGGAACTATGAATGCCAACATGTACTGTGACATACTGTAGCAGGGCATGACCCTCTCCGTTTGGAGACTGGGACACAGGGCAATATTCCAACATGATAATGACCCCAAACACACCTCCAAGACAACCACTGCCTTGCTAAAGAAGCTGAGGGTAAAGGTAATGGACTGGCCAAGCATGTCTCCAGACCTAAACCCTATTGAGCATCTGTGGGGCCTCCTAAAATGGAAGGTGGAGGAGCGCAAGGTCTCAAACATCCATCATCTCTGTGATGTCGTCATGGAGGAAAAAGGACTCAAGTGGCAACCTGTGAAGCTCTGGTGAACTCCATGCCCAGGAGGGTTAAGGCAGTGCTGGAAAATAATGGTGGCCACACAAAATTTGACACTTTGGGCCCAATTTGGACATTTTCACTTAGGGGTGTACTCACTTTTGTTGCCAGCGGTTTAAACATTAATGGCTGTGTGTTGAGTTATTTTGAGGGGGCTGATCTTTCTGGTTCCTTCTGGGATATATCCTATTTCATTTTCATTGTAAGTTTTCACAATATACCTAAACAGATGTTATTGAAAATGTGGCAAAATCATGGCAGTGACGCCACATTATGTAGATTTTACGGAATAGATAGAGTCTCAAAATACTGGCGAGGAACCAATATGAAAAGGGAAGTTTCAAAAAATGAAACTAAATGGTTGTATGAATTGGGGACTATGCAGCCCCAAGGTATGAATATTGAGCTTGACCTTAACTGTTTTTTGACCAATGATTAAGGACCATATTTTTGGTATGTCAAAATAAGCAATTAGGTCATAATACTATATCCCTCTTTCAGAATTTAATATAACATTTTTTATATTTTTATTTCATAATAGTACTAGGCCAAAATATAGTCACTAGAGCTGTGATTGTATTTTTATGTATATATATGCATGCATGGTTTATATATGTATGCATATTAGGGTTATAACACTGGCGAAAATATAATTAATTTCACACATTCTCAGAGGTACCATATTACTATGGATCACTGAGTAATGTCCTACCTAAACATGAAAGTAAAGGGAGACATCTTGTGGACAAATAAAATATCACATTGCCAAGCTATCATATATATATATATATACAAATTGAGATCATATGATATGGTTTAGTACACTCATTTTGGTCGCATTTATAGAAGTAACTGATTGCTCTAAATGTTATTTTTATTTTTAATTTTTTAAGTTTGTAATTGCGTTTAATATGTTTTTATAATTGTATCTGTTCATACATACAACCAATTGTAAAGGCTACAGCTGTGCCCGGCGCCTGGGCGGTACTGGGGCTATGCAGAGTAGATTCCTTCCAATTGGCTGACAGATCACCATAGATACTACAAATATCAAAGACCTTTGTGACTGGACACGCCCCCCTGAAAATGATTCTACATCGAAATGTGCGTCGGCGGCGTCTGTCTAGTCACGCAACTCTTTAGTACTCATTTCCTGCTTCCTGTTTTTCGGTGGTTGTCGGCGGCGGCCGCTGGAACGCACGCCGCTCCTCATCGCATACAGGCGGAACAGGACCTCCACGCCATATACTACCATACATGCAAGTAGCCCCAGTGCCGGGTGGGCACCCTACATTGTAAGTAGCCACTTGGCTATGTATATTATTTGAATTTTAATAAATCAAACAGTATTATACTATGTAGCTGTCCTTTGCCTTTCTATATATATCTTGCCTGAGTCCAATGGGAAGAGGAACTTCCAATATCATCTCCTGCAGAAATCGTATGTGCACAGGCACTAACCTGTGAAAGCTCGATCGACTCTCTTTTTAATTAAAGGAGTCAAATATATCTGGTAAGCAGCCAGCCAGTCTACTCACATTGGGTGACCTATAGAAGAATGTGGTGAAGGTTAATTTTCTCACAAATCTACAGTCAAGAATAATATTTCGTGGTTAACTACCTGATTATATTACAGGACACTGAAAAGTTTTTTATATAAAAAAATGTTTTCATTCAGTTTTATATTTTTCACCTGCATGATTTCACTTGAATGGACTTTTCACATGCAAAATGGGAATGTGGTGAATGTTATATATGATATATGACATATATTATTGAATCCACTTGTATATTTGTGTTCAACTATATAATTTTTTATGTCACAGTGTAAAGCCACTATTGGTTATAGAAGCACGTAATTATTTACACATGCATTTTCTTAGGATTAACCAGTAGTATAGAGGGTTAATAAAGTGACCTTCTTGTATCACGTAACAGTAGAGATATACATGGGAAAATACTTACCTATGTAGTTAGCGCCCCTGTCACACCATACCACCATGTTTTAGCCGTTGCCTCCAAATTTAATTTCAACGTTTTGTTGATTTGCTCAACAATTTTTGTCCAGTATCTAAACAACTTCGGGCACTTCCAGAGCATATGGCTAAAATCACCTGATGATCCACATCTTGGGCAGTGGTCATTCTCCCGCCATCCCAAGGTGAGCATTTTTTTTGGAGTATAATATACTCTATACAGAAAATAGAGATGTGATATTCTATGTGAGGGGGAGATTGAGACCCATTTCACTTGGCCAAGGACCCGATCCCATTCCCCTTCTGACATCGGGCCGACCTCCCTCTTCCATATTATCCTTGTCTTCCTTGGACCCTTTTGGTCCACAGTTCTTTCCCCCAGCTTAGCATACAGTCCAGAAATTACCCCTTTAGCTGGTTCCGACGACACGATCTGGGCCAGAGTGGTTATTTGTATCCATTGTGGGGCCTACAGTCCAAATTGTGTCTGGACTGCATGCCTTACCTGGAGAAATTTATAAAACGTTCTATTGGGGAGGGAAAATTCCTGCCTCAACGCAGCAAATGATTTCATATTATCCCCAGTAAAAAGTTGCCTTGCACGCATAAGGCCCTGATTTGCCCATTCCCGGGACTCCGTGATTTTGGCTAGTTCTTGTAAATTGTTGTTATTCCATAAAGGAGCTAATTCTGATATGCCCTGGTACCCCAACATATCCTTCGCTGTCTGCCAAAGTTTTATTACTAACTTAACTGTTGGGCAGCGTATAGCAAAAGAGCTAGCTTCAAGAGCCTCTATAAGTGTATTATGCGGGCATCCTATCAACATCAGATTTGGACCCATACCCATAGAGGACCCCCTCCCAACTAGATGCTGTAACTGAGAGGCCAAAAAGTACCGTCTAGGGTGTGGGACCGCCAACCCGCCCCCTTCAAGGGGCAATTGAAGTGTAGTTAACGCAATCCTAGGCTGTCCTCTTTTCCAGATCAAATCTCTAAAAAGGGAGTCTATTCTTTTGAACCACTTATGCCCAATCCATACCGGTGCATTATGAAAGACATATAGAATCTGAGGGAGCCATATAATTTTAAGAAGATTGCATCGTCCAGCCACCGATAAGGGAAGACGACCCCACACCTCAGACTTATGCTTCAGTTTTACTAATAGCGGAGCTAAATTATTTTCGAGGTACGTATTTATATCTCTAGAAATCCAAACCCCTAGATACTTCAGTGTCTCAACTGTCTTATTAGTATATTCATCGAGTGTTATATCCACTGGGATTGGATCTATTGGAAGAAAGGGCCGATTTATCCCAATTAATAGTCAATCCAGATATCTTGCCAAATTGTCCCATCATTTTTATTGCTGCTTGTAATGAAGTTTGAACGTCTGCCAGATAAAACAGCACGTCGTCAGCAAACAACGCTATCTTGGGGATGGTGTGTTCAGGGTGATGTGCAGTGTTAGTTTTCCGCCACAAAAATGACAAAAACAATATGTTCCATTTTGTTTACATATTTATACACCTTTTTTTTATGATGATGTTTATATCTGTACAATAAATATGATATTTTAAATTTCTATTGTATCTGTGCTTACTTCAGTGAAAGCATCATATCCTTTAAAGTCCTCGCCTTGTATGGGAGAGATATACTCTAAAATAATTAGGATGTGATTTGCTGTCCCTAGGACTGACTTAAAACTTTATTTTCAAAAGTCCTATTCACTTTAATGGAACAGCTGGTGATGTGGCAGTGACACAACAAGGTGAGGGAGGTGGCGGCAGCAGGTGAGTGGATGCCCGCTAACAGGTACTGCCATGATGGATATGAAATGACAGGTGCTCTTTAAGACCCCTTTCACACTGAGGCGCTTTACAGGTGCTACAGCGCTAAAAATAAAGTGACACTTTTTGGTTACCATGGACAATCTCAAGTTTCCAGGCAGAAAGAACAGTATATATAATATAAAAGTACATGCAGGGCACTGGACAAGCACTAGGGACAAATGGGAGGTGATATGATTTGATACAGTACACTGTAGTCTGTAAGATTACATTACTGTATGTGTTATGTTTCTTGTACTTTTTGAATTGTCCGCCGGGCTCTGCCCCATGTGTCATGACGCTTGCAGGGAACGGTGCTTGACACACAGAGCATCAGGCAGATGATCCAGAGGGGACACAGCAGGGGGACATCACAGGATCTTGGTGACAAGATAAGTATGCTGTACCAAGATTCTGCAATGCAATCCCGAGTGTGGCTCGGGGTTACCGCTAATGGTACTGAAATTGAACCTCGAGCCACACTCGTGAATACCGCCAGGAGGATTAAAGCAGAGTTCCACCCATAAATGGAACTTCCCCCCCCCCCCCGGGTGCCACATTTGGCACCTTTGAGGGGGGAGGGGGGGGCACGGATACCTGTCAAATTCAGGTATCTGCTCCCACTTCTAGGGAAAGATCTCCACAATCTTGTGTGGCGAACAACGCAATGTCCGGCACCTCCCCCCCTGCTGCCTTCTGGGAGACACACGGGTCCCAGAAGACAGCATAGACCATTCAGAAAGCACAGCGTGACTCGGGCATGCACAGTAGGAAACAGGCTGTGAAGCCGTAGGGCTTCACTTCCTGTTTCCCTTAGTAAGGATCCTGCGCCTGCAACTGGAGCTGAGGGATGGGTCGGCTTCGGGTGTCAATATCGCAGGCTCCCTGGTCAGGTAAATGTCCATATATTAAAAACCAGCAGCTGCAGTATTTGTAGCTGCTGACTTTACATTTTTTTTTTTACCCAGGCGGAACTCCACTTTAAAGCAGAGGTTCACACAAAAATTGAACCTCCGCTTTTCGGAACCCTCCCCCCCTCCGGTGTCACATTTGGCACCTTTCAGGGGGGAGGGGGGTGCAGATACCTGTGTAAGACAGGTATTTGCACCCACTTCTGGGCATAGACTCCCACGGAAGTCCATGCCTCTTCCTGTCCCACCGCGCTGTCTGCTGGGACACACACGGGTCCCAGAGACAGCAGGGGGCATGCTGATTGCACTGCGCGACTCGCACATGCGCAGTAGAGAACCAGGAAGTGAAGCCGCAAGGCTTCATTTCCTGGTTCCCATACCGAAGATGGCGGCAGTAGCATCCGAGGACCGAGGGACGGTTCGGCCTCGGGTGCCGACATCGCTGGACCCTGGGACAGGTGAGTGTCCTTATTTAAAAGTCAGCAGCTGCAGTATTTGTAGCTGCTGTCTTTTTTAAAAAAAAAAATTTGCGGGACTCCCGCTTTAAGTATTTATTTATCAATAAAGTGTAATTCCAGTCAAACTAACTAAGGCTAATTCCCAACCCCATTCGAAGACTATTCTATCTACCCTGTGAAAGAAAAGGTGCCTATACTTACCTATTCTAAAGACGCTCCGGCCCAGTCACATGATCGGGCACCAGCGCCAGCTTCAGTGTAGAGGAGGGACAGCAGATGCCCCATAGTAGCCTATGGGTGACGTCATCGCCCAGGCTCTGTCGCTGCCTTTCCTCTTCAATGAAGTCGGCGCTGGGACCCAGTCATATGACCGGACATGAACGACTTTAGAATAGGTAAGTATAGACATATTTTATTTTACTTATTTTATTTGGGTAAATTTAGCCTTAGTTAGAATTTGACTAGAATTCCACTTTAACCACTTCTGGACCAAGCCTGTTTCTGACATTTGCCAGAAATAAATCACAATTTATTTCCTTTCATTATTATTAGGGGAACCATGAGTGCCCTACCAAAACTTGCCAAATACACATCTCTATGTATGTTGCCTAAAGGCCTTCACCTAAAGAACTGCACTATACCACTATACTGTACCTACAGAGACATTGCTTTCAACAAGTAAAAACCAAATCAAGGAAGACATTTGCCCAGCTGTTTTGTCACAAGATTCTATTGATTTGTTAGCATTATTAAAGCCAGATGTAAACAGTTAAATATGTAGTTATATATTACATTGATAACTGTACACAAACAGGGCATGAGGGGGATATTAGCCAATAAATCCCAAAAAATTGTTTACGTATGTTTTTTCAAAAAGGGGTCAGCTTACTGAATTGCCACTGTTAGCTCATTAAAATAAAGTGGACATAAATGTTTTATAACATTAATAAGAAAATATAGAATTTTGTAAACTTTATTGAACAATGCATCAGAAGATGCCATTTTTGTACATCGCGCTGTGCTTCATCCCCAGCATGTTCTTTTTAGAGATTAATACCTCAATCAGGGTGTATAGAGTGCATGGTGTAGTTATATTCCTTTATAATTGAACTATATGTTTTGATAATAAAAACAGTAGCCTAGAAAGCCTGCAAATGTTTAACACAAAATCCTAGTAAACAAGGGTATGCTTAACAATCACGCCTTTGTTTACAGATTTTTTTTAATTGAAACACTATGAAGTGCTAACTAACTATCAGACTGAAAATCAATTTACAAGGTTAGCCTTGAGACATCTGTCTCTGTCAAAAGATAGCCCATTATGCTGTACAATGCTAAATGTCCCAACAGTGGCGTATCATCCATGGGTGCAGGGTGTTCACTGGGGGGGACGCACACTGCACCCATGGATGACTTGTCCCTGGTTGACAGTCAGTGGTGATCGGTGCAGTGGTGGGGGCATTAAAGGCACCAATCAAAAAATGTATAAAAATAAAAAACTACTGACACCGGCGACTGTCCTACCGACACCATCCACTGCCCCAACCCCCCCCCCCCCCCCCCCCCCCAAGAAAGCATTGTGAAAAAAATGAAAAAAATAAATAAATTGTAAATGATGAGCACTATTGTTTTGACTCAACTACAAGACCATAAACCTAATCTCCAGTGATAGATAGGGCTTATACGACCTGGTGTTCTATTTATCCCTTGCATCGATTCAGACAGTTTAACTCAATGAATAAACTCACATGATGAGGAAGACAGATGAGGAAAGCCTTTTGAATGTTACATTTAATGGAGGATACTCATGGGTAGAAAAATGTAATATTGTAAGCCACATGGAAATATGTCTACACCATGACAGGAACAGTAGAATGGCTACAGAGAAAGGAAGGGGGAGGAGTATAGACAAATACAGAGACAGAAAAAGCTCAGCTTAGACAGAAGAACACAGCTTAAATGACACAGAGCAATGATAATAAATCACATATTGTAACACAACACTAAGTATGAAATCGTTATTTTATATATATATATATATATATATATATATATATATATATATATATATATTCAATAAGTCCAATACTGATGAATGTCTTGGAACCTGAAACAAGAAACATGCAACAAGCAAACATAAACATAAGGTCAACTGGATGGCAGAACACGTAGTAATCCGACATAGGACGTATTTGGTGAATGCCAAAGTTCTAAATGGAACCTGTAGTTAGCAGCAATATACTCCCTGCCATGCCAATAGCATGGCTAGTCCTTGCATAAGTCACTCACATGGCAAAAGGAGTACTAACTCAGTAATTGGTTGAGTAAAGGTTCCTGTTCATCCTCTCTTGGTTACCTTGATCTCTACCTTCTGGACCTTGTTATCATCACTGGGCATAACTTTAGTAAAAAGACCCATAGGCCATTCATTCCGACAAACTTCCTTGTCCTTTAGAAGGATGAGAAAACATCTACTCCAACATATAACATGAAAAGGACTTTGGGGTCAACCAACCCCGGGACTTTGTAGGTGTCACAAATGAAAATAGATGGGTATTAAATAATATCCATACATTTTTTTTCTATTTTAACAAATATATAGTAGACAATAAAAATAAAATTTCCATATAACATTGAGAAGCATCAAACATTGAAGTTTTCCTGAATGAGATAGTTAACTAGCAATTCCAAATATACCACTCAACACGTTTCGCTCATCTGAGCTTCCTCAGGAGTTTAGGTACATGATGCGATAAGCTAGAAATAGATAAAGAGATAATAAGGCTTCAAAGCATATGTGAAATGTACAAAATTTACAAAATATGCATATATACAAAAATGTGTTAATCTCAATCAGTTTGGTATATACCAAGATCACAATTTCTTTTATATATTAAATAGCGTATACGTCCAAATGAGATCTTACCAGAATAATAAGGAAAACAGATCACTTAGATGATGCCAAAAATATTAATGGTGCTACAATCAGCAAGCAATCACTTCGGACAAAAGCGTCTATGTGCATGACAGTGGAAATTCCGTACATAAACCAAAACCCAAATAAATTAATTGAGACCGCAGGAGTTTATAGAGTCGATTCCGTAACACTAAAAATGAGACTGAATAATGTTGCTAGATTTCAGAGTACATAGATGCTTTTGTCTGAAGTGATTGCTTGCTTAATATTCATACCAGACCCAAAGGGCCTGGTAATAGACTGGGGGGAACCCATGCTATTTTTTTCAATGAGTTCTATCTATATTGCCGAGACCCGACAATTCATTACAGCCATGCGCCACTTTACAGGCATACTATAGACACCCCCCCAGGAATGATATTTAAGGGAATATTTCATTTTTACATAGTATGCCATAGTATGCCATTTTTACATAGTCTATAGTATGCCTGTAAAGTGGCGCATGGCTGTAATGAATTGTTGGGTCTCGGCAATATAGATAAAACTCATTGAAAAAAATAGCATGGGTCCCCCCCCAGTCCATTACCAGGCCCTTTGGGTCTGGTATGAATATTAAGAGGAACCCCGAACTAAACACTTGTCTTTGTACTCCTTACCTGGTTGCAGCCACACATGCTTGACACATCTGAACAAAATAACTTTATCTTGGTCTCATCAGACCACAGGACATGGTTCCAGTAATCCATGTCCTTAGTCTACTAGTCTTCAGCAAACTGTTTGTGGGCTTTTTTGTGCATCATCTTTAGAAGAGGCTTCCTTCTGGGACGACAGCCATGGAGACCAATTTGATGCAGTGTGCGGCGTATGGTCTGAGCACCCCCACCCCTTCAACCTCTGCAGCAATGCTGGCAGCACTCATACATCTATTTCCCAAAGATAACCTTTGCATATGACGCTAAGCATGTGCACTCAACTTCTTTGGTTGACCATGGCGAGGCCTGTTCTGAGTGGAAGCTGTCCTGTTAAATCGCTGTATGGTCTTCGCCATCATGCTGCAGGTCAGTTCAAGGGTCTTGGTGATCTTCTTATAGCCTAGGCCATCTTTATGTAGAGCAACAATTCTTTTTTTCAGATCCTCAGAGTTCTTTGCCATGAGGTGCCATGTTGAACTTCCAGTGACCAGTATGAGAGAGTGAGAGCGATAACACCAAATTTACCACACCTGCTCCCCATTCACACCTGAGACCTTGTAACACTAATGAGTCACATGACACCGGGGAGGGAAAATGGCTAATTGGGCCCAATTTGGACATTTTCACTTAGGGGTGTACTCACTTTTGTTGCCAGCAGTCTAGACATTAATGGCTGTGTGTTGAGTTATTTTGAGGGGACAGCAGATTTACACTGTTATACAAGCTGTACACTCAATACTTTACATTGTAGCAAAGTGTAATTTCTTCAGTGTTGTCACATGAAAACATATAATAAAATATTTACAACTTTGTGAGATACTGTATAAATAAAGCTGGCATTGTTTAACCAAGTTTATATGAACAAAGCTACATACCAAGTATCAGGTTCCCAATACAGTCACCGTCTATTCACAGCTATCAATTTACGGGCAATATAAACAAGCCTTGCTACTGCAGTATGAATTGGGAGTGTAAATAATTCTTCATCCCTTGAACTCAAACGGCATACCACCAGGTCTTAGGGAATAGGAATATTAAATACTGATGAAATTATACTGGTAATATCTTTCCAATATATGATTAACTTTAGATATCTCCAAAACATGTGTATTAAATCCCCCACATCTCCGTTACATTTGGAGCACAGGGAGAAGTCCCTCTTGCGCAAACAGCTGAGCAGGGGTCCTATAGGCTTGATGCAAAAGAAAGAGGATAAGGAGATGAGAGGTACGGAAGCAAAAATCACCTCCCACCTCTCACCCTCTATCTCCCCTATGCCTAGTTTCCATTTTCATTCTACAGGTAATTGGACAGAGTCCCGGGTAAGTGTCAAAGGCTGGAATACATATGAGAGATCATGTCTTTCTTACTGGTTACATCCATTACTTCTTGAATCAGTCATGGCTCCTCCAGAGTTAAGGTGAAGTGGAGAGCTTGAGCTGAAGGGCATTGCATAATTGGACATACCTAAAAAAAAAGACCACTCAATCTCTGTTTGTAAAGTTGTAAAGAATTTCAACACATTTGAAGAATAGAATTGGGCAATAAAGAGGATACCTAAGACCTGCCAGGATTGAAATCCTTGCTGTTTAGCTAATTGGGGTTGGGTTGTAATTTAGGTAACCATCCCAACAATGGGGTGCAATTTAGATAACCACCAACTCGTATACTAATCTTTAAAAGCAGAGCTCCACCCAAAAGGGCTCCACTTGTCTGCCTCCCCCCCTCCTCTGCTGCCACCTTTCAGGTGGGAGGGGGGATTGGGTAACTGATTTTAACAGGTTCCCACTATCGGCTCAGTTCACCACAGCGAAGCGTCAACTGCAACTATTCCCTTATGTCAGCCCGTTTTTTATAAACTGTAGCAGACTGTATAGTCTTACACATGGTTCTACCACTAGTACATCCCAGGCCGTATATAATCCAAATTGATACTTGTGCTTAGCGTCCATAATCCCTACTCTTAACTATCCCCTTGTCATCCTATGTGCCTCCCTATCCCTTGATTTAAAGGCAGTATTTCTATCCCTAACTAAGGATTTACTTCCCCATCTACCCAAGGTTTCTGTTTAGAGAATTGCTTAATCTTTTTTACAGTTGCTAAGATTTTTGTGCACTTATTACATATGCCATTACAACAGAGCAGTGCTCCTCTACATTCCCTGCCACTCAGTCCATTTAAAGCAGTCTTGCAAAGTATAAACTGCTTCTGATGATATCTTAACTGTCCTTAACACTGGTTTTACTTTCTTCATAACCTGTGAGTAAGCTGGTACCATAAAAAGTAATATATGATCTGAAAACCCCAAGTGAGGCAAGAGATAGTCCTGTACCCACCGCGCACATTAGTGTAAATGCAGTCCAAGATACTTTTTCCTCTTCTCAGGCTAGGTCCAACTTCCAGGTCGTCCACTTGACTGCTGGCAGCTTCTGCTTGACTCCTGCTTCCCCAGCTCCTCAGTCTGCAACAAGCTGTCAAATTTCTTGATATACTGAGCACTGCTCACTGCTCTACACAGCTCACTTGTACAGTTCCACTTCGCTCATCCAGATGGCAGATACAATGCTCTGCAAGTTGGCTGACATCACCATAGTTTCCTAGGCCCCTGCCCAACCAATTCTTGTGGTTCTTAAGCTTCGGGGTATCCACGGGGTATAACTGCATCCCCAGGCAGAGAACAGCCAACACTGCAGCTGCCCCCAGAACATCCACCCCCACAGTGAATCCCGCACATCTGGCTCTGATACTGAACAAAGTCTGTTTGTCAAAAACAGTTTGGGCATCGCTCACCTGCAACACACACAATATCACATCATCAGAAAAAGAATGGCCGTGGTGGATTTCCTAGAAGTGGCGGTTTAGCTGGGCCTGTTTCCACCACAAACATAGGTGACAAAGAGTCCTTATCACATACATTACCCAGCCTATTTTCAATAAAAGCAACAGGGTCTTTCCTGCAGCCCACTTTATGGTCCCTATGGCTTGAACATTTATGTACCACAGTCTGTTTTCCATATCATGCAGGCAGATGGCCTGTCTGGAGGTTACATAGTGAATGTATTTTACATTCCGTTGCAATGGAGCCCATTCATGCTGTAATGTACTAAGGCACCCCTCCAGAGCAGCCATGCAGTCCCTCAGCTTCTGCATATCTTGGCGAACTAGGGAGATCTCTACCTCAATCACCTTGATTTCACTAATTAAGTCAGCAATAGCAAAGCAGCAGAATGTAACCCGCAGTAAGGATGTTCCACAGAGTAGCTCAGCATCAGTGTTTCCCTGTGGTGCTGTGGATGTCTTGTCAGGCATACCTGCCTATGTACTCACAGACCATTTGTCTCATCTTCCATAGGCTTTGGTCGCCTACCTCAGGATCTCCCGCGTTTAAACTCCTCTGCTCGAGATCAAGCACCTTTGTTAGCAGTATCCTCCGCCAGTGTTTTACAAAGAACATCTGAGCAGCTTCTTTGTATTTTTCTGTGGCCGGCTGGGGCAGGGGATGCTATCTTGAGGAGTTCTGTTGAAGCAAGTCCGGGCAACCTTGCCCCATTTAGACATGGTCCCGTGGGGAGACAGTGAGAACAGGAGGAAGCCCTGTACATGTGCTTCCAAGGCATGTCACCCGTTTTTTCTCAAACACTTCAATACTGGGCACTTCCCCCCCTCTCCTGCCCAGGCCAATTTTCAGCTTTCAGCTCTGTCACATTTTGAATGACAATTGCACGGTCATGTGACACTGTACCCATATAACATTTTTATCTTTTTTTCCACCACAAAAGGAGCTTTCCTTTGAAGGTATTTGATCACCACAGTTTTTCTTTTTTGCGCTACAAATAAAAAAAGACCGAAAATTTTGAAAAACAAACAAACCTTTCTTTGTTTCTGTTATAAAATGTTGTAAATAAGTAAGTTTTCTCCTTCACTGACAGGGACTGATGAGGCAGCACTGATGAGGTGGCATTGATGAGGCTTCACAGATGAGGTGTCACTGATGGGCACTGATGAGGAGGCACTAATTTGCAGCACTGATGGGCACTGATAGGTGGTACTGATATGCAGCACTGATATGCACTGATGGGCAGCACTGATGGGCGGCACTGATAGATGGCACTGATAGGCAGCACTGGTGAGGAGGCACTGATGAGGCATCACAGATGAGGTGGCACTGATGGGCACTGATGAGGCACTAATTTGCAGCACGTATAGGCACCAATAGGTGGCACTGATGGGTGGCACTGATAGATGGCACTGATTGGCAGCACTGATGAGGAGGCACTGACAGGCATCACTGATGGGCACTGACTGGCATCACATGTGGGTACAGGTGAACACTGATTGGCATTACTGGCAGGCACTAGTCGGCATCACTGGTGGGGCAGTAATGGGCATCACTGGCAGGCAGCGCTGATGGGTCTGCACTGATAATTAATGCGCTGATTATCAGCACAGACTCCCCCTGTCAGGAGAGCTGCTGATTGGCTCTCTTCTACCTGCGCCTTGTCAACGCAAATGGAGGAAAGCCGATAAATGGCACTCCCTGGTTACCATGTGATCAGTTTTTATTGGACACAGCTGATCATGTAGTAAAGAACCTACGTCATAGGCTCTTTACCTAGATCGGAGATGCACGAGCGGCTTATCCTGCTGGACGTCATGTGACGTCCAGTCAGGATAACTGATCTCCACTGCGGCCATCATTCTGCTATAGGCCCGGGCGGGATGTGGTTAAAGACTAACTCCAGTGCTCTAAAAAACAATCCCCTTTGGGTTAGCAATATACACTGCAAGGATTGTAACAAACTTTGTTCCAAATTCCTACCTGCTTATGCTCTGAAGAAAAAGCTGTTTGTTGTCTGCAGAGCGACTGACTGGGATTGACTTTTTTATTATTAGAACATTGCAAGTGCATCAGCTGATTAATAAGTATAATGTAGGGTATGCATCTCTTTGGAAGTAACCCTTTGGGGGCATTTCACCAAAAAATGCCTAAAATCTGACTTGTCTCTTAGTTCAGACTTCTGGGAAAATCTGTAAACCAATCACATAAGCAGGAAAGGACATTTCTGGGGTTGTGCTGTATACCAATGGTGTACAAAAAGCCTCCAGGTTGCCATATTGAATTACATTTTTCACTTCAGATTAAAAAGGAAAGAACGTGAAATTATCCTTTAAGCTTGAGTTTTGTTTTAATTTAATGTATATCCTGGCAGGAAATGAACTCTCAATCAGATTGTGAAATCCCATATTCGGTAAGTGCATTATTGATAAAAGACTATACTGTTACAAAGATATAGTTAATGTTATTTTAGAACCTGAATAGAAGAAAGGATACTAAAGAAAAAAGATTTCCCTGAAAATTGCCTTTTCGTGACTTGTTGAACATTTCCGACAATTGCTCTAATGCAGTCTAGTGCAGATACTAGTGTGCTTCTCAGCTAAATGTATGTTTTTTTTAAGAGCTCTTTATTCCCCCAAACAAATATAATAAAATAGGATTAAAGAAAATTTTGAACAATTTGCTATTTATAGTACATCTATATTATATTGATATCCTGCTGCAGGAGGAATTTTATATACCCAAACAATGTTTCTTCCAAGGTTTGCAATTGTCTCATGCAATAGGCTGCTAAGGGAATCTTACTCCCGTGGTACACTCTAACTACCTGTAATAGAAGAAGCATTGATGTCTGATAGTACAAAAAACAGTGTTATTTCCTCTGTATACAATATTCTCATCCATAAATATCTGTTGAAGTACTCCTTAAATTGCAGAGAACAGTGGAGGCGTTGGGAATATAGAGGAAGATGTTTATTACACATACATAGGATGTATAAGACCCCTCACCTACTCTATTGAGCAGGCTTTTGGGATAGTCCCTATTGGGCTTGTTATGGCTAGGCTTCAGGAGATCTTTTTCACCTTCTCTGGGGTTGTCCCAAATTTGAAGTTTGACACTGAAAAGTGCTGTGCAAAACAATGTGCTGTGCTAAAATAAATAAGTAAACATGTCCTACATGATAATCAATTTTACAAAATACATCAGAAACAGATAGATCATGATTCTTTGAAGTACATAAGTCCTTGGTTTAACAACTGTATGTTCAGTGAAATGGCATTGACAAATTGTCAAAATACATATAATAATAGTCTCTCAGTTAAGTGTTTTCACTTTTTTTTTAATTTCATTTTAGTGATAGCAGTGTGTTTGCCAAGGTTGAGGGGTGGGGGTGGGGGAGCTGGGACAGGGGTTGCCATAAAGCAGGAGTAGGCAACCGTAAAGAGGTGGAGATCTACCTGAACAACATGGGAGAAGTCAAAGATCACCGGACACAGTGTCGCTTCCTCACACCTGATTTAAACCTCTAATTGCTGTACTACTGTGCCGCAATCACATGCATTGCATGGCAACCATGGGTTTAAATCAGGTGGTGAGGAGGCAACATATTGCCTCCTCACCACCTGTCAAACACACTCAGATCGCTTTTCAGAGGAGCGGAAGTGCCTGCTGCACTTGTGAATGAGCTTAGTTGCATTTGGCAGCGACACCCGTTCATGCGTAAAGTTGGGGGGGTGGTAAAATCTTGCGGTTGATTTGCGGTTTAACCCCCTTTAGCTGCTGTAACAGCAGCCAAATGTGTACATATGCTGCAGCAGGAATTAGGCCCCCCTGTTGCTTTTGGTGGGTGCTACAACCTGCGAATTGTGGCTCATTCAAGTAAATAGTGCCACTCTGCAAGCTCCCCACAACTGCATGCTTCTGTGTGCTCCAAGGGGTTAAAGCAGGGGGTGAGAAAACACAATTCTGCTTTTATGCCCAGTGTATTGCTTCACACTCACCTGAAGATCTCTTTTTTTACTGCTGCTGGCACCACTCTGGAGACCACTAGCCAGGATAAGTGGTGGAGTGCAGTTGATATCACTCCGCATGGGACAGGAGCCAGCAGTACAGAGGAGGCATCGGCTTATGCAGCCGCAATCTACCAATCACCTGTCCGCAATCTACAGGTTGCTGAGCCCCGCTATAAAGAGTGTTTGACACAAAATAACATATTGAGAGATACTGGAATTCTGTTCTGTTCCATATATTAATGCTGTCTTCGAGCAGACTTCGACATTTCCACCAACAGTGAGTGGGTAGTTATACTTAGTCAATTTGAACTTGAAATCTGAACAACTGATTTATCAACATATGAGTAAAAAAAAAAAATTTATTTACTCACTTTAACAATAAACATGTAGCGGCTGCACTACATCAGCACTACATTTACAAGCTGGCCCGGACTCTCATTAATCAGAGACACAGCTTGTCAGCTCTGTAGGAGTGATTCCCCCCCTTTCCTTTTTCTTCTAACATACATGTACACAGGCAAGACAGCCCACTCTGCCCTTTGCCCTAATTCTTTATTGGCAGAGTGAAGTCAGCTAATCAAGGGAAGACTGGAGGAGTGGCAAGGAATTGTAGGAGATGGAGTTCCCAGCTCAGGCTGCTTTACCCTATATCAACACACAGAGAACTACATATCCCAAGAAGCACTCCTGCACAGGGGGAGATCTAACCAGAAATACTTCCTGGGAGAGGGGAGAACTACCACGAGGCATGAGAGAGTCTGTACGTGGGGACAGAGTGCTGCGGCATTAGATCTGGGGGATCGCGCCTGCTATAGCCAGAAAGTCGGTAGCGGGCATCCGAAGCTGAAGGATGACTCCGAGTGCATCCCCAGGCATACCGATTAGCGTGAGAGGTCCCCGTATGGAGATGTCAATCGGGCACTTGCAAGGACTGATACCACAGTATCTTCCCCTGCGGACTTTGAACACAGGAGTCGGTGAGTGGGCTCTCGCCCAATACTTCCTAAGCCAGAACTCTGAATTATCTTTGTTGTTCTGCCTTCCTCAGTTACATGGAACGGTGATGCTGTTACACTCTACCTGGCAGTGAAAATACTTGTCCACTTTACCAAAGGAATTACAATACTGGTTGCCTGTCAAGCTCTTTGGATGTACTGTGTTCACCTCATTACTGGAGGTCAACAAGTGCACCACCCTAAAGTCACCCGAAATCTTAAGGGCCCAATCATTGTTTCAGGACACTAGCCTGAAAATACAGATGGATCCAGGTTGGGGGTTGATACAGTGCACTGGGTCAGGTATTGTGGTTAAGCAGGCCTGCTAGGGTGAAGAAGGGAGAGGACTGACAGACTAAAACAAGGTCATTCCTCTACCCTCCTCCTGCCTGGATTCATATAGCCAGATTTAACTGAGGTTAAAGTAACGTTATATTTCTGACTTATTATTCTTGTGTGTTTACTTCCACTCTTGGGGCCACTTTACTTAAAGAAGCCCCCCTGAAAGCAGACAGATTTGATCTTGTCAAATTTTCCTGTAACCTCTGCCTTTTGTTCTAATACAACATACTTGTTTATTGCCTTATATTACTTTGATTACTTTGATTGCTTGTTCCATCCTCCTTTAAGCAATTTCACAGTAAAAGTTGCTTTCTGTGCGCACTATAACCTGTGTCCTTTACTGTGGTATTTACATTATACTACTACCAGGTGTGCCAGTAGGGTTGAGTCTGTTCTTGGGGTTGAAGAGGCAGAGTAGGGAACCAACAATATTCAAGAGGCTCCTGCTAGGGGAGCGCTACAAACACATTTATTTCTTTCCTTTTTTTTTTTTCTTGTTCAATGTTTTTATTCAGTTTTAACACAGTGTACAGAAGTTGAACATAAACTGCAATATATAAAGAGCTAGTAAGAGGTATTGCATTAAAGGGTACAAACGACAAAACAGTGAGAAACAGGCTTGATAGAACAGTGTATGTCCTTCGGAGCTGAAGGTATGGTACGGAGTATTGTCTACCATCCCCTGACACCCCACCTGGGAACAAACTCTCGTGAAGGGAAGACAACACCTCTAACCTTTGGGAATTTATGTAAACAATTGAAGGAAGGAAACAATAGATTCTGGATCAGGAATGCGAGAAACAGTGTTGGAGTCATTGGTACAAAGCAAGTACAAGTGATCAGTAAAGAGCAAAGGAGCCCGATCGACCATTCTATAGGAAATGAGGAAGGATTTTTACCCTAAGTTGTATCGGAGTGAGTGGGAGTGTTTTGTAAACACATTCATTTCATTTGGTGTTCTGATAAAACCTATTTAAAATTCAGGTGGTGCTTATTATCTCATTATGCATGAGAATCACTGAACCACTGTACAGTGCCTTGAAAAAGTATTCATACATCTTGAAATTTTTCACATTTTGCCATGTTACAACTAAAAATGTAAATGTATTTTATTGTAATTTTATGTGATAAACCAATACAAAGTGGCACATAATTGTAAAATGGAAAGAAAATAATAAATGGTTTTCAAAATTTCAATACTTTTTAGAACCCCCTTTCACTGCAATTACAGCTGCAAGTCTTTTTGGAGATGCCTCTACCAGCTTTGCACATCTAGAGAGTGAAATTGTTGCCCGTTCTTCTTTACAAAATAGCTCAAGCTCTGTCAGATTGGATGGAGAGCATCTGTGAACAGCAATTTTCAAGTCTTGCCACAGATTCTCAATTGGATTTAGGTCTGTACTTTTACTGGGTCATTCTAACACATGAATATGCTTTGATCTAAACCATTACATTGTAGCTCTGGCTGTATATTTAGGGTCGTTTTTGTCCTGCAGGAAGGTGAACCTCCTCCCCAGTCTCAAGTCTTCTGCAGACTCTAACAGATTTTCTTCTAAGATTGTCCTGTATTTGGCTCCATCCATCTTCTCATCAACTCTGACCAGCTTTCCTGTCCCTGCTGAAGAAAAGCATCCACACAACATGATGCTGACACCACCATGTTTCACGGTGGGGATAGTGTGTTCAGGGTGATGTGCAGTGTTAGTTTTCCACCACACATAGCGTTTAGCTTTTAGGCCAAAAAGTTTAATTTTGGTCTCATCTGACCAAAGCACCTTCTTCTACATGTTTGCGGTGTCCCCCCACGGGGCTTTTCTCAAACTGCAAACAGGACTTCTTATGGCTTTCATTCAACAATGGCTTTCTTCTTGCCACTCTTCCATAAAGGCCAGATTTGTGGAGTGCACGACTAATAGTTGTCCTGTGGATAGATTCTCCCACCTGAGCTGTGGATCTCTGCAGCTCCTCCAGAGTTACCATGGGCCTCTTGGCTGCTTCTCTGACTAATGCTCTCCTTGTCCAGCCTGTCAGTTTAGGTGGATGGCCATGTCTTGGTAGGTTTGCTGTTGTGCCATACTCTTTTCATTTTCGGATGATGGATTGAACAGTGCTCTGTGAGATGTTCAAAGCTTGGGATATTTTTTTTATAACCTAACCCTGCTTTAAACTTCCCCACAACTTTATCTCTAAAAATAAATAACTAAAATAAAAATAAATAATATTATATATGTATGAACTCAGGACCGAGTAATATAAATATAAAATATAATATCAAGTAAAATGCACAATAAATCAATAAAATGACTCAATAAACTATTAAGTCCAAAATGCATAAAATATAGCGCACAGTGATTCTTTGTGTGAAGAAATCTTCAAAAGTGCCCAAAATTAGTGTTCAAATGCCACTGCCTCTCATTAGACAGACACTCATCACAGGAGCATGCCACTCTAGTCAGAGATCAGCATAACATGCTTTAAATTAGTAGCTGTTCAATAAAGTAGGCTCCCCCTTCATAAGTTATTTCTCCTCCTTTCCCCTCCACATCTTTAGATAGCGTCTCATCTTTCTTTTCGGTCAACCGCATATAAGAACGATGCCAAGCCGCTGAGAAGGCAGTATGTGCCAAGGCAAAGAGTCTGACCCCTGCCAACCCTTTCCAGAATGAGGGCCAGAAGGTTATGTTTCACTTTTTTGTTTTTGCTTCTTCTGTTTTGTTTTTATATTTTTGAATTTCTAAAAATCTTTAATGTATAAAAAGATGGTATAAAATGAGTGAAGAGAAAGACAGCACATAGCAAAAAATTTATGCAAAATAGGCGGAGGGCGGACATGAGGGGGTTAACAGTGGGGTAAGACAGAAGACATGGGGAGGTAGTATGGTGCTGAGGGGGAGGGGCGGGGGAGGTGTTAAAAAGGTAACCCATTGCGCAGTGAGTCACCAGAAGCGTTGGGGAAAGTTGGAGACCTACTGCATGGCGGAGGTAGAGACCATCCTAGCGCAGTTGAGGGAGCAGGTGGCAGTGGGGGGGGGCGGCGTGGCTGGAGAACACCCTGGGCACCCTGTTGGAGCAGTCAGAGCAGGAGTCAGGCGGTGAGAGGAGCAGGGGGGCCCGTACACGGTGATCCAGGCCTCCTGAACCTTTTTCGCTGGATCGCCAGTCAGTATCACAGCGGGGGCGGCAGTACAGGGGGTCGCGCGGCACCCCCACCGGCCAAGAGAGCGGCAGTGTCAGGTGGGGGGAGCCCAGCAAGGGAGGCAGGGGGAGAAGAACATGGCGTCCAGGCCCAGCAGGAGAAGGGAGTCTGTGAGTGCAGGCCCCGCCCCCAGGATGGAGATGTAGTCGGCTACAGAGGCACACAGGAGAGAGAGAGAGCAGGGATCCCCGGGCCTACCTTAGTCTCGGCAGGAACAGAGAGGGGATGATCGGGGAAGGCATCAGGTGGAGCAGAGGCCACCAGGACTGAGGTACAGCACACCGGTCCTAGTAAGGCTGTCCGGAAGTCGGCTGGGGGACAGGATGCATGGAAGAGGAGTCACATGGCATTGATTCCCGCGGCAGCCGTGGTGGATTTGTCAGACGGGCCCTCATCGTCTGAAGGAGAGGAGGCGGAGACGAGGTCCATTGAAGAGGTGTCTGGTGCGGAAGAGGAGGCGGTCCCACTTTCCAGGAGAACAGCAGCAGTGGAGAACAGGCTTTTCGGCTGATGGGGCATTTCCTGTGCAGCCCGTTAAGTCACCTTTAATTTTACCTGTTTTTGGTGTGTCGGGTACCGTGGGGTCCAGGGGGTCAGGCAGAAGGGCCGGGTCAGTGGGCAGAGACAGTGGAGGCCGTCAGGGAGGCGGCGGGCCTGTTGGGGTTCTTGGTGGGCATTAAAGAGTTGGTGAAGAAATTTGAGTCAGCGGAAAAGGCATCGGTGGGGCCGACAGCAGCATGGGTCCCTCCAGTAGGGGGCACCAGGGAGTCAGGCACGAAGGAGGCCCCACAGGCCATGGCTGCCCCGTCTGGTAGTAGGGCAGGTTCCACTCAGAACAGGCCTCACCATGGTTGACCAAAGGAGTTGAGTGCACGTGCTCAGCGTTATATCCAGAGGTTGTCTTTGGGAAATAGATATACGAGTGCTGCCAGCATTGCTGCAGAGGTTGAAGGGGTGGAGAGGGGTCTGCTGACCATACGCCGCACACTGCATCAAATTGGTCTGTATGGCTTACATCCCAGAAGGAAGCCCCTTCTAAAGATGATGCACACGAAAGCCTGCAAACAGTTTGCTGAAGACAAACAGACTAAGGACATGGATTACTGGAACCATGTTCTGTGGTCTGATGAGACCAAGATAAACTTATTGGGTTCAGATGGTGTCAAGCGTGTCTGTGGTCTGATGAGACCAAGATAAACTTATTGGGTTCAGATGGTGTCAAGCGTGTGTGGCGGCAACAAGGTGAGGAGTACAAAGACAAGTGTGTCTTGCCTACAGTCAAGCGTGGTGGTGGGAGTGTTATGGTCTGAGGCTGCATGAGTGCTGCCGGCACTGGGGAGCTACAGTTCATTGAGGGAACCATGAATGCCAACATGTACTGTGACATACTGAAGCAGAGCATGATCCCCTCCCTTCAGAGACTGGGCCACAGGGCAGTATTCCAACATGATAACGACCCTAAACATACCTCCAAGACAACCACTGCCTTGCTAAAGAAGCTGAGGGTAAAGGTTATGGACTGGCCAAGCATGTCTCCAGACCTAAACCCTATTGAGCATCTGTACGGCATCCTCAAACAGAAGGTGGATGAGCGCAAGGTCTCTAACATTCACCAGCTCTGTGATGTCCTTGTGGAGGACTGGAAGAGGACTCCAGTGGCAACCTGTGAAGCACTGGTGAACTCCATGTCCAAGAGGGTTAAGGCAGTGCTGGAAAATAATGGTGGCCACACAAAATATTGTCACTTTGGGCCCAATTTGGACATTTTCACTTAGGCGCGTACTCACTTTGGTTGCCAGCGGTTTAGACATTAATGGCTGTGTGTTCAGTTATTTTGAGGGGACAGCAAATTTACACTGTTATACAAGCTGTACACTCATGTGTCATTTCTTCAGTGTTGTCACATGAGAAGATATAATAAAATATTTACAAAAATGTGAGGGGTCTACTCACTTTTGTGAGATATATATATATATATATATATATATATATATATATATATATATATATATATATATATATAAACAGTATAAATTGTGACCAAATATACCACAAAGTGAAAATAAACAAATGAATGATGTCCACCAAGAGATGATATATGATATAATTCAAAAAGGTCCTGGCATTGGTGAATGTCAGTAAATAGACATCTCAAAATCATCAATGGGACAGATGACATCAATTGGACACATGGTGTAAAGAAAAAGAAAAGGGTGTAGTAGGATTGGCGCTCATCCGATTCTTAATGATACTTTGTTATACCCCCTGCGGGTTACACTCGGTATGAAAAGAGTGAAAAAATGAAAAATCTTAGTGTGTCTAATGGGGCCTCGTATCCCTTTTGGGAGGTTTGATTAGGATGGCATGGTGTCTATTGGTTTGAAGAAGAAAAATCTGAAAAAGGGGTTAGACCCCCAGCCTGTAGTATGCTGGTGTAGAAAGGAGTGTTCTTTTGCTAGAATGAATGACCTCTATAACATTAAATGGATAAACCCCAGAGAGCACAGTCTGCTTTATAAGCAGGATAGAAAAATAAAAAATGAAATATATGAATGTAGCCTGTGTTAGCCTGTGTTAGGACTTCAGCCTATGATGAACTGGATTCCAACAGTGTGGCCCTTAGGTTCAAGTGTTTATGTCTTAATTACCATTCAAAAGCTGGAAAAAAACGTGGATTTGAAAATAAAGAAAAGAAAATGCGGTGTTACACCCTCAGGGGTGTGTTGGTGAATTTTTGTATAAAATTGCTTCAAAATAACAAAAAAAAACATGAGCCCTTGGGAGTGGCTCCAAACAGACATGACAATTATTTCTATATGGCTACGTGAAGCTTGTGTAAACGAAAATGTGTTGAATTGTGCGAACAAAAATCTTTTACTTATTTGCTTTATTATTTTTTTTTTTTTGTCAAAACCAGTTGTTATCTAAAATTTTTTTGGTCATCACAGCAGCATTTGTCAGGATTGCACATTCACACAACATTTTTTCAGCAGCTGTCACTATTAGCATTTTCCATTTGCACTAGGACACTGCATTAGTCACTTTGTATATTTTTGTTCACACAATTCAACACATTGCCATCCTAATCAAACCTCCCAAAAGGGATACGAGGCCCCATTAGACACACTAAGATTTTTAATTTTTTCACTCTTTTCATACCGAGTGTAACCCGCAGGGGGTATAACACAGTATCATTAAGAATCGGATCAGCGCCAATCCTACTACACCCTTTTCTTTTTCCACTAATCTACTTCACCTTGGTGATGGTATTCGAGTAGGGGCAGCAGTTCCAGAAAATCCTTTTTTGTTAGTTCATTTTTTGTCAGTTCATATCTTAAATTATTTTGCGCAGATCATACCTCAATCTTTCTCACATGGTGTAAAGAGAATCTTTGTGAGAGGAGATTTGTGAAAAAAAAAACACCACCAATTCTTTGAAGGCTTACCAGAAGTAGTAGACTTAAAAGGGGCTTATACCTCTTAAAGAGGAAGTAAAGGCAGGGGAAAAAAGAAAAAAAAACACACCCTGTAAGGCAAAGGCCCAATAAGCTAGTATGCATAGCATTTTGTAAACGCTATGACTTTTGCGAAAACCAATCAATAATCGCTAATTGCGATTTTTTTTACCAAAAATATGTAGAAGAATACGTTTCGGCCTAAACTGAGGAAAAATATTTTTTTTATATATTTTTTGGGGATATTTATTATAGCAAAAAGTAAAAAAATATAGAATTTTTTTCAAAATTGTCGCTCTATTTTTGTTTATAGCGCAAAAAATAAAAACCGCAAAGGCGATCAAATACCACCAAAAGAAAGCTCTATTTGTGGGAAAAAAAGGATGCCAATTTTGTTTGGGAGCCACGTCGCACAACCGCGCAATTGTCAGTTAAAACAACGCAGTGCCGAATCGCAAAAAGGGGCCTGGTCCTTTGGCTGCAAATTGGTCCGGGGCTTAAGTGGTTAAATGATGCTGATCGACAACTAGTTCACAGCATACAAAGAAATGAGGTTCGAATGGATGGAGGAAAAGCCAGAGGGTATCCTTTTGCTCATATGTTGAAAACAAAAATCCAAGAAAGGTTCCACATAGTGTGATATTGTCATCTGGGGTATGACCTACTGCCAAAAACCGCGCGTTTAAATAGGCTATGTGGGCCCAAATTAGAATAATTGATAACCGGAAGTTCTGTTGTGGATTTGAATAATTTCCAGTTTAGTCAGAACTCAGTCTAATCTAAACAGAATATATAAAAAAAATTTGGTCACTTAAATCGAATAAAAATGTGCCCCCAACAATCCAACATCACTGGAAGATATCGAAAGAACATTCTATATAAAAAATAAGAGAGTGCGGTCTGCACTTCCGGCACCAGGCACAATATAATGTGCGTACGTCGGAAGAAAGGTGAAAGCCCAAGCCTCGCTCTAGATTGGAAAAACCCTTGTCACTTCCTATTCAGCGGACCCAGAAATGGGTGCGTGTCCAGCCTCGTGTTAAAAATCACGTGGCCGGAAGTTACCTGCGTCACTTCCTCTACGACGGACCCGGAAATAGCTGCGCCTCGTTTTGATCACCAACAACAGAGGTTAAATCTAAATGGAACCACGTAAGCCGTACACATATATAGACATAATGATTAACCGACAGAATGTACTGACACAATTAAGAAAAGACGCACTCAGTCTATATTAAACCAATGTGCAAAACTATCAGAACACTGTATAAAACTCTAAATAAATGAATACCCCAATAGAAAAAAGGTACCTTTATTAAAAAAGTAAAAAAAAAAAGAAAGTGTCATAAACCCCCCCAGGACTAACTAAAAATATTAATAATAGGATTAAATTGAATAATTACATGATGATATCATGCTCTATTAATGAAAGCATTAATATCCAATTGCACAATCATGTTGAATGGGGAGTGGGATTGTAATTTGTATATCCAGTACGTTTCAAGTCTGGATACGCTCCTAGTAATAGGCTTATTCCATCATGGAGGGGGGTACTATCAACAACAAGAAATTCTGAACCTTTAGGGTCTCGATTATGGAATTGACGGTAATGCAGAGGAACGGTATGTTTTATACTACCATTTTTAAGCTTATTAATATGTTCGGCCACCCTAGTTGCAAACAAACGGATCGACCAACATATTGCTTGCCACAAGGACAAGTCAACAGATACACACCGTTGGTAGTAGCACACGTACAAAAATGTTTACGAGGCTAAGTACGTTTGGTAATTGTAGATGTAAACTATTTAGTTGCATACCTTCCGCATATATTACACTGACAGACTGCATTTCTTACATGGGTAATAAATACCCAATTCAATCTTGGAAAAAAGATGCTTGAGCGGGCGGATTAATAACATTAGGAGCAATCTTACTTTTCAAAGAGGGAGCTCCTTTGTAAATTATTTTAGGTCTTTCTGGCAACAGTGTACCTAATATACGATCATTTTTAAACACTTTCCAGTGACGAGCTACGATAGATTAAATCTGTTTGTGCTGTACTGAAAACGATGTCAACAGTGACTACTTAAAGGATTTATCATGGCTCCTGTCGAGGTTTATCAACCAACAAAGATGCCTGTTCAAGTTGTAATACATAATGAAAATCAAGGTCTACTTTTCACTGGTCATATCCCTTATCCAAGAACCTCTGTCTTAAAACGGTGGCTTGATTTTTAAATGTGTCTATGTCAGCACAGTTCCCGCGTAAACGCAGAAACTGACTTTTAGGAACTGAGCATAACCAAGATTTATGATGGCAATTTGAGCGGACATGTTGTTACATCCACAGCAGTTTTGCATTTTACACGTGTTTATAACAGTAAACTGCGTTTATATAGTGAAATACAGTACTTAGAACTCCGTCTGACTTGTTAGATGTTGAATTATAAACTCACTTTACTGTTATAAATATGTATAAAATGCAAAACTGCGGTGGGTGTAACAACATGTCCGCTTTCCCCCTTCTTAGTGTATTCTTACTGTGGACGAGTGTGGGGTGCAGCAAGATGGCGACGACTAAACGTCACTTCCGTAGCAAACTGCGATGGGTTGCCGAATATGATGTTACAGCAGCGGTGAGCTGCGCACTGACGTCCTCACCCCTCAACTGCTCGTGGATCTGATCTGGCCGGCTTCTATTCTGGTAAGTTAAGACTAAACACTAGTCTTCCTATACTGTATACAGTGGGGAGATGTCTGTGGATTTTAGAGTGGGGGAGATGTCTGTGGATGCTAGAGCGGGGGAGATGTCTGTGGATATTAGAGCGGGGGAGATGTCTGTGGATATTAGAGCGGAGGAGATGTCTGTGGATATTAGAGTGGAGGAGATGTCTGTGGATATTAGAGTGGAGGAGATGTCTGTGGATATTAGAGTGGAGGAGATGTCTGTGGATGTTAGAGCGGGGGAGATGTCTGTGGATGTTAGAGTGGGGGAGATTGTGGATATTACAGTGGGGGAGATTGTGGATATTACAGTGGGGGAGATCTTTTTAATTTTTTTATTTTCTGACCTGAAAAATGATCCAATCCGTGACTCTGATCCGAGGAATGTTCCGAACCTGAGTTTTTTGATCCATTGCACCCCTACTTCCCCATTCTATTAAAAAGTGTTTTCATGCCATTTTGTCCCAGTTAGGCCCCTTTCACACCAGGGCGTTTTTCATGCGGTGCAGCGCTAAAAATAGCGCCTGTTCACCGCATGAAAAAATCCGGCCCCTTTAACTCCAGTGTGAAAGCCGGCGGGCTTTCACACTGGAGCGGTGCGCTAGCAGGATGACAAAAAATGTCCTGCTAGCAGCATCTTTGGAGCGGTATAGGAGCGGTGTGTTCACCGCTCCTATACCGCTCCTTCCCATTGATTAGAATGGGACACCGCGGTAAAACCGCGGCAATACCGCCGCAAAGCGCCGCTACGGCGGCGCTACGGCAGCGCTCTGCGGGGGTGTTTAACCCTTTTTCGGCCGCTCGCGGGGGGTAAAACCGCACCGCGAGCGGCCGAAAACCGTGGTTAAAACTACGGTAAAGCAGCGCTAAATATAGCGCTGCTTTACCGTCACTGCGGCTCCCCGCCCCAGTGTGAAAGGGGCCTTAGAGAGATTTCTTCTCAGTTTCAATCCCAGTGACAGTATTGGTCACAGACAGCAATAAAACATGTCAAAAGGTTCCAACATTTTTCACTAGAGTAAAAATAAAAAAGTTTTAGCTGGAGTTCCACTTCAGCACATGTACCAAATAAATGGTAGCATTCTATGCAACTCTTAAATCCTGGAAGGAGAGCTGCAAGGTGACATGATCTGGAAGTATTCAGCCTTGTAATTTGAAGATGAAGATGAACACTTTTGATTTGTTGAACCTCCATTATTTAATAACGTTCCTATCAATATTTAAAGTGGAATGTGCTGGGAATGTTACCAAACCAAACTGTCAAACCCTCCAATGGCTGGTGTCATAACTGATCACATATGCAGCATCATGGCAGTTAAAGATTAAACAGAGGCCAAGATGGAAGCTTCCTTGGCTGAAAACAATAGAAGGGTTTACTTTCACTTTAAAGCTTGAATCCAGTTAGTTGAATAAATCACCTTGCAGTAGGACCCTTCCCTTACACGTCAAGGTTTAGTAGCTCAGTTTGTCAGGGGTGTAATAAATATGGTAAAATTACAGTCACATGACTGAAAATAAAGATCCTTATCCTGTAGTAAAGCTTTGTAGCCTACAGTCTACACTGGGCTATCATTAGAACGTAGAGCTAAAATAAATATGCCAAAACATATACAGTACAGTACATTTGTTATTAAGACCTTCATAAAGATTAGGTTAAGCAGCTTTTTTTTAGTATGTATAAACCAATTTGATATATTTTTTGTATTTAGATGATAGTATCCCTTCCAACCATAGTAATAGTGTGTAAGAGGCAAAGAGGTCCATTTTATTCAACAATGCTATTGCTTCATTAACTGGAAAAAATAGCTCACCGGTAAAAAGCTACGGCCTCTGCCAACCCATATTGGTGTGAAAAGGTTTATATTCACTGACAGCTGTCAGCTCTTGATAAACCTTTTTAGCCCCGCCGATGACAGGTTTCTCTTGCAGTCTGGCATTAAAAACTAAAAATATATTTTATTGTATTTTAAGTTATCACATATTTAAATTAATTATTTTAATGTTTATTTTAAACTCAAATTTGACGTGGCGTTTACATTTATATGCTTGCTGTATAACCTATACAGATTTGTAAGTTGTCCTTCCAGTTTCCATCTTGGTATCAGAGCGATTAAGTTAGAGATACAAATCCCAGCCACAGAGAGTGCCGTTAGACTGACAAACCAATCCCAGTGGAGGCTGGTGAAGTTTTATGATGGGGAGGCGCCAGACCCTGCCCTTCCTTTGTGACCCCCCTCCCACTTCCCATAATCCCCACCCCTTATAGAATCCACCCACTCCGTCCCCTGTATTCCACCTATAGTGTCACAGGACAGGAGTATACAGCTCAGCCTCACAGATCAGGGTATACAGTGCAGCCTCACAGACCAGTGTATGCAGATATACATCATCTGTCCTGTATACAGCTAGCTATATACACCTACTTCCTTCATCATCACTGATGGCATATATACATCATCTGTCCTTTATACAGCTATTTATACAGTAACAGGACAGATAATGTATATCTGCAGTCAGTGATGATGGAGGATGGTCTCTATATACAGGGAGGAAGAAGGTGGGTGTATATAGCTGTATACATTAGACATGTGCGATTCGTTTCGTACGAATTCGTAATTCGTACGAATTTTTCGAAATTCGTACGAATTTTTCGAAATTCGTACGAATTTACGAATCTGTTGTACGAATTTTTTCTTTTAAGAAATCCGTACGGAATACGAAATTCCGTTTACGAATTTCGTCGCTGAATGATTCGAATGAATTCGAATGAATTCGAATGACAAAGTGTCATTTTTACAGGAAAAATTCCGTTTACGAATTTCAGCTCCAAATTATTCGAATCCAACTACCAATATCAAATTTCAACTAATTCAAACGAAATTATTATAGCAGATATAACGAATGAATTTGAATGCATTCGAATGAATTCGAATGCATTCGAATGAATTCGAATGACAAAGTGTCATTTTTGCAGAAAAAAAAGCTATTTAAAAAACTATCATTCATTGATATAAAAAAAAAAAAAAAAAGCGTAGGGGTCCCCCCAAATTCAATAACCAGGCCCTTCAGGTCTGGTATGGATATTAAGGGGGACCCCAGCCAAAAAAAAAAAAAAAAAAAATGGCGTGGGGTCCCCCCCAAATATCCATACCAGACCCTTCAGGTCTGGGATGGATTTTAAGGGGAACCCCGGCCAAAAAAAAAAAAAAAAATGGCGTGGGGGTCCCCCTCAAAATCCATACCAGACCCTTTATCCGAGCACGCAACCTGGCAGGCCGCAGGAAAGGAGGGGGGGACGAGAGCGGCCCCCCCTCCCGCCTGAACCGTACCAGGCCACATGCCCTCAACATTGGGAGGGTGCTTTGGGGTCCCCCCAAAGCACCTTGTCCCCATGTTGATGAGGACAAGTGCCTCATCCCCACAACCGTGCCCGGTGGTTGTGGGGGTCTGCGGGCGGGGGGCTTATCGGAATCTGGAAGCCCCCTTTAACAAGGGGACCCCCAGATCCCGGCCCCCCCCCTGTGTGAAATGGTAAGGGGGTACAAAAGTACCCCTACCATTTCACCAAAAAAGTGGCAAAAATGGTAAAAATGACAGGAGACAGTCTTTGACAATTCCTTTATTAAAATCTTCTTTCTTCTGGTCTTCCTTTCTTCATCTTCTCCTTCCGGCATCTTCTTCCATCTTCTTCTTCCTTCGATCCGCTTCTTCTTCCTCCGGTCTTCTCGTCCTTCTCGTCCGGCGTCGTCCTTCTCGTCCGGCATCGTCGTCTCTTCTCGCAGGCCGCTCCTCTCAATGGGAGGCTCCCGCTCTGTGAGGCTCCGCTCCGGGTGACAGGTCTTTTATAACGAAGGCACCTGGTGACCCCGCCCCCTCTGACGCACGGGGACGTCATGTGGAATTCCCTATGGCTTTCCCCATGACGTCAGAGGGGGGGCGGGGTCACCAGATGCCTTCGTTATACAAGACCTGTCACCCGGAGCGGAGCCTCACAGAGCGGGAGCCTCCCATTGCGAGGAGCGGCCTGCGAGAAGAGACGACGATGCCGGACGAGAAGGACGACGCCGGACGAGAAGGACGAGAAGACCGGAGGAAGAAGAAGCGGATCGAAGGAAGAAGAAGATGGAAGAAGATGACGGAAGGAGAAGATGAAGAAAGGAAGACCAGAAGAAAGAAGAAAGAAGATTTTAATAAAGGAATTGTCAAAGACCGTCTCCTGTCATTTTTACCATTTTTTGCCACTTTTTTGGTGAAATGGTAGGGTTACTTTTGTACCCCCTTACCATTTCACACAGGGGGGGGCCGGGATCTGGGGGTCCCCTTGTTAAAGGGGGCTTCCAGATTCCGATAAGCCCCCCGCCTGCAGACCCCCACAACCACCGGGCACGGTTGTGGGGATGAGGCCCTTGTCCTCATCAACATGGGGACAAGGTGCTTTGGGGGGGACCCCAAAGCACCCTCCCAATGTTGAGGGCATGTGGCCTGGTACGGTTCAGGCGGGAGGGGGGGCCACTCTCGTCCCCCCCTCTTTTCCTGCGGCCTGCCAGGTTGCGTGCTCGGATAAGGGTCTGGTATGGATTTTATGGGGGACCCCACGCCATTTTTTTTGGCTAGGGTTCCCCTTAAAATCCATCCCAGACCTCAAGGGTCTGGTATGGATTTTGAGGGGGACCCTACGCCATTTTTTTTTTGTCTGGGGTCCCCCTTAATATCCATCCCAGACCTGAAGGGCCTGGTTATTGAATTTGGGGGGACCCCTACGCATTTTTTTTATCAATGACTTCAATGAATGACTGTTCTCTGTATTACGGATCCAACAATTCATTTGCCGGCAATAGCTGCGACTCGTGATTTTAAATAGTTTTTTTTTCCTGCAAAAATGACACTGCAGGAACAGTTCTCTATATTAGATATACTGAATCTCGAATCATTCGAAGCATTCGTTATATCTGCTATTATAATTTCTTTCATATTAGTTGAAATTACATATTTGTTAGTTACAATACAACATTCGAATTGTTCTCTGTATTACGGGAATCGGCAATTAGCCGCGAGTGATTTTAAATGTCTTTTTTTCCTGCAAAAATGACACATTGTACAGAGAGAGTTCTAAACACGGGAAACATGACCCCCTTCATAGGCATACTATAGAGTATATAATATAGAAGGGCGCAGGTTTCCCGTGCTTAGAACTGTCTCTGTACAATGTGTCATTTTTGCAGGAAAAAAAGACATTTAAAATCACTCGCGGCTAATTGCCGATTCCCGTAATACAGAGAACAATTCGAATGTTGTATTGTAACTAACAAATATCTAATTTCAACTAATATGAAAGAAATTATAATAGCGGATATAACGAATGCTTCGAATGATTCGAGATTCAGTATATCTAATATAGAGAACTGTTCCTGCACAGTGTCATTTTTGCAGGAAAAAAAAACTATTTAAAATCACGAGTCGCAGCTATTGCCGGCAAATGAATTGTTGGATCCGTAATACAGAGAACTGTCATTCATTGAAGTCATTGATAAAAAAATGCGTAGGGGTCCCCCCAAATTCAATAACCAGGCCCTTCAGGTCTGGGATGGATATTAAGGGGAACCCCAGCCAAAAAAAAAAAAAAAATGGCGTGGGGGTCCCCCTCAAAATCCATACCAGACCCTTTATCCGAGCACGCAACCTGGCAGGCCGCAGGAAAGGAGGGGGGGACGAGAGCGGCCCCCCCTCCCGCCTGAACCGTACCAGGCCACATGCCCTCAACATTGGGAGGGTGCTTTGGGGTCCCCCCAAAGCACCTTGTCCCCATGTTGATGAGGACAAGTGCCTCATCCCCACAACCGTGCCCGGTGGTTGTGGGGGTCTGCGGGCGGGGGGCTTATCGGAATCTGGAAGCCCCCTTTAACAAGGGGACCCCCAGATCCCGGCCCCCCCCCTGTGTGAAATGGTAAGGGGGTACAAAAGTACCCCTACCATTTCACCAAAAAAGTGGCAAAAATGGTAAAAATGACAGGAGACAGTCTTTGACAATTCCTTTATTAAAATCTTCTTTCTTCTGGTCTTCCTTTCTTCATCTTCTCCTTCCGGCATCTTCTTCCATCTTCTTCTTCCTTCGATCCGCTTCTTCTTCCTCCGGTCTTCTCGTCCTTCTCGTCCGGCGTCGTCCTTCTCGTCCGGCATCGTCGTCTCTTCTCGCAGGCCGCTCCTCTCAATGGGAGGCTCCCGCTCTGTGAGGCTCCGCTCCGGGTGACAGGTCTTTTATAACGAAGGCACCTGGTGACCCCGCCCCCTCTGACGCACGGGAACGTCATGTGGAATTCCCTATGGCTTTCCCCATGACGTCAGAGGGGGGGCGGGGTCACCAGATGCCTTCGTTATACAAGACCTGTCACCCGGAGCGGAGCCTCACAGAGCGGGAGCCTCCCATTGCGAGGAGCGGCCTGCGAGAAGAGACGACGATGCCGGACGAGAAGGACGACGCCGGACGAGAAGGACGAGAAGACCGGAGGAAGAAGAAGCGGATCGAAGGAAGAAGAAGATGGAAGAAGATGACGGAAGGAGAAGATGAAGAAAGGAAGACCAGAAGAAAGAAGAAAGAAGATTTTAATAAAGGAATTGTCAAAGACCGTCTCCTGTCATTTTTACCATTTTTGCCACTTTTTTGGTGAAATGGTAGGGGTACTTTTGTACCCCCTTACCATTTCACACAGGGGGGGGCCGGGATCTGGGGGTCCCCTTGTTAAAGGGGGCTTCCAGATTCCGATAAGCCCCCCGCCTGCAGACCCCCACAACCACCGGGCACGGTTGTGGGGATGAGGCCCTTGTCCTCATCAACATGGGGACAAGGTGCTTTGGGGGGGACCCCAAAGCACCCTCCCAATGTTGAGGGCATGTGGCCTGGTACGGTTCAGGCGGGAGGGGGGGCCACTCTCGTCCCCCCCTCTTTTCCTGCGGCCTGCCAGGTTGCGTGCTCGGATAAGGGTCTGGTATGGATTTTATGGGGGACCCCACGCCATTTTTTTTGGCTAGGGTTCCCCTTAAAATCCATCCCAGACCTCAAGGGTCTGGTATGGATTTTGAGGGGGACCCTACGCCATTTTTTTTTTGTCTGGGGTCCCCCTTAATATCCATCCCAGACCTGAAGGGCCTGGTTATTGAATTTGGGGGGACCCCTACGCATTTTTTTTATCAATGACTTCAATGAATGACTGTTCTCTGTATTACGGATCCAACAATTCATTTGCCGGCAATAGCTGCGACTCGTGATTTTAAATAGTTTTTTTTTCCTGCAAAAATGACACTGCAGGAACAGTTCTCTATATTAGATATACTGAATCTCGAATCATTCGAAGCATTCGTTATATCTGCTATTATAATTTCTTTCATATTAGTTGAAATTACATATTTGTTAGTTACAATACAACATTCGAATTGTTCTCTGTATTACGGGAATCGGCAATTAGCCGCGAGTGATTTTAAATGTCTTTTTTTCCTGCAAAAATGACACATTGTACAGAGAGAGTTCTAAACACGGGAAACATGACCCCCTTCATAGGCATACTATAGAGTATATAATATAGAAGGGCGCAGGTTTCCCGTGCTTAGAACTGTCTCTGTACAATGTGTCATTTTTGCAGGAAAAAAAGACATTTAAAATCACTCGCGGCTAATTGCCGATTCCCGTAATACAGAGAACAATTCGAATGTTGTATTGTAACTAACAAATATCTAATTTCAACTAATATGAAAGAAATTATAATAGCGGATATAACGAATGCTTCGAATGATTCGAGATTCAGTATATCTAATATAGAGAACTGTTCCTGCACAGTGTCATTTTTGCAGGAAAAAAAAACTATTTAAAATCACGAGTCGCAGCTATTGCCGGCAAATGAATTGTTGGATCCGTAATACAGAGAACTGTCATTCATTGAAGTCATTGATAAAAAAATGCGTAGGGGTCCCCCCAAATTCAATAACCAGGCCCTTCAGGTCTGGGATGGATATTAAGGGGAACCCCAGCCAAAAAAAAAAAAAAAAAAAAAAAATGGCGTAGGGTCCCCCTCAAAATCCATACCAGACCCTTGAGGTCTGGGATGGATTTTAAGGGGAACCCTAGCCAAAAAAAATGGCGTGGGGTCCCCCATAAAATCCATACCATACCCTTATCCGAGCACACAACCTGGCAGGCCGCAGGAAAAGAGGGGGGGACGAGAGCGGCCCCCCCTCCCGCCTGAACCGTACCAGGCCACATGCCCTCAACATTGGGAGGGTGCTTTGGGGTCCCCCCCAAAGCACCTTGTCCCCATGTTGATGAGGACAAGGGCCTCATCCCCACAACCGTGCCCGGTGGTTGTGGGGGTCTGCGGGCAGGGGGCTTATCGGAATCTGGAAGCCCCCTTTAACAAGGGGACCCCCAGATCCCGCCCCCCCCCTGTGTGAAATGGTAAGGGGGTACAAAAGTACCCCTACCATTTCACCAAAAAAGGTGACAAAAATGGTAAAAATGACAGGAGACAGTCTTTGACAATTCCTTTATTAAAATCTTCTTTCTTCTTTCTTCTGGTCTTCCTTCTTCATCTTCTCCTTCCGTCATCTTCTCCTTCCGTCATCTTCTTCCATCGTCTTCTTCCTTCGATTCGCTTCTTCTTCCTCCGGTCTTCTCGTCCTTCTCGTCCGGCGTCGTCCTTCTCGTCCGGCATCGTCGTCTCTTCTCGCAGGCCGCTCCTCGCAATGGGAGGCTCCCGCTCTGTGAGGCTCCGCTCCGGGTGACAGGTCTTTTATAACGAAGGCACCTGGTGACCCCGCCCCCTCTGACGCACGGGGACGTCATGTGGAATTCCCTATGGCTTTCCCCATGACGTCAGAGGGGGGGCGGGGTCACCAGGTGCCTTCGTTATACAAGACCTGTCACCCGGAGCGGAGCCTCACAGAGCGGGAGCCTCCCATTGCGAGGAGCGGCCTGCGAGAAGAGACGACGATGCCGGACGAGAAGGACGACGCCGGACGAGAAGGACGAGAAGACCGGAGGAAGAAGAAGCGAATCGAAGGAAGAAGAAGATGGAAGAAGATGCCGGAAGGAGAAGATGAAGAAAGAAGAAAGAAGATTTTAATAAAGGAATTGTCAAAGACTGTCTCCTGTCATTTTTACCATTTTTGCCACTTTTTTTGTGAAATGGTAGGGGTACTTTTGTACCCCCTTACCATTTCACACAGGGGGGGGGGGGCGGGATCTGGGGGTCCCCTTGTTAAAGGGGGCTTCCAGATTCCGATAAGCCCCCCGCCCGCAGACCCCCACAACCACCGGGCACGGTTGTGGGGATGAGGCCCTTGTCCTCATCAACATGGGGACAAGGTGCTTTGGGGGGGACCCCAAAGCACCCTCCCAATGTTGAGGGCATGTGGCCTGGTACGGTTCAGGCGGGAGGGGGGCCGCTCTCGTCCCCCCTCCTTTCCTGCGGCCTGCCAGGTTGCGTGCTCGGATAAGGGTCTGGTATGGATTTTATGGGGGACCCCACGCCATTTTTTTTGGCTAGGGTTCCCCTTAAAATCCATCCCAGACCTCAAGGGTCTGATATGGATTTTGAGGGGGACCCTACGCCATTTATTTTTTATTTTTTTGGCTGGGGTCCCCCTTAATATCCATCCCAGACCTGAAGGGCCTGGTTATTGAATTTGGGGGGACCCCTACGCTTTTTTTTATCAATGACTTCAATGAATGACAGTTCTCTGTATTACGGATCCGACAATTCATTTGCCGGCAATAGCTGCGACTCGTGATTTTAAATAGTTTTTTTTCCTGCAAAAATGACACATTGTACAGAGACAGTTCTCTATATTAGATATACTGAATCTCGAATCATTCGAAGCATTCGTTATATCTGCTATTTTAATTTCTTTCATATTAGTTGAAATTAGATATTTGTTAGTTACAATACAACATTCGAATTGTTCTCTGTATTACGGGAATCGGCAACTAGCCGCGAGTGATTTTAAATGTCTTTTTTTCCTGCAAAAATGACACATTGTACAGAGAGAGTTCTAAACACGGGATACATTCAGTCTTTGACAATTTCTTCTTTCTTCTGGTCTTCCTTTCTTCATCTTCTCCTTCCGGCATCTTCTTCCATCTTCTTCCTTCGATTCGCTTCTTCTTCCTCCGGTCTTCTCGTCCTTCTCGTCCGGCGTCGTCCTTCTCGTCCGGCATCGTCGTCTCTTCTCGCAGGCCGCTCCTCGCAATGGGAGGCTCCCGCTCTGTGAGGCTTCGCTCCGGGTGACAGGTCTTTTATAACGAAGGCACCTGGTGACCCCGCCCCCCCTCTGACGTCATGGGGAAAGCCATAGGGAATTCCACATGACGTCCCCGTGCGTCAGAGGGGGCGGGGTCACCAGGTGCCTTCGTTATAAAAGACCTGTCACCCGGAGTGGAGCCTCACAGAGCGGGAGCCTCCCATTGCGAGGAGCGGCCTGCGAGAAGAGACGACGATGCCGGACGAGAAGGACGAGAAGACCGGAGGAAGAAGAAGCGAATCGAAGGAAGAAGACGATGGAAGAAGATGACGGAAGGAGAAGATTAAGAAAGGAAGACCAGAAGAAAGAAGATTTTAATAAAGGAATTGTCAAAGACTGTCTCCTGTCATTTTTACCATTTTTGCCACTTTTTTGGTGAAATGGTAGGGGTACTTTTGTACCCCCTTACCAATTCACACAGGGGGGGGGGCCGGGATCTGGGGGTCCCCTTGTTAAAGGGGGCTTCCAGATTCCGATAAGCCCCCCGCCCGCAGACCCCCACAACCACCGGCCAGGGTTGTGGGGATGAGGCCCTTGTCCTCATCAACATGGGGACAAGGTGCTTTGGGGGGGACCCCAAAGCACCCTCCCAATGTTGAGGGCATGTGGCCTGGTACGGTTCAGGCGGGAGGGGGGGCCGCTCTCGTCCCCCCTCCTTTCCTGCGGCCTGCCAGGTTGCGTGCTCGGATAAAGGGTCTGGTATGGATTTTGAGGGGGACCCCAAGCCATTTTTTTTTTTTTTTGGCTGGGGTCCCCCTTAATATCCATACCAGACCTGAAGGGCCTGGTTATTGAATTTGGGGGGAGCCCTACGCTTTTTTTTTTTTGCAAAAATAACACTTTGTCATTCGAATTCATTCGAATTCATTCGTTATATCTGCTATAATAATTTCGTTCAAATTGGTTGAAATTCGATATTGGTAGTTGGATTTACTAACGATTCGTAACTATTCATAACGATTCGTAACGATTCGTAACTATTCATAACGATTCGTAACTTGAAATTGAAATTCGATATTTGTAGTTGGATTCGAATTGTTCTCTGTGTTATGAGAACCAACAATACATTAGCCGCGTTAACGATTCGTAACGATTAGTAACGATTCGTAACTTTACTAACGATTCGTAAAAAAAATTACGATTCGTCCGAATTTCGTATTTTGTACGAATTCGAACGGAATTTCGTACACGAATTACGAATTTTTTTATATACGAAACGGGACGAAACGAAACGAATTTTTTGACAGTTCCCATGTCTAGTATACATCACAGGACAGTTGTACTCACAATTTGTGACTATTTAGTGCAACGTAGTCAGTACATGGCATGGTAGAAATCCCCAAAATAATGTATTGCAACGCAGCCAGTGAGACATGATGTGGCACACTCACTGACACTGTCTGACACCCTGATGCTCCAGTCATTGTATAATACAGCCATAATCGTCATCCCCATTTTATACACCCATCACTATCCTTATCCCCATATTATACACCCGTCATCATCATTATCATCATCATCCTCCTCCTCCTCATTGTATAATACACCCATCATCATTAAACCTATATTATACACCCTTCATCGTCATCATCACCCTCATCATTGTATAATACACCCATCATCCTCATCATAGTATAATACACCAATCATCATCATTATATAATACACCCATCATCGCTATCCTCATCATTGTATAATACACCCATCCTCATCCTTGTATAATACACCCATTCTCATCATTGTATAAGACACCCGTCATCGCTATCCTCATCATTGTATAATACACCCATCATAGCTATCCTCATCATTGTATAATACACCCATTATCATCCTCATCCTTGCATAATACACCGATCCTCATCATTGTATAATATACCGATATCGCTATCCTCATCATTCTATAATACACCCATCATCGCTATCGATGTATAATACACCCGTCATTATCCTCATAATTGTATAATACACCAATCATCCTCATTGTATAATACACCCGTCATCATTGTATAATAAACCCGTTGTCATTATCATCCTCATCATTGTATGATACAGCAGTCATCATCCTCTTTTTATAATACACCCATCATCCTCATTGTATAATACACCCGTCATCGTCCTCATTATTGTATAATACACCCGTAATCGCTATTCTCATCATTGTATAATACACCGTCATCATCAACCTCATTGTATAATACGCCCGACATCATCATCCTCAGGATGGTATAATACACCCATCATCATCATTGTAAAATACACCCATCGCTATCCTCATCATTGTATAATACACCCCTCATCATCATCATTCTCACCCTTGTAATACACCCGGGTTCAACAAACAGTTGAATTCTAAATTCCAAATTCTTAAATAGTGGATGCTTCTAATCTAGAAGCATGGAGAACCAGCTCTGGTTTCATGAGATGATCCTTCTCCTTTAGCCTAGGTTCACACTGATGCGATGCGGGAACCAGCGCGATTCCAGCGACGGTTAAGGCATCGCATCTCCCCCGCAGGCAGTTCACACTGCCCTCTGCGAACCGCTGTGGGTGTCATTACATTGTTATTGACACCTCCAGATCGGATCGCAGTGCGAACTGTGAATTCGCACAGGAATCGGATCGCATAGGTGAAAACACCCATGCGATCCGATTTCAGTGTGGGGGGAAAAAAAAGTCCCTGCACTTTTTTTCCTGCAAATCTAATGCGAGTTTAGCCATACAGCTGTATGGCTGAACTTGCATCTCACAGACATCACATGCCATGTCTTAGATCGTAGTAGTCTGAACCTGGGCTCATACTCTACCTCCAGTAGGTAATAAGAGAACCCAACAAAACAAATGCAGGGAAGTAAAGGGTTAACCTCCTCACCTAATAACAGAACATTCACTGTACACTCAGGCTCAGCCTTATTTACTGCTGGGACAGTGTAAGAGAACCGTTAGTTCCCGTTCCGCGCGCACTCACGCACATGTGCGCGCATTGGCACGCACATGTGCGCACACAGGCACACACACGTGTGCGAACACAGGTGTGCGCATGCGGGCATCAAAGAATTCCATGTGTGCATCAATGCGCATGTGCGTGCGCGGCAGACTACGTGTGCGCGCACGAGCACGCACACAATGCCAATTGGCGCCAGACGGCCCATTTAAAGAAGTGCTCTGACCCCAGATGGTTGCTGACTGATCTTCAGCTTGTCCCGATACCTGAATCCTGCTGTTTCCTGCCTGATACCCACTGATGAACCTGGCCTGCCTTGACCCTGCTCCTGGATCCTGCTCTGACTCTGATTACCGGCTTCTGACCCTGGCTATCCACTGGACTCCGCTTCTGTCTGCTGCTTGGTACCGCACCGTCTGCCTGTTACCAGACCCGGCTATCCTCGTGACCTCGCTTCTGCATGCTGCCTTGTACTTCACTACCCGCCAGTTACCGAACCCGGCTTCCCTCAAGACCTTGCTCCCGCCTCTGCTCTTCTTGCAAGTGCCTGCTACTAGGGTCCTGTGACCCACTACGGTCGCCTGCTGCAAGTCTACCTAGGACTTATCATCACCTTACGTTCCAGTGCCACTGTTCCAGCGGAGTCCCTCTTTAATCCCAGCTGATCTCTGGTGCAAGACGACCCTTCCTGACCTGACGGTTCTTCTGCCTGTTCAAGATCGCTTCCTCTGCTGCAAGGTCAACAGCTGCAGGCACTCGTGTTCCTCCTGGCTTTTGGCTCCCTCTGTTCCACTTCCAGCGCAGTGGAAGTGGGCAGGAGATCTACGGGCAGGAGATACAAAAGAGGCCGACCTCGTCAATTCAGTCTCCAACCAGGTACGTGACAGGCAGTATAACTCAGAGGGAAAGATCAGTGTCTCTCTAGCAATAAATAAGGCTGAGCCTAGTGTGCAGTGAGCTCTGTTATCATGTGAGTGAGTGAAAGATTTACTTTCCCTTCCACAGGGGCGTAGATAAGGTGAGGGTCAGGGGTGTTTAAACCCCCCCAGAGCATCCTGGCAAAATGCCCAGACAGTGCTGATGCTGCTTAGCATCAGCACAGTAGAAGCAATCAGTGTTTCAGAGTGCAGCATCCAGCACCCCTTCTATTGTGCCCCATCCCCTCAGTTTAATAAGGGGTCCCCCTGAAAAGCATGAAATTACTGCAAGGTCTCAGATGCCGGCAGTTGACAGTGCACGGTTGAGGGAACTCCTAGACTCAAGGTATCACATGACAAAGCCGAAGGGAGACTGGGGATGCAGAAGTTTTCCTACTTCTGTGCCATGCAATGAAATTGTCTTTGTGTTAATGTATAAAAATTGTTGAAAATAAAATATAGAATAAAAAAAAAAAAAAAGAAAAAAGAAAAAGAAGAAGAAGTGGCAATTCGACATGCACAAGAAAAGCGAGCAGCACCTGGCAAGGGACAAAGCTCTGAGTACTGATCGGAAGCAGCAGCAGCTCCTTAGAGATGTGGTGTCATGGAAAATTCGACCCGAGGTCCAGGAATTTTCCATAGACGTCACCATGGCTTTCCCTAAAGAAGACATTCCGTTACACAAACTGGAGAAGGGTCCCCTGCGCGACATTTTTGACAAGTACTGTAGCGTCAAATTGCCAAGCGTGAGCACCTTAAGACGAATGGTGAAGGGATATTTAGTTTAACTACTTCTTTGTATTATAGTCAGCTTCCATTTTGTGTGTCTCTAACATCCATTTTGTGAAATATGCTCAAGTCCTGCTATTCTAGTTTCGTTTTCCCATAATACTGTAATCTTCTGTTGAGTTTCATATTCTTGTAAAGCACGTGATATTTTAGAAATAATTAGTTTCACTGTGGGCGTCAGACTGTACTTGTGCGTCTCTGTATATGATTGGATAATTCACTAAGGGTGGTCTTTTGTAAAAGCCCCTTTATATATTCACACCCATGAATAAAGATTAGATTTGCTCGGAGAGAAACCTGCTGTGTATATGTTTCTTTATCTCAAAGGGCAAATCTCCCAGATCTGGTCTCGGATTGTATGGTACACCAAAGCAGAGAATACCCCTAATCTTGATTTATTTCCTTTCAGTTTGGGAGCTCGTTCCGGTATCGATTATTATATGTCGGGTGAGTAGACTTGATATATATCTTCTCTCACCGTGACCTCTATTTAGAAATCGTTCCTTTAACGGGACCTGTGATTTATGTAGAAATAGTTTTTAGACTTTGAAGAAAGTCAAGCGCTGTTGAGATAACAGCACCCGCAGCCTTGAAGGCTGAACGGGATAGCTATTCTGTGTGATAGCATATGCTTTAGAAGAAAGCAACTGTTCGGTGTGAACAGGGAGGATTCTGTGTAGTCCTCTTTATAAGTCTGCCGCAGCCGTCTGTTCGGGGGTGAACAGTCGTTAATGTGGACCTCGGGTGGGTCCCAGGATTGACCATAGGTCAATGATAATACAGTACTGTAATTACAAAACAAAACAAGAAGTCTGCTAAGGTGTGCTGGACAAAACCAATCTCTTTGCTTTTCTTATCTTTTGCGTAGAGGATAAGTTAATTTGTAAACTGTCTGTGTGGAATTTGTCAGCGTTTGTAAGGTAAGACAACGCCTTCCACTGCTCCGTGTTATCATAGGACTTAGATTTAGGGGCAACAGACGTGCCTTTTCGTTCTTTTTGTGATTGATGGAAGTTCCCGATCGAAACGCAGAGTAATGCTACAGTATCCGGTGATGTATTGATGTTTATTCTTAATGATTTATGTATGAATGTTTTGACTAGAAAGTTAGCAGAAAAATAGCAGTGTTAGTAATATTTTCTTAAGGTAATGATTCCTTTTGCTGCTATGCAGGGAAAGTGAAGATTGCAATGTTTGGCTTTTTGCCAACATGGTTCAAGTACTGTTTGAACCTGTTGGCACTCTGCCAAAAATAAAAAAAATAAATTTGAAAGAAATAAATAAAAAAAATATTGTTTGGTTGTAAATAAAAAGAAAAGTAATAATGTATGAAGCTTGTCTATAAAGAAGATGCTGTGGGAGATCTCTGGCTGGCCCGGGGCTCCCTATGGCATCCTAGCCCAAAAGCTGCCCAAGATAGGCTAGCAGAGCCATGGGATGGTGAATTTAGAGGTTAAATGAACTTTCTCCATGCCTTTATCAGGCGCCCGCTTCCTCCCCCCTTACATTCCATAACCAGATAGGAGCAGCACAGAGCAGCACAGACACAAGGACACAGAGAATAGCAGAATGAGTTTGAATTTGAAACAAAAGGGATCTTAAAGGGAAATTACCTTGTTCTATATTAACAAAAGAGAAGGTAAGAAAAGTAAAGAAGGCAATTGTGACTATAGATTTGTACAAGACCTAAGGGCCATCAATAGCCTAGTGGTACCGATTGCCCCAAAAGTGCCTGATGTGCCATCAATATTTACCGCCATACATTACGATGCAGAGTATTTTACTGTGATTGATTTATTGAACGCATTTTTATTTCCGTCCCTGTGGATGAGGAGGCACAACCAATCTTTGCTTTATGTTTTTTTTTAAAACCGCCAACTAACATGGTGTAGAATGCCCCAGGGCTCTATAGACTCCCTTGCAGCCTATTCCAAACTACTCTCAGAGCTTGGATACCAGGATATTGTTCATCCCTGCTGCAGTATGTGGATGAATTCCTCGTCTGCAGTTCTACTCGGGTGGCCGCCCTGGAGGATGGGAGGGATCTTTTGAAATGTATTTTTGAAAGTGGTCACAAAGTGTCAAAGAAAAATTGCAATGGTGTCAGAAAAGGTTGAATATTTTGGTTTTGTACTCTCAAAAGGAGAAAGGAAAGTCAATCACAGAAGAGCTATGGCTCTTGTGGGTCTGCCCCGCCCACTTGCTAAGAAAGACATGTTCACCTTTCTTGGTAATTATGATTGGTTACTGCCGCCAATGAGTACCTGACTGTTCCTACTACAATCTCCTGAGACAAGCCACAGGTTTACACATGCCAGATTGTATAAAATGGTCAAATGAAATGTGCAATGCTTTTGTGTATTTGAGAAATGCTATGGTAATGGCTCCAGGGCTCGGCCTCCCTAACTAGGAAAAATGTTTAATTTGTTTGCAGAAAAAATGTTTCATTTGTTTGCAAGGGAAAATTGTAAGGACGTGTCAGGTGTCCTCGCTCAGGAGCATGGAGACAAGTTGTGCCCTATTTTTTTTCAAAGATGGTTCCGGTGCAGGTTCAAGGCATGCCTGTGTGTCTCAGAGGCATCCTATTCGATGATGGTTTTGAGATGGCCACTTCTTTCACTCTGGGGCACGACACTACACCTCACACCACCCACAATGTATGAAAAATGTACATACGCAGCACATGTCTGCTCAAAAGGTTGAGCGGCTATGAGTTGATCTTGATGTCCAATCAAAAATTGCACATCAAAAATGCTTCTCCCACTTCAGGACCAGCACCAATACAAATGCCCTTTTAGGATTAAAAGGAGAGCAGAATGAGGTTGTGCCACAACATGATTGCATAGACCTCATTCACCAAGACACATCACCCAGGTCTGATGTATCTTCCACAACACTGCAGAGCATACACAGGCCAACAAACAGATAGCCAAGGGAAATGCTCTGGCTGATTAGCTGCTAAACAAGCTGCTACTTCACAAAATGCACAGATCCAAATGCCCATGCTAGTACCAGACTTGTTGTTTTCTTTTTGTTTTTTGTTTTTTGATCAGGTTCTTTCAGATTTGCAGGTATGGCAAACGAAGCTGATCTCAGAGGTTGGGACAAAATAGGTGTGCAGAAAGATCCAAAGACTGGACTTCTCTGCAAAGAGGGGAAGCCATGTATACCAGTAGCTAGTGCATCACTTTTTGTAGCTAGTGCATCACTTTTTATGCATTGTTTTTATTTCCCATTTCCATAGAATAGGTCACAGAGGCTGGAAAGCCACTTGTGAACTATTGGAGAAAGACTTTTACATTACAGAACTTTCCTGGCCAATTTTATGTAGCAAGATGCATCACATGTATCAGGAACAACCCACACAAGGCCGAACATGAACACCTGATATATCCAACAACTCCTTTTACACATTTGCAGATTGACTTCACACACATGCCCAAACTAGGCAAAAGACAGGAGTGTTTTTTGGAAATTGTGGACAAGTTCTCAAGTTGAGTTGAACTTTTTGTCACCACAAAAGAAGATGCACAAACAGTAGTGAGGATCCTCGTTCAGGAAATCATTCCTCGATGGGGATTCCCACTTCTTATACACTCAGACAGACAATGGACCTGCATTTGTATCAAGGGTCTGCCAGGACTGGGTAAAAACTCTCAAGATAGAACGGAAGTTTCACATTCCCTAACACCCTCAAAGCTCAGGGATAGTAGAAAGAATAAACAGAACAATAAAAAAAAAAAGACAAAACAAGAAAGGCCACAGGAGGAACCTTTGCCAACTGGAAGAAGGTCCTCCCAGCAGTCCTGGCAGAAATAAGAATGACCCTTCCAAGACCACAGTGTATTCACCTTTTGATGTCTTGATGGGTCGACTTTTCCCCACCCCATGGGCCAGAGCACATTTAATGATAGAAAAGGGAGATTTAGACTTATTACAGGAAGAATATGTAAGATAATTGGTTGAAACATTGTAAACAGTTGAGAGAAATGTTGCTCGCACCTTTTCTTTTTCTTCACAGGAAACTACTCACCCCTTCAAATTGGGAGACACCGTGGTGGTCCAACAGCTGAACAGAAATAAGAAGCAAGAGTATCCCTTTGGACCTCCTACCACAGTGGTTGCAGTGACCAGAACAGCCATCCTAGTGGAAAATTGCCAGTCCTGGATCCATGCCAACAGAGTAAAAAAAGGTTGCCCAAAGCCCCAAGAGCAAGAAGGAGATCTTGGATACAGGAGGCCCTCAAGCAGAAGTCCAAGCAGATGAAGGAGTTCCTGGGAAAGCAGGTCCGGCCAGAGAAGATGACCTTGCTTACTTCACCACAGACTTCTGACAAGGCATTCTGCCCACTAATCCTGATCTCTCTGACAGTGTTCCTACCCACCTGGATCACCACTAACTGTATCTACCACCCTGAAGATTTGGGTGCAATTAAAAGTACAGTGGTGTGAAAAAGTGTTTGCCCCCTTCCTTATTTCCTGTTCCTTTGCATGTTTGTCACACTTAAGTGTTTCGGAACATCAAACCAATTTAAACAATAGTCAATGACAACACAAGTAAACACAAAATGCAATTTGTAAATGAAGGTGTTTATTATTAAAGGTGAAAAAAATCCAAACCATCATGGCCCTGTGTGAAAAAGTGATTGCCCCCTAAACCTAATAACTGGTTGGGCCACCCTTAGCAGCAACAACTGCAACCAAGCGTTTGCGATAACGTGCAATGAGGCTTTTACAGCGTCCTGGAGGAATTTTGGCCCACTCATCTTTGCAGAATTGTCCTAATTCAGTTACATTAGAGGGTTTTCGAGCATGAACGGCCTTTTTAAGGTCATACCACAACATCTCAATAGGATTCAGGTCAGGACTTTGGCTAGGCCACTCCAAAGTCTTCATTTTGTTTTTCTTCAGCCATTCGGTGGTGGACTTGCTGGTGTGTTTAGGATCATTGTCCTGCTGCAGAACCCAAGTTCCTTTCAGCTTGAGTACACGAACAGATGGTCGGACATTCTCCTTCAGGATCTCTTGGTAGACAGCAGAATTCATAGTTCCTTTTATCACGGCAAGTCTTCCAGGTCCTGAAGCAGCAAAACAGCCCCAGACCATCACACTACCACCACCATATTTTACTGTTGGTATAATGTTCTTTTTCTGAAATGCAGTGTTCCTTCTACGCCAGATATACTTGGACACACACCTTCCAAAGAGTTCCACTTTTGTCTCATCGGTCCACAGAATGTTGTCCCAAAAGTCTTGGGGATCATCAAGATGTGTTGTGGAGAAATTGAGACGAGCTTTGATGTTCTTTTTGCTCAGCAGTGGTTTTCTCCTTAGAACTCTGCCATGCAGGCCATTTTTGTCCAGTCTTTTCCTGATGGTGGAGGCATGAACGCTGACCTTAACTGAGGCAAGTGAGGCCTGCAGTTCCTTGGACGTTGTTGTGGGGTCTTTTGTGACCTCTTGGATGAGTCGTCGCTGCGCTCTTGGGGTAATTTTGGGCGGCCGGCCACTCCTGGGAAGGTTCACCACTGTTCCATGTCTTCGCCATTTGTGGATAACGGCTCTCACTGTGGTTCGCTCGATTCCCAAAGCTTTGGAAACTGCTTTATAACCCTTTCCAGACTGATAGATCTCAATTACTTTCTTTCTCAATTGTTCCTGAATTTCTTTGGGTCTCGGCATGATGTGTAGCTTTTAAGGATCTTCTGGTGGACCTTACTGTGTCAAGCAGCTCCTATTTAAGTGATGCCTTGATTGTGAACAGGTGTGGCAATAATCAGGCCTGGGTGTGGCTAGAGAAATTGAACTCAGGTGTGGACAACCACAGTTATAGTATGTTTTAACAAGGGGGGCAATCACTTTTTCACACAGGGCCATGATGGTTTGGATTTTTTTTCACCTTTAATAATAAACACCTTCATTTACAAATTGCATTTTGTGTTTACTTGTGTTATCCTTGACTATTGTTTAAATTGGTTTGATGTTCCGAAACACTTAAGTGTGACAAACATGCAAAGGAACAGGAAATGAGGAAGGGGGCAAACACTTTTTCACACCACTGTATCTGTGGGAACACAAACACACACACACACACAAGAACATTATATTGACACAAGCTAGAACCAAGAGAGAGATTGGAGATAGTTTTACTGATAAGATGCTTTTGCTAAAATTTAAGTATGCTTATGCTAAAAAATCAGGGTATGAAGAATGTTAAATATGTAGCATATTAAGCGCTGCGCAAACTGTTATATAAATCCTGTATAATAATATTACATCCTAGCCCTGCCCGAATTGCCCTTTTGGCTGTACCTTTAAATGTTTCCTCCTTTCTCAATGAGACTCCTCCTGTATTCTTGACTAACATATCCACTCTGTACATAAACAACATTGTTACCTTTCCAATAGCAGGTAGAAGTCATTCCCCTGTTTGGTGTTTTAATTTAGGGAATGAGACACAGACTAACCCCTCTTTCTGCAGCAGGTCAATATTTAATATCTCCATGTGCGAATCCGGAGTCTCTGCCCCTGCCTGCTCACTGTTTCAAGTAACTGACCCAGGGTTAAACTGTACTTTGCATAACTTTTCTTTTTCTCTAAAAATGTAGGTGAAATATTACACTAATTTATAAATCGCAACACAGGACAAGTGCACTCATGAGTTTGTCGCTAAGAGACCACTGGGTCCACTTGCACTGGGACAAAGTATCCATGTATGTTGTAGGAAAGTGTGTTATCCCTGGGTGCCCCTCCATGTTAAGGGATGGTGTTACCTTGCATCCTTGTTATCTGTCATGGGAATGGTAGGGGATTATAAAAGGGGACATCCACTAGAGGCCAGCTCCAGCACGTGTATATATTTTTTTTCTTAGAATTCGCAAGGACATTGGTGACTCAAGGATCTGGCTCAGTGTAGGCGAAGCAACGGACTCACTCGGACAATACATCGCCAACGTCGTTGTGGGAAAATTGGATCCTGACAATGCCCAAAAAAGGTCATCTTATCCACGTGGCTCAGTTGGAAAAAAAACAATGCTTCAACCATCGTCCAAACTGTCCAGGAAGCCCTGAGTAAGTGCCATTTTTTCCTACACTACTGCTACTACTACTACTAAACCAGCACCCCTCAGGCTATAATTTTAGCTTTTGTCTTTCACAGTGCCATTTTTAGTGCTTATATACAGCATGCTAATATTTAATTTATTTATTTGTTTCAGGACTGCTGTGGCAAGGAGCCCCCAACACGGCAGGACGCTTGCTACTAGGGGTGTTGAATTTAATTGCAACATCGATGCATCGCGATTCGCCCGTGTGCGATTCAGCATTGATGCTGCGACCGCTAAAAATCGACTTTGGGATGACAATGACATCATCTATATGCGCGCCGACACGGCCACTCCAAACGGAGCTGAAAGCGTTGTGCCCTACCTCTCCACACTAAGCTGTGGGCGTTAGCCGCGCCCTCCCTCCGCTGAGGTCATCCCTAGCCACGTCGGGAATCACTGTGTTCGCTGGAGCCTGTGGGAGGTGTGACGCGGCTGGTCAGGTGACGATAGCTACTGTAACACGGAAGTCGAGCCACGAGAGGTTTCCTCCACTCTCCCTGGCCAACTGCAGCGGTGCCTGTGCTGCCGCTCTCCCCAGGATAGCATCAAGGCTACATGTTCCATCCCCTGGCATTCTGTGCTGTGAGGCTGGGGGCTGGTGGACACCGCAGTCCCCCCATCCCTGACACTGATCCAGTGCTACTTTCCTGAGCACCCCCAGGTTCTGCCACTCCACTGGCATTGTTTTTTCCCCATTGGAAGCAGGTAATCTCCTCTCTGGCTTCTGTGTGCTCCTGCCGCAATCGTTAGTTACTGTATGCACAAGTAAGTTACTTTAAAATAAATAAACTTGATGGTGGACCTCACAAGTGACAATGACATTTCATTAATTATGGTTTATGTATGTCTTATTGTCTTAGTGATTCACATCACAACTTCATTAATACCTTTTTTTTTTTGTATGATTTATGGTTTCGCTCATCACAGATCCCACACATGCAATGCTGCATGTGTGGGGTCAGTGATGAGTGAAACCATAAATCATATAAAAAAAAAAGGAGGTATCAATGAAGTGGTGATGTGAATCAATCACTAAGACAATAAGACATACATAAACCATAATTAATGAAATGGCATACATTATCGTTTGGGGGGACGTTATGGGGACATTGTACGCAGTCTCTGATCCTCTCCTGTATCATGTCCCCAGTCTCTGACCCTCTCCTGTATCATGTCTGCAGTCTCTGACCATCTCCTGTATCATGTCTTCAGTCTCTGACCATCTCCTGTATCATGTCTGCAGTCTCTGACCCTCTCTTGTAGTATTTTGGGGCAGTCTGGGGCTCCTCTTTAAGTCTTCTGCTGTAATTTACACTTTGCTACATACAGGGAGTGTTTTTTTTATTTTTTTTTAAGAACAGATAAAAAAAAAAATAAAAAAAAAATAAAAAAAAATAAGGAGTTCTTCTGACTGCTTGAATTTTTTGGATGAAAACCGAGCGCAGTAATCGTGATGCATCGCAGAATCGGATTACAGGCTAATCGTAATCGAATCGCAAGGTCAGTGAAGATGCGCACCCCTACTTGCTACTACTACTACACGGATAATGTAGCGTACATGCTGAGCGCGGGGAGGACCCTTAAGGCTATCTACCCAAAAATTATCCACGAGACATGTCTGGTGCATGGACTACATCGTGTTGCGGAGGCCATACGGGAAGAGCACCCCAAAGTCAAAAAAACTCATCTCGGCGGGGAAAAAAATATTCCTGAAGGCACCAAAGAGGGTTGAGGTATTCAGGAAACATTTGCCTGGCATGCCCACTACCTCCCGAGCCTGTTGTCACTAGGTGGGGCACCTGGTTGTCTGCAGTATCGTGGTATGTGAAGCATTTTGAAGGTTTCAAAACCATGGTGAAGGAGCTGGAAGACGATTTTGGTGCAGTGAAAAAGACAAAAGACCTCATAGACGACCCAGCCCTCTTCCCGCAGCTTCTCTTTTTGGAGGCCAATTTCAAGTCAATTCCAGAAGTCATCGAGCAGCTCCAGTCTCAGAAGATTCTCCTGACGACCTCTGTGGCGAAGATGGAGGAAATTGCCAAAACAGATTACCCAGGAGCCATTGGAAAGAGGATTAAGGCCAAAGTACAGGCCGTCCTGACCAGGAATTGTGTCTGGGAGGAAGTCAGGAGGGTGGCCGCGAACCTCGAAGGAAAGGAATCCCCGCTGAAAGAAGATTGGGATGCTGCAGACGTGCTGGCAATGAAATATGCACCTGGAACATCAGCCGACGTAGAGAGGACTTTCAAAATGAACCACTTGCCTACCAGGCACGAACACCTCCTTCCTGACCAAGCCATTTTTCAGCTGTCAGCGCTGTCGCATTTTGAATGACAATTGCGCGGTCATGCAACGCTGTACCCAAATAAAATTTTTATCATTTTTTCCCCACAGATAGAGCTTTATTTTGGTGGTATTTGATCACCTCTGCGGTTTTTATTTCTTGCGCTATAAACAAAAGAGGAGGGACAAGTTTGAAAAAACATAATATTTTTTACTCTTTATTATAATAAATATCCAATAATTTTATTTTATTTTTTAAACAAATTTTTTCCTCAGTTTAGGCCGATACGTATTCTTCTACATATTTTTGGTAAAAATAAAAATCGCAATAAGCGTATATTGATTGGTTTGCGCAAAAGTTATAGCATCTACAAAATAGGGGATAGATTTATAGCATTTTTATTATTTTTTTTTTTTTACTAGTAATGGCGGCGATCTGCGATTTTTATCATGACTGCGACATTGCGGCGGACATATCGGACACGTTTGACACATTTTTGAGACCATTCACATTTATACAGCGATCCGTGCTATAAAAATGCATTGATTAAATATGACTGGCAGGGAAGGGATTAACACTAGGGGGCGCTGCAGGGGTTAATATGTTCCCTATGTTAGTGATTCTAACTGTCGGGGGAGGGGACTGACTGGGGGAGGGGACCGATCATGTCCCTATGTACAAGGGACACACCATTGGTCTCCTCTCCAGTGACAGGACGTGGATCTGTGTGTTTACATACACAGATCCACGTCCTGCTCTGTTACTGCGCATCGGGTCCCCAGCGACGCGGCGGGCACGCGTGCCTCCCGCGGTGTGCGCGCCCCCCTAGTGGCCAAAATGTTAGCGCCGTCATATGACGGCGACCCGCCACAAGAGCCGAACCGCTCTGCCGTCAATTGACAGTTAACAGGTTAAAGTACTTCCTCAGCGACTGACGCCTCAATTTTTCTATGGAGAGCATAGTCGCTCACGTAAAATTATACTATAATTAAAACTAAAATTGTTGTAAATACCTGTAAATAAAGTAGTTAATATGATTCAAGTTGCATGATTTAATATCCCTTTTACGATGGGAAGGGGGGTGGAAAGTTGAAAAATAAATGCCACATTTAGCCAAAATAAATGCCACATTTGGCCAAAATAAGTGCCATATTGCCACATTTTGTAAAAATAAATGCCACATTTTGAAGGTCTCTGGTTATTATAGACTTACTTATAGGTACAAGTTCAAAATCTGGGTTCACCACATTAAAGCGGGATTCCACCCTAAAGTGGAACTTCCGCTCATCGGAACCCTCCCCCCCTCCGGTGTCACATTTGGCACCTTTCAGGGGGGAGGGGGGTGCAGATACCTGTCTAAGATGGGTGTAAATACCTACTTCCAGGCATAAACTCCAACGGGAGTTTACGCCACTTCCTGTCCCGACTCGCACATGCGCAGTAGGGAACCGGGAAGTGAAGCCGCAATGCCTCACTTCCTGATTCCCTCACCGAGAATGGTGCCGGCAGCAGCAGAGAGCAGAGGACACATTTTTGTAAGGTTTAAATAAATAACTGAATTTACTGCCTACCACATTATGTTGCCCCTTGCTCAACTTGCAGAGTAAGGTTAGCTAAAATCCAGTCTTGGGTCTCATTCATACATCCTACTTGACCATGATGCAGCAAGTATACTGCAAATACCTGCACCCGGGATCTCAGATGTTGTCAGAAATATGTCCCTAACAGCAGGTAACCATTGTGACCCACGGTCTGTTAGTGTGTCGCTCAGGCTCAATCGATGTGGGGAGTAATGTAGATGATACCGAATGTGCTGCAGGAGTGCCAGCAAGTTCATCCCAGCTCCAGTAGTCACTGAAGAGAAGAAAGGGAAAAAAATCCCTGGTGCCGCACATCCACGGAGTCCTATGGTAATGTAGTGATGGGAGAGACCTCAGCCTGGGTTCCCGCCAGGCCACTCCCCAATGTGTTTTGCTTTGTCCCCTGAAGCTTAAACATGGGGACCACTGGATGTACAGATACATGTTAACAGCAGTGGCTCTTTTCAGCCCATGACAAAAATTGGAACATCTGGGATCCTGGCTGTAGGTATTGTGGTAATGTGGTACCCCACCAATGCATGTACCCAGAATTCTCAACCAGATGGGTTGAGGGGCTCCAGGGTAGTTGCTTGTTTGAGATGAAACTGGCTTTTCAGTTTCCTCATTATTTAATAAAGTCCGCTTTGGGACCTGGAGCCTGGGGATTTCTTAGAGATCCGGGTGGGATGAAATCCCCAGTCCTGGGTCCGGAATTTGAGACTCACCAGCACACTGATTGTTCAGGTGGGTGTTGGCCTGATAGTAGAGTAAGGACCATGGTTCTGGACTCCACCCCAGAGAGACAGGAGGTCTCTAGGAGTCCAGAGAGTGCAGGTGTGCACTAATCAAAGCCAGAGACCCAAGTCTGAGGACCAGTACAGCAAGAGGTTGTAAGCTGGGTGCACCAAGGTGTTTGCTGGAAAAGTCTGTAGGAGACAGACAAGGGCCTGGAGGGTAAGGCCAGAGCAGAGTGCTGCAATTGAGAGCCAACTAGGCTAACTGTCATTTTTGTTGTTGACGGAAAGGAATGCTGAAACCCCTGCGAGGGAAACTTATCTGTGTTTATGGAACTTTCTTTTAATAAAAATGGGCAAACAAAGCCCTTAAAAAGAAGAACCAGCGAGTGGCGGAGTCCTTCAAGCTTTACCTTTGATGCTGATCCTTTACAGTAATGGTATATTTGCCATTCCATGGCCATTTGGAACAGCCTGGTTCACACAGTAAGTTTTTTTTGTTCAACCCAGTGGGCTAAATGAAAAAAAAACTAGGGAGCTTAGGAGGAGCTTGCTGTACTAATGAGTACACTACTGCACCACAAATTTGTGCATTGTGTTCTATTTAATTGATTGGGAACATTTTTGCTGCGCTGCATTGCAAAGTCTCATGGCCCCACTCTGCTGTCACATGTTTTTACCCTACCTCCCCCAACATAAAAGTGTAAATGATGCCTTTAGGTTTGAAAGACCTGAACCCCCCCCGAAAAATAAATAATCTATGGCCCTGCCCCTCCATTTGCTTGTTGCTACAGAGAGGATAAGCTGCTCCAACTCCAAGTTCATCCCTGCATCTATACAGAGCCGCTTCTTCTCCGTCCATGCCTTGTTACTTCCCTAGGGGATAGGGGCTTACCTCTGCATAGGGGCTTACCTCTGCCATTACGGAGCCGCGCTGGCAGTCTCAGTCCGTCGATTCGTGTCCACTTCACACTGCAGTGAGTCGGGAAGCTGGAAGTGACACAGGTGTGCTGAAAAAAGCACCCCCCACTGTCCTCCGATCCCCGCCAATTAAAATACAGGAAGGAAGGACAGAAACAAATCAGTGTAGAGTGGGAGAGTTTGCAGGTGCATCGTTGCGCCCTGCAACCCCCTAAACATGGGCAAATCAGCTTCCCAGCTTGCAATCAGCTGATTGCAAGCTGGGAAACTTCACATAAACCGCTGTGTGTCCGGCGCCCACTTTTCTTTTCCTTTTTACAGCTTAGGGGGGCTCGCCTATGGACGTTTTTTTTAACAGTTTTACTATTTTAAAAGAAAATTAAAAACTAAGTGCATTTTTTGCAGTTGATAAAATTCTGTACTGGCAGGCTCTTTAATGCGGAGTTCCACCTGTCAGAAGTTCAACCCCCTCCTCCATTCTCCTTCCCCTGCTGCCAGGCCAGTAAGATAGCGCAGTGCACTTTACTCATATGCAGTAGGGACCCGGCCATGAAGCTGCGAGGCTTCACTGCTGGGTTCCCATACCAGCAATGGCGGAGGCAGCACCTGGCGGCCGATGGAAACATTGGCTGCGGTGCCGACATCACTGGATTCCAGGACAGATAAGTGTCCTAATAGTAAAAGTCAGCAGCTACAGTTTTATTTTTGGAGGGGGAGGCCGTAACACCACTTTAAATGTATAGTACATGGGCATCTATTGCAGAGAAGTTCTGCATAGGTTTTTTTTTTATATATATATATTTTTTTCTAATATATACTGTAAAATATATCTGTCCTGAAAGAAATATGTTGGCTGCTGTTGTACACGTCTTTCTGAAATAGGTTGGCTGTGTCTCGATTCAATCTGTGTCACAGAACTTGAACACACATGCAGCTAATGAAAGTCAGAGCAAAGTAAGATCTTCTTATCTCTATACTTGTTCCAGGTCAACGGCTCAAAGTAAAGATGCTATTGGAGCAGCAAAACATCCATTTATGAAAAACAGCATAGCATCTTGTGTAATGAAAAATTACAACATTTACACAACATTAACATATGTTTTACAAATACGCTGGCAGCGCTACAAACTAATCACATATAGGGCATATATTGCATGACACAGGATTGCATGACATGAGATTTGCAGGGCACTATGTTTAATTACTTCTAGTAGACCCCTTGTCTGCTATTTAAATGCAGTTGTGAGCCATCTTAATGGAGCAGAAGAGCAAAAGGAAAAAACACATTTTTTTAGATGGAGCTACTAAGCTCTAAAAAACAGCAGGATTTTTATTTTTTTTTACAACAAAACAGATAAGGAGAGCCTTAAAGCATGAAAACTGGGGGGGCGTGGTCGGCAGCCGAGGAAGATGGTCACGGCTTAACAAAGTTCTGGAGCGATGAGTCTCCTTGAAGCAGCTAACAGCGGTGCAGAGCCAGAGGTGGGATATCATGTGGAGGTGCAAAACAAGAGACACCTATGAAGAAAGATGGGGCCAGCTCCTCCTTTCTCTGTAACACAGGACTGCAGCCTGCACAATCCAGAGAAGGGCGGAGCAAACATGCTGGGCTGCAATCACAAAACTGTGATACCTCTATGGCTGATATCACCAGCCAACAAAGAAGAAAGATCTCAGATTCTGAAGGACAAGTAAGTAACCATTACTGAATATGATCCTAAATAAATAACCCCTATGGTGAAAAATGTAATGTCTTTCTGACTTCAGACCATCCTATAAAAGATACTGATGTGAAAGAGATGCTAGTGTCATTAAGAAGTGCACTGTCACAGTCCTTACTGTGCCATTCAGACGGCCAGGCGTGGTCACACCCCAAGTGGCTCAAGGAGGTATTGAACCTATGACTGCCAGTTTAGTGCTCCTGTTACTTTGCCTCTGACCCACACCTCAGTTCCTTTCAGCCTGCTTTCCAGCTACACCTAGTTTTGCATGAAGTACTGAGGGCGATACTCTGCTTGTACCTGTCACTCCTGGTTCAGCTGAGGCAGTTTATCTAATCAGCTGGGTATAAAACACTGCCTCACTCTGAGGGCTTTGTCAGTTCATTGTTTCCTGTTTTGCCAAACGTTCCAGTAGTCCTGTGTTCTAGTTACAGCGTTCCAAGACTGACTCCAGCTTCTGACCCTGGCTCTGCTTATTGTTTATTCTGACTTCTGGAATCCCTGACTACGGCTTTACCTCAACTATCCTTTGGCAAATTCCTGTCAAGCCCCTATGCACAGATTCACAGCCCAGGTAGCTTATTACCTTGTTACAGTGGACTGTGTGTATTTGCAAGGGTGAGCATACATCTCTGCACCATGGACTCCAACCTAGGTAAGCCCTTTACATAATGAACTGACCAACATGGAGTCCGCAGAGATGTACAAGATGCTCACCTCCCTTGCTCTACAAGTCTTCAGCCTGGGCCAGACAGTTTCAGAGCTGCTACAAGAAGTTCAGTTATTTAAAAGGCATAAGGCACAGTACGCCCAGCCCCAGAACCAGCATGTCCTGAGCCATTTGTGGTAATGCCAGAGAGGTTTGATGGTAGCCGTGCATCTTTCTTGTGCATTAAAATGGATTGCGAGCTGTTGTTTGCCCTTAAGCCTAGGACTTATGCCACCGACTATATAAAGATTTGTGCTTCCGTCAACCTGCTCACTGGGCAAATCAAAACATGGGCTCATCAGCTTTTACAGGAAAGGAGTCCTGTCTTGGACAGCTGGGAAGCATTCATGTTTGCTCTGGACTCTCACATTCCTGTTTCTAAGAAAACCAGGGTTCCCAAGTCTGCGCTCTGTTCATGTGGCCTACGGGTTTCCAGGGACAGGAATACCCTGTACAGTTAGGACTTCAAGCCATCCCAGTATGTGCCAAGCTATGAAGCTCTAACCCCACAAAGCCAAGACGCTCCTGAGGATACACACACACCTACCCTGGAAGATGTGGAACCCATGGAGATCTGGGCCATCCGGTCCAAGCTATCTAAAAAGGTGAAAGAGTGGAGGAGAGACTATGGTCTTTGTTTTTACTGTGGAGAAAGAGGGCACTTTATCTCTCTCTGCCCAATTCGACCACCTCGGCCAAAGGTTCTTCAAGTGGGTACTTGTCAGGGACGCACTGCCCACTCCAGAAGACGTGCGCCTATGCGGACACCCGAATCGTGGACTTCACACACAGATGCGCGAATGTGCGAAATGCAGACTTCGCGCATGGATGCGCTCACTCGTAAATTGCGGACGTCGCACACAGATGCGCAAGCGCGCGAATTGCGGACTTCGCGCATGGATGTGCGCATGCGCATTAGGCGCGTGTTGGCACCCAACAGTCTATAAAGACGCTCCCGGAATGCCGCTCCTTGCGATTTAATCTGCTTCTGTTACCTGTGTTCCTGATTCTGTGCCAGTACCTTGCTTCTGTGTCCTGGCTTCCTGACCTTGCTTCTGTCTCCAATCCTGACCTCAGCTTGTTTGACCCTGTTTACTCATCTGCCTGATTGCCTGTTGCCAAGACCCAGGGCCTGGACTCTGACTATTCTCTGCCTGCCGTTTATGCTGTTTACCCTGATGTGTATGGATGGATTGCTGTGGAAAGAGGACAAGATCTTTGTGCCTGAACAAGTTCGAGTCACAGTGTTAAACTTGTGCCATGATCATTCCCTGGCCGGCCACTTCGGAGTGCATGAAACTTTGGAACTGGTTCAACGCACATTTTTGTGGCCGGATCTTGAAAAAAATTGCAGAGACAAGTTCTTGTGCCACATGTATCTGTAGCAAGACCGCTAGAAGCAAGGCCTGGGGTCTACTCAGACCCTTACCAGTCCCTGACCGTCCCTGGAAAATGATTTCCATGGATTTCATAGTGGAACTTCCCCTGTCAGAAGGTTGCTCAGCCATTTTTGTTGTGGTTGACCGTTTATCTAAGATGGCCCACTTCGTACCACTGAAGAGCACACCCTCTGCCATGGAAACAGCCCAGGTCTTCATTAAGGAGGTAGTCAGGCTATATGGGGTCCCTGCGGATATCGTTACAGATAGAGGGGTGCAGTTCACCTCTCGCTTCTGTATGGCCTTATGCTGGGCCCTGAAGCTTGAACTGTCCAGGTCATCGGTCCTCGATTTGCCTTCAATAATGCTAATCATTCGGCTACAGGTCAGTCTCCGTTTTTTGCCAACTATGGGTTCCACTCGACCTTTCTATCTATCTGATCTCATCCCGGATTCAACAGTTCCGACGGTTCAGAGTACCATTGATTTCTTGACCCATAACAGCAAGATATTGCAGGAAGCCATGACCAGGGCACAAGCAACCAGTAAAAGAATGTTTGATAGGAAGAAGAGAGGGGAATTATGCCTGCAACAAGGCGATCAAGTATGGTTATCCACCACCAATCTTAAAATGACTTACCCCGCAAGGAAATTGGCACCCAAATTCAGTCATTGAAGATCCACCCGGTATTTCATGTGTCGTTATTAAAACCTGCAGTGACTGATCCCTTCCCAGACAGGGGATCGGGACCACCTGTACCTGTGGTCATTGACGGAGATGAGGAATTGGAGGCCGTCTTGGACTGCCGAAGAAGAGGGAATTAGCTTCAATTCTTGATTAAATGGAGGGGGGTTCACGCCCAAGAATTGATTCAGACCTTTTTTCCCAGTCACCCCCATAAAAGAGTTCTCCTGGGCACCCGGAGGTTGCCCTTAAGGGGGGCACTGTCAGGGATGCACTGCCCACTCCAGAAGACGTGCGCCTATGCGCACGCACGAATCGCTGACTTCGCGCAGAGAGGCACGAACACGCAGATTGCAGACTTCGTGCATGGATGTGCGCACTCGTGAATTGCGGACTTCGCCCACAGTTGCGCGCACGCGTGAATTGCGGACTTCGCGCACAGATGTGTGCATACATGCGCATTAGGCGCGCATTGGTGCCCAACAGTCTATAAAGACGCTCTCGGAATGGCGCTCCTTGAGGCTTGATCTGCTTGTGTTACCTGTGTTCCTGATTCTGTGCCAGTACCTTGCTCCTGTGTTTGACCCATCTTCCTGACCTTGCTTCTGTCTCCAATCCTGACCTTGGCTTGTTTGACCCTGTTTACTCATTTGCCTGATTGCCTGTTGCCAAGACCCAGCCTGGAGTCTGACTATTCTCTGCCTGCTGTTTATGCTGTTTACCCTGATGTGTATGACCCTCTAGTCTGACTCCGCTTCTGCCTGCAAGCCTGAATCTACTGACCTGCATCCGCTGCTCTGCAAACCTGCATCCGCTGCTCCGCAAGCCTGCGTCTGCTGACCTGCATCCGTTACACCAGCTGGCCTGCATCCGCTGATCTCCATATCTGCTGTGCCAGCTTCCACTTGGCTATACAGCTCCAAGCAGTGAGGACCCCAACGGGCACCTTTACCTCACCGTGCTCTTACCACCACTGTCTCCACTCCAGTGGTCTCCGAGCTGGGGTGGTATGGGAGGTCTCCCTCCGCATGTCAGGCTCACATCCCAGGTACGTTACAATACTATTAGGATCCTTCCTGCTATCCCTGAATCTCTGCCTGCTTTCCAGCTTGAAGTTCCGGTGCCTGTGTCCCCGCTTGAAGTTCCGGTGCCTGTGTCCCCGCTTGAAGTTCCGGTGCCTGTGTCCCCGCTTGAAGTTCCGGTGCCTGTGTCCCCGCTTGAAGTCCCGGTGCCTGTGTCCCCGCTTGAAGTCCCGGTGCCTGTGTCCCCGCTTGAAGTCCCGGTGCCTGTGTCCCCGCTTGATGTCCCGGTGCCTGTGTCCCCGCTTGAAGTCCCGGTGCCTGTGTCCCCGCTTGAAGTCCCGGTGCCTGTGTCCCCGCTTGAAGTCCCGGTGCCTGTGTCCCCGCTTGAAGTCCCGGTGCCTGTGTCCCCCGCTTGAAGTCCCGGTGCCTGTGTCCCCCGCTTGAAGTCCTGGTGCCTGTGTCCCCCGCTTGAAGTCCTGGTGCCTGTGTCCCCGCTTGAAGTTCCGGTGCCTGTGTCCCCCGCTTGAAGTTCCGGTGCCTGTGTCCCCCGCTTGAAGTTCCGGTGCCTGTGTCCCCGCTTGAAGTTCCGGTGCCTGTGTCCCCGCTTGAAGTTCCGGTGCCTGTGTCCCCGCTTGAAGTTCCGGTGCCTGTGTCCCCGCTTGAAGTTCTGGTGCCTGTGTCCCCGCTTGAAGTTCTGGTGCCTGTGTCCCCGCTTGAAGTTCTGGTGCCTGTGTCCCCGCTTGAAGTTCTGGTGCCTGTGTCCCCGCTTGAAGTTCTGGTGCCTGTGTCCCCGCTTGAAGTTCTGGTGCCTGTGTCCCTATTTGAAGTTCCGTTGCCTGTGTCCCCACTTGAAGTTCCAGTGTCTGTATCCCCGCTCAAAGTTCTACCACCTGACTGTATGTATGCCTCAAATGGCACCATGGTCCGTAAGCAAGATCTGGAGATATTTTAAAAAGCTTTGTAAGCGATGAAAGTCTCCTCGGCAAGAACGTCTAAAGCAAAAAAGCCCAAAGGGAAGAAGGAAAAGTTTTCTATCTCTGCTGTTGGTACATATGGTATGGATGCTTTTGACCTAGAGGGCTATGCCACCTGTTCACGCCCAGAGGGCATCTTTAAGGGGGGGGGGGACTGTCACGGTCCCTACCATGCCATGCAGACGGCCAGGCGTGGTCACGCCCCAAGTGGCTCAAGGAGGTATTGAACCTATGACTGCCTGTTTAGTGCTCCAATTACTTTGCCTCTGAGCCACACCTCAGTTCATTTCAGCCTGCTTTCCAGCTACACCTAGTTCTGCATGAAGTACTGAGGGTGATACTCTGATTGTACCTGTCACTCCTGGTTCAGCTGAGGCAGTTTATCTAATCAGCTGGGTATAAAACACTGTGAAAAACACAGTTCAACCAGCGCTAAAATAATGACACACCCTAAAATAATGCGGCTGAAATACTGAGGGTCAAATTATCAAATCCCTAAAGTGAATTATATAAAAAAGCAGTACAGCGCAATAAAAATAATAAATCAAATATACTAAATGCAAACAACTGTGATCAAAAAATAGTGATCAAAAACATATAATCAGAAAAATTGTAAACAAAGACAATAGTCCATTAATGTGAAAATTCCAAAGGCAAAAAAAAAAAAAATCGATGAATCCAGCAGGAGTGCAATAAATGTAATCCAGTGATGTAAGTGATAAGAACATCAAAAAACTGGTGACTTGAGTGACACCCTCCACCTTTGATAGTAATGGCCCCTCACCTCAACAGATGGACCCCTGAGTTCAGCGTGAGGATGCGGGTGACGTCACGATTGCAGTCACGTGACTGCAATCGTGACGTCACCCGCGTCCTCGCGCTGATCTCCCTGGATTACATCGCTTGCTTACACAGTCATTCAGCCCTAGCACTGGGGTACAGTGCTATAAATGCGAGTGTGATTCTTTTGATTTTAATAAATGTTGCCTGTTTAAACCGGAGAGCACTAGATCTGTGTTGCTTTCATTTCATGTTATATCCGGAGGAAAGTTATGATTGAAAGCCTATGATACCTGTCTGAAGCTGTATCTGATACCAGCCTGAAGTTGCATTAGAGTCTTACATCTGTGTCTGCCTGTGTTTTGCTTCCCTGATTTGGGACCGCTCTTTCTGACCTGACTGATATACTCAGGGGTCCATCTGTTGAGGTGAGGGGCCATTACTATCAAAGGTGGAGGGTGTCACTCAAGTCACCAGTTTTTTGATGTTCTTATTACTTACATCACTGGATTAAGTTTATTGCACTCCTGCTGGATTCATCGATTTTTTTTAAATTTTTTTTGCCTTTGGAATTTTCACATTAATGGACTATTGTCTTTGTTTACAATTTTTTTTCTGATTATATGGGTATAAAACACTGCCTCACTCTGAGGGCTTTGTCAGTTCATTGTTTCCTGTTTCTAACCCTGGCTCTGCTTATTGTTTATTCTGACTTCTGGAATCCCTGACTATGGCTTTCCCTCGACTATCCTTTGGCAAATTCCCGGTTGTGCCAAGTTACATAGTTAGTCTGGTTGAAAAAAGACAAGTCCATCTAGTTAAACCAAAAAATAAATAAAAGATACAATCCCTTATATACAATCTTATACCCACAGTTGATCCAGAGGAAGGTGAAAATCCCCAGCAAAACATAATCCAATTTGCTATAGCAGGGAAAAAAATCCTTCCTGATTCCCCGGGAGGCAATCGGATTTTCCCTGGATCATCTATACCTATAAATGTCAGTACCTAATTATATTATATATATATTATATGTACATTTAGGAAATAATCCAAAGCAATCTACTGAGCTTGCCAGAACCAGCTCTGGAGGGAGTCTATTCCACATTTTCACAGCTCTTACTGTGAAGAACCTTTCCGTATTTGGAGACGTAAAGAGTGCCCCCTTGTCCTCTGATGACTTTAAAGTGAATAATGCAACACCAAGTTCACTATATCGACCACTTATGCATTTGTACATGTTGATCCTATTCCCCCTTAATCTCCTCTTCTAAATGCAGTTCCTCTAATCTTTCCTCATAGCTGAGCTCCATGCCTCTTATCAGTTTGGTTGCCCTTCTCTGCACTCCAGTTCCCTGAAATCCTTTTTTAGAACTGGTGCCCAAAACTGAACCGCGTATTCCAGATGAGGTCTTATTAATGATTTGTACAGGGGAAAAAATTACATCTGTCTCTCTGGAGTCCATACCTCTCTTAATACAAGAAAGGACGTTGCTCGCTTTGGAAACCGCAGCTTGGCATTGCATGCTATTATTGAGTTTATGATCTTCCAAAACCCCCAGATCCTTTTCCACCATTAATTCCCCCAATTGTACTCCCCCCTAGTATGTATGATGCATGCATGTTCTTATTATTATTCATATTCTTGCATAACTTTACATTTATCAACATTAATCCTCATTTGCCACTTAGTTGCCCAATTAGACGAGGTTGAGGTTGGCTTGTAAATTGGAGACATCCTGTAAGGACGTTATTCCACTGCATAGCTTGGTGTCATCTGCAAAGACAGAAATGGTACTTTTTAATCCCAGAACTTATATCATTTAAAAAGATATTAGAAAGTAAGTGTCCTAACGAGGAATGAGCCGAACACCCCCCTATTCGGTTCGCACCAGAACCTGCGAACAGACCTAAAGCTTGTGTGAACTTTAGAACCCTATTAAAGTCTATGGGACTTGAACGTTCAAAATCAAAAGTGCTAATTTTAAAGGCTAATATGCAAGTTATTGTCATAAAAAGTGTTTGGGGACCTGGGTCCTGCCCCAGGGGACATGTATCAATGCAAAAAAAGTTTTAAAAACGTCAGTTTTTTCAGGAGCAGTGATTTCTAATAATCATTATAATCATAATAATGCTTAAAGTGAAACAATAAAAGTGTAATATTCCTTTAAATTTTGTACCTGGGGGGTGTGTATAGTATGCATGTAAAGGGGCGCATGTTTCCCGTGCTTAGAACTGTCCCTGCACAAAGTGTCATTTTTGCAGGAAAAAAAGCTATTTAAAATCACTTGCGGCTATAATGAATTGCCAGCTCCCGTAATACAGAGAACAGTCATTGATAAAAAAAAAAAAACTAAAAACGTGGGGGTCCCCCCAAATTCAATTACCAGGCCCTTCAGGTCTGGTATGGATATTAGGGGAACCACGGGTCAAATTAAAAAAAAAATTACGTCCCCCTAAATATCCATACCAGACCCTTATCCGAGCATGCAGCCTGGCAGGCCGCAGGAAAAGAGGGGGGGGATGAGAGAGCGCCCCCCCTCCTGAACCGTAACAGGCCACATGCCCTCAACATTGGGAGGATGCTTTGGTGGTCTGTGACCCCTCAAAGCACCATGTCCCCATGTTGATGAGGAGAAGGGTCTCTTCCCCACAACCCTTGCCGGTGGTTGTGGGGGTCTGCGGGCAGGTGGCTTATCAGAATCTGGAAGCCCCCTTTAACAAGGGGACCCCCAGATCCCAGCCCCCCCTGTTTGAAATGGTAAGGGGGTACAAAAGTGGTCACCTGTACGTCACAAGGGAATCCCAGCTTCCCCCTTGCATTGCGTCAGAGGGTGGCGTGGTCAGGTGACAGTGGCCCGCTCCTCCTCTGCTAATACGGATTCCCTCAGTGTCTCCATGTAGACAGGACGCACTGCGCTGGACGTCGAAAGAGATCAGCCATCACTGGACCCTGGAAAACAGACCACCCATCGCTGAATAGCAAGAGTGGATTACCACCGCTGGAATCCTTTTATTTTTTTTTATTTTTTTTTTTAATAAAGGACTTTTCCCAATAGTGTCTGTGTGTTTTTGAACAATTTTTTTACACTTTCTTTGTGAAATGGTAGGGGTACTTTTGTACCCCCTTACCATTTCAAACAGGGGGGGGCGGGATCTGGGGGTCCTCTTGTTAAAGGGGGCTTCCAGATTCTGATAAGCCCCCCACCCGCAGACACCCACAACCACCGGCAAGGGTTGTGGGGAAGAGACCCTTCTCCTCATCAACATGGGGGCATGGTGCTTTGAGGGGTCACAGACCCCCAAAGCATCCTCCCAATGTTGAGGGCATGTGGCCTGGTACGGTTCAGGAGGGGGGGCGTTCTCTCGCCCCCTCTTTTCCAGCAGCCTTCCAGGTTGCATGCTCGGATAAGGGTCTGGTATGGATATTGAGGGGGACCCCCACGCCATTTTTTTTTAAAATTTGACCCGGGGTTCCCTTAATATCCATACCAGACCTGAAGGGCCTGGTAATTGAATTTGGAGGGACCCCCACGCTTTTTTTTTTTTTTTATCAATGACTTTCAATGACAAAGCTTTTTTTTCCTGCAAAAATTACACTTTGTGCAGGGACAGTTCTAAGCATGGGAAACGCCCCTTTAGGTGCATACTATACACACCCCCCAGGTATGAAATTTAAAGGAATATTACACTTTTATTTTTTCACTTTAAGCATTATTAAAATCACTGCTCCTGAAAAAACAGCCGTTTAAAAAAAAAAAAAATTTGCATTGATACATGTCCCCTGGGGCAGGACCAAGGTCCCCAAACACTTTTTATAACAATAACTTGCATATAGGCTTTTAAAATTAGCACTTGAGATTTCTCCCATAGACTTTTACAGGGTGCTCGCGGCTTTTCAAATTTGCCGCGAACACCCCAAATTGTTCGCTGTTCAGTGAACAGGCGAATAGGCAATGTTCGAGTCGAACATGAGTTCGACCGCAAACTCGAAAACTTTTTTGCACTATAAACAAAAAAAGAGCTTTCAATTTTGAAAGAAAAAAAACAAACAATATTTAACTTTTTGCTATAATAAATAATAAAATAATAAAAATAATGTCTTCATCAGTTTAGGCCAATATGTATTCTTCCCCATATATTTTTGTTAAAAAAAAATAAATAAAGAAAAAATTAAAAAAATCGCAATAAGCGTATATTGATTGGTTTGCGCAAAAGTTATAGCGGCTACAAAATAGGGGATAGATTTATGGCATTTTCATTATTTATATATTTATTTTTTACTACTAATGGTGGCGATCTGCAATTTTTAGCGGGACTGCAACATTACGGCGGACAGATCGGACACTTGACACTTTTTTTGGGACCAGTGACATTTATACAGCGATCAGAGCTAAAAATAGCCACTGATTACTGTATAAATGTCACTGGCAGGGAAGGGGTTAACACTAGGGGCAATCAAGGGGTTAAGTGTTCCCTAGGGAGGTGTTTATAACTGTGGGGGCAGTGTACTAACTGGAGGAGGAGAGAGATCGCTGTTCCTGATCACTAGGAACAGCAGATCTCTTTCTACTCCCCAGGCAGAATGGGGATCTGTCTGTTTACATTGACCTATCCCCGTTCTGGCTCTCTGAGGAGCGTTTGCTGGCAGACCAGCTCTGGCAGCGCGGCACGCATGTGTCCCTCATCGCTCTTAAAGCATCCTACGTACACCTACGCCGATTCGCACAGCCGTGCCAACCTGCTGCAGTATAATGACGGTGGCTGGTCGGCAAGCGGTTAACTACTTTAATACAGGGCACTTTCACCCCCTTCCTGCCCAGTCCAAGTTTCAGCTAGGGATGAGCCGAACACCCCCGGGTTCGGTTCGCACCAGAACCTTCGAACCGACCTAAAGTTTGCGCGAATTTTCGAACCCTATACGTTATAATGGACGCGAACGTTCGAAATCAAAAGTGCTAATTACAACGGCCAATATGCATGTTAATGTCATAAAACAGGTTTGGGGACCCGGGTCCTGCCCCAGGGGACATATATCAATGCAAAAAGAACTTTTAAAAACTAACGTTTTTTCGGGAGCAGTCATTTTAATGATGCATAAAGTGAAAAAAAAAAAGTGAAATTTTCCTTTAAATATGGTACCTGGGGGGTGTCTAAAGTATGCCTGTGAAGTGGCATGTGTTTCCCGTGTTTAGAACTGTCCTTGCACAAAATGACATTTGTAAAGGAAAAAAAGAAGCCATTTAAAACCACTTGCGGCTTTAATGTCATGTCTTGTCCTGGCCGCCATATGGCTGAAAATCCTTGAGAAAAATGGCATGGCTACCCCATCACCCCCCCCCCCCCCCCCAGCCCCTTTGGGTCTTGTATGGATATTAAGGGGGACCCCGCACCCAAAATAAAACCCTATACCTACAACCCTATATACTCTGAACAGCAGTATATAGGTGGTGCAAACAAGACACGGACTGTAGGTTTGTTCTTAAGTAGAATCTGAACAGGTACATTATGAAGTGTAGCTCCATCCCAAAAAAATCTATTTTTAAGCTTTCTGGAGAACATAGGGAGGGGTTATCACCCCTGTAACATTTGCTGTCTTTGCACATCTGTTCAGAACATGTCACCTCACTTTCCGTCCCAATGACAAATGTTTTTGGAAAAGTGGGGTTTGAATTGAAACAAGGATTGGTGATAAAGCATCAGTAGAGAGGAGATACCTTTTTCCCAAATTAAATCTAACAGGATAGAATTTCCCTTCCTAGGGGTAGATTTCCTCTCACTTCCTGTTTTCTCTTTCCGTTTGCAAGTAGGAGTCGTTTGTAAGTTGGATGTTTGAAAGTAGGGGCCTGCCGTATATACTCTGCAGAAATTTGCCCTATTAGATGTTGGTGTAGCCACAAGACTGGTGGGCACAGGAATGGGCCCTGCTGTGAGTTAATAGATCAAGATTTGTACTTGCATGCACCTGTTGAACCGGGCAGAAAAATTGGGCCTTTGGTGGTGGTGGTGGTGGTGGTGGTGGACGGTGTTGCCACAAGACTGTAAGCCCTCACAGTTACTCTTGGTGGGCGCAGGAATGGGCCCTGCTGTGAGTTATTAGATCAAGATTTGTAATTGCATGCACCTGTTGAACAGGGCAGAAAAATTGGGCCTTTGGTGGTGGTGGTGGTGGACGGTGTTGCCACAAGACTGTAAGCCCTCACAGTTACTCTTGGTGGGCACAGGAATGGGCCCTGCTGTGAGTTATTAGATCAAGATTTGTAATTGCATGCACCTGTTGAACAGGGCAGAAAAATTGGGCCTTTGGTGGAGGTGGTGGTGGTGGTGGACGGTGTTGCCACAAGACTTTAAGCCCTCACAGTTACTCTTGGTGGGCGTAGGAATGGGCCCTGCTGTGAGTTATTAGATCAAGATTTGTAATTGCATGCACCTGTTGAACAGGGCAGAGAAATTGGGCCTTTGGCGGTGGTGGTGGACGGTGTTGCCACAAGACTGTAGGCCCTCATAGTTACTCTTGGTGGGCGCAGGAATGGGCCCTGCTGTGAACTATTAGATCAAGATTTGTAATTACACGCCCCTGTTAAACAGGGGCTGAAAAATTGTGCCTTAGGCATTGGTGCTGGTGCCACAACACTGCAACCCCTCACAGATACTGCACTCTTAGCACAGCAATGAGACCTGTTGCAAAGCATTGCCTAAAAATTGTAATTACACGCCCCAACAGGGGCTGAAAAATTGTGCCTTAGGCACTGGTGCCACAACACTGCAACCCCTCACAGATACTGTACTTGGAGCACAGCAGTCACACCTGTTGCGAAGCATCTTTTTAAAAAATTGTAATTACACGCCCCTGTTAAACAGGGGCTGAAAAATTGTGCCTTAGGCATTGGTGCTGGTGCCACAACACTGCAACCCCTCACAGATACTGCACTCTTAGCACAGCAATGAGACCTGTTGCAAAGCATTGCCTAAAAATTGTAATTACACGCCCCCACAGGGGCTGAAAAATTGTGCCTTAGGCACTGGTGCCACAACACTGCAACCCCTCACAGATACTGTACTTGGAGCACAGCAGTCACACCTGTTGCGAAGCATTTTTTTTAAAAATTGTAATTACACGCCCCTGTTAAACAGGGGCTGAAAAATTGTGCCTTAGGCATTGGTGCTGGTGCCACAACACTGCAACCCCTCACAGACACTGTACTCTTAGCACAGCAATGAGACCTGTTGCAAAGCATTGCCTAAAAATTGTAATTACACGCCCCAACAGGGGCTGAAAAATTGTGCCTTAGGCACTGGTGCTGGTGCCACAACACTGCAACCCCTCACAGATACTGTACTTGGAGCACAGCAGTCACACGTGTTGCGAAGCATTTTTTTTAAAAATTGTAATTACACGCCCCTGTTAAACAGGGGCTGAAAAATTGTGCCTTAGGCATTGGTGCTGGTGCCACAACACTGCAACCCCTCACAGATACTGTACTTGGAGCACAGCAGTCACACGTGTTGCGAAGCATTTTTTAAAAAAATTGTAAGTACACGCCCCTGTTATACAGGGGCTGAAAAATTGTGCCTTAGGCACTGGTGTGGTGGCATGGATCATTGAGGAGGAGGAAGAGGATAGTCAGTGAACATAACAGGACAGTCACTCAGCATCAGCATAGGCAGTCTTGAAGGGATGTGACATTATAAATTATTCCGTTATATCCGCTTCAGGTGCCTGGTAGCTGGTGGTGATCCAAGACTGATTCATTTTGATGAAGGTCAGTCGATCAACCGAGTCGGTGGACAGGCACACCCTATGATCGGTGACAAATCCTCCAGCAGCACTGAATGTGCGTTCGGAAAGAACGCTGGAGGCAGGACAGGCCAGTAGCTCAATTGCATACTGTGCAAGCTCTGGCCAGTGATCCATCCTCAGGACCCAGTAAGCCAGAGGATTTTCGGTGGGAAAGGTGTCCAAGTCTGACCTTGCCCCAAGGTATTCCTGCACCATGTATATCAGACGCTGGCGATGGTTGCTGGAACCGATCATACCTTGGGGCTGCGAACTAAAAAATTGTCTGAACGCATCGGTCAGACGTCCACCTTCCCCACCGCTCCTTCTGCTACTGACCGAAGCCTCAGCAACTCGTCGTCCAGGACCAGGAGTTTGTAACCTCCCAGTTTCTGGGAACGCGTTGCACAGACCTTTCTGCAAGGCCTCCCTGAGATGTCTCATCCTCTGCTCCCTCTGCGACGGCAAGATAAGGTCCGCAACCTTACCCTTGTACCGTGGATCAAGGAGAGTGGCCAGCCAGTAATGGTCCCTCTCCTTGATCCGAAGAACACGAGGATCCTTCCGCAGGCTTTGCAGGATCAGGGAGGCCATGCAGCGTAGGTTAGCTGAGGCATTCGGTCCGGAGTCTTCTGGGTCACTGAGGATGACATGATCGCCAGCCACCTCCTCCCAGCCACGTACAAGTCCACTGGTTTGTTGGGACTGTACATCATCCCTAAAAGACTGCTGCTGCTGATGCTGAGTGGCAGGCTCCACCTCCATGCTCACACAATCCTCCTCCTCCTCCTCATCCTCATGCTCTTCCTGTGTGATGGGTGGGACAGAAGGAACACTGTCCGGATAAAGGGGGCCTTGAGAGGCAAGGAAGTCCTCCTCTTCCTGCCTCTGTTCTGCCTCAAGTGCCCTGTTCATTATCCCACGCAGCGTATGCTCCAACAGGTGGACAAGAGGTACAGTGTCACTGATGCATGCACTGTCACTGCTCACCATCCTCGTGGCCTCCTCAAATGGTGAGAGGACAGTGCATGCATCCCTGATCATGCTCCACTGACGTGGGGAAAAAAACCAAGCTCCCCTGACCCTGTCCTGGTGCCGTAGTCGCAAAGGTACTCATTGATGGCCCTCTTCTGCGTGTGCAGTCGCTGCAGCATGGCCAACGTTGAGTTCCACCTGGTGGGCATGTCACATATTAGGCGGTTCTTGGGCAGGTTCAGCTCCTTTTGCAGCTCAGTCAGCCGAGCACTGGCATTATAAGATCGGCGGAAATGCACACAGACTTTCCTGGCCTGCCTCAGGACATCCTGTAAGCCTGGGAACCTGCCCAAGAACCGCTGCACCACCAGGTTGAGGACGTGAGCCATACAGGGCACATGGGTGAGCTGCCCCTGTCGCAGGGCGGAGAGGAGGTTGGTGCCATTGTCAGAAACGACCATTCCTGGCTTAAGCTGGCGTGGCGTCAACCACCTCTCGGCCTGCCCCTGCAGAGCTGCCAGAACCTCTGGCCCAGTGTGGCTCCTGTCCCCCAAACACACCAGCGCAAGCACGGCATGGCATCTTTTTGCCTGCGTACTTGCGTAGCCCCTTGTACGCCTACGGAGCACCGCTGGTTCCGAGGACAGAGCACTGGAGGAAGAAGAAGAGGAGGGGGGGTGGAGGAGAGAGGTGTGTCACAACCAGTAGCAGTAGTAGCATTTTGGAGGCGTGGTGGCGGAACAACCTCCAACACTACTGCACCTTGTCCTGCATCCCTCCCAGCTGCCAATAGAGTGACCCAATGGGCCGTGAAAGAAAGGTAACGTCCCTGTCCATGCCTGCTGGACCATGAGTCAGCGGTAATATGCACCTTACCGCTGACCGCCCTGTCCAGCGAGGCATGGACATTGCCTTCCACATGCCGGTAGAGAGACGGAATCGCCTTCCGTGAGAAAAAGTGGCGTTTGGGAACCTGCCACTGAGGAACCGCACATTGAACAAACTCACGTAAGGGGGCCGAGTCTACCAACTGAAAAGGCAGCAGTTGAAGTGCTAGCAATTTAGCCAAGCTAGCATTCAACCGCTGGGCATGTGGATGGCTGGGAGTGTACTTCTTTCGACGGTCCAGCAGCTGGGGCAGGGAAATTTGCCTGCTACAATCGGACGTCGGTGTACTGCAAGTACTTGGTTGTGACACACCTAATTCTACACCTTCAGTCCTCTCAGAGCAGCTTTCAGAGAGGACTGAAGATGTAGTGGGGATGGAGATCCCAGCTGATGAGGAGCAAGGAGAGGTCCGCTTAGTTCTTTGGTGTGGGTCTTTTATGTGTGCTTGCCAACGAGCTGCATGGCAGGTCGACATATGTCTGCTCATGCTTGTGGTGCCCAAGTGGCTGATGTTTTGGCCACGCGAGATACGCTTGAGACAAATATTGCAAATAGCAGTGGTGCGATCTGATGCACTCGTCTCAAAAAAGGCCCACACCAAAGAACTTTTCTGATAACGTGCAGAGGCAGCGCCCTGCACAGGCGGAGCTCTGCGGTGTTGTACAGTTGCTGTGCTGGCCTCTAGCTGGCCTCCAGGGGCATCCTGCCTCGTTGGACATGTGACGCTGCATCCTCCTCCTCCTCGTCCTCCTCCTCATCCTCTCTCCCTTCAGGTACCCACGTGGAGTCAGTGACCTCATCATCCCCTCCCTCTTCACCACTAGAGCAAACCTGGCAGTAAGCTGCAGCTGGTGGAACAGTACTGCCAGATTGCTGTCCTTCAGCATCCCCTCTCTCTGCGCGCACACTACTGACTTCCTCAAGCTGGGTATCATCATCCGAGCCTTCGAATCGTTGGGCATCCTCCTGGAGCATGTACCCAACACTGTGCTCAAAGAGTTCGGGGGACTCCTCAGGAGGACATGGTGGGCCTAGGGAAGGGGTGGCTGATGATGCCATTGAGTACGCGTTGGCAGCTGCTCTGCCAGTACCCTGAGCCTGGGTGAGAGAGGATGAGGAGGATGAAGAGGGCTTGGTCATCCATTCTACCAAGCCTTCAGCATGATGCGGCTCCACATGTCCAGCTGCCGAAAACAAAGACACGCGTGTCCCACGGCCTCGGCCACGTCCACTAGAAACAGAGCCTGCCTGCCCTGTGTTCTTGCCTCTGCACGCTCTGCCTCCCCTTGGCAGTCTTCCAGCCATTGTAGTCGGTAGTCCTGTGGGTGCTGCTGAGAAGAAAATATAGGAGCTCTGTGTGATGCCACTAACACACTAGAAGTCCTATGGGTGCTTCTGCAAAGAAAATATAGGAGCTCTGTGTGATGCCACTAACACACTAGAAGTCCTGTGGGTGCTGCTGAGAAGAAAATATAGGAGCTCTGTGTGATGCCACTAACACACTAGAAGTCCTATGGGTGCTTCTGGGAAGAAAATATAGGAGCTCTGTGTGATGCCACTAACACACTAGAAGTCGTGTGGGTGCTGCTGAGAAGAAAATATAGGAGCTCTGTGTGATGCCACTAACACACTAGAAGTCCTATGGGTGCTTCTGCAAAGAAAATATAGGAGCTCTGTGTGATGCCACTAACACACTAGAAGTCCTGTGGGTGCTGCTGAGAAGAAAATATAGGAGCTCTGTGTGATGCCACTAACACACTAGAGGTCCTATGGGTGCTTCTGCAAAGAAAATATAGGAGCTCTGTGTGATGCCACTAACACACTAGAAGTCCTGTGGGTGCTGCTGAGAAGAAAATATAGGAGCTCTGTGTGATGCCACTAACACACTAGAAGTCCTATGGGTGCTTCTGCAAAGAAAATATAGGAGCTCTGTGTGATGCCACTAACACACTAGAGGTCCTGTGGGTACTGCTGAGAAGAAAATATAGGAGCTCTGTGTGATGCCACTGACACACAATTGAAGTCCTATGGGTGCTTCTGCAAAGAAAATATAGGAGCTCTGTGTGATGCCACTAACACACTAGAAGTCCTGTGGGTGCTGCTGAGAAGAAAATATAGGAGCTCTGTGTGATGCCACTAACACACTAGAAGTCCTATGGGTGCTTCTGCAAAGAAAATATAGGAGCTCTGTGTGATGCCACTAACACACTAGAAGTCCTGTGGGTGCTGCTGAGAAGAAAATAAAGGGGCTCTGTGTGATGCCACTAACACACAATTGAAGTCCTATGGGTGCTTCTGGGAAGAAAATATAGGAGCTCTGTGTGATGCCAGTAACACACTAGAAGTCATATGGGTGCTTCTGCAAAGAAAATATAGGAGCTCTGTGTGATGCCACTAACACACTAGAAGTCCTGTGGGTGCTGCTGAGAAGAAAATATAGGAGCTCTGTGTGATGCCACTAACACACAATTGAAGTCCTATGGGTGCTTCTGGGAAGAAAATATAGGAGCTCTGTGTGATGGCACTAACACACAATTGAAGTCCTATGGGTGCTTCTGGGAAGAAAATATAGGAGCTCTGTGTGATGCCACTAACACACTAGAAGTCCTATGGGTGCTTCTGGGAAGAAAATATAGGAGCTCTGTGTGATGCCACTAACACACAATTGAAGTCCTGTGGGTGCTTCTGGGAAGAAAATATGGGAGCTCTGTGTGATGCCACTAACACACTAGAAGTCCTATGGGTGCTTCTGGGAAGAAAATATAGGAGCTCTGTGTGATGCCACTAACACACTAGAAGTCCTATGGGTGCTTCTGGGAAGAAAATATAGGAGCTCTGTGTGATGCCACTAACACACTAGAATTCCTGTGGGTGCTGCTGAGAAGAAAATATAGGAGCTCTGTGTGATGCCACTAACACACTAGAAGTCCTATGGGTGCTTCTGCAAAGAAAATATAGGAGCTCTGTGTGATGCCACTAACACACTAGAAGTCCTGTGGGTGCTGCTGAGAAGAAAATATAGGAGCTCTGTGTGATGCCACTAACACACAATTGAAGTCCTATAGGTGCTTCTGGGAAGAAAATATAGGAGCTCTGTGTGATGCCACTAACACACTAGAATTCCTGTGGGTGCTGCTGAGAAGAAAATATAGGAGCTCTGTGTGATGCCACTAACACACTAGAAGTCCTATGGGTGCTTCTGCAAAGAAAATATAGGAGCTCTGTGTGATGCCACTAACACACTAGAAGTCCTGTGGGTGCTGCTGAGAAGAAAATATAGGAGCTCTGTGTGATGCCACTAACACACTAGAAGTCCTATGGGTGCTTCTGGGAAGAAAATATAGGAGCTCTGTGTGATGGCACTAACACACAATTGAAGTCCTATGGGTGCTTCTGGGAAGAAAATATAGGAGCTCTGTGTGATGCCACTAACACACTAGAAGTCCTATGGGTGCTTCTGGGAAGAAAATATAGGAGCTCTGTGTGATGCCACTAACACACAATTGAAGTCCTATGGGTGCTTCTGGGAAGAAAATATGGGAGCTCTGTGTGATGCCACTAACACACTAGAAGTCCTATGGGTGCTTCTGGGAAGAAAATATAGGAGCTCTGTGTGATGCCACTAACACACTAGAAGTCCTATGGGTGCTTCTGGGAAGAAAATATAGGAGCTCTGTGTGATGCCACTAACACACAATTGAAGTCCTATAGGTGCTTCTGGGAAGAAAATATAGGAGCTCTGTGTGATGCCACTAACACACTAGAATTCCTGTGGGTGCTGCTGAGAAGAAAATATAGGAGCTCTGTGTGATGCCACTAACACACTAGAAGTCCTATGGGTGCTTCTGGGAAGAAAATATGGGAGCTCTGTGTGATGCCACTAACACACTAGAAGTCCTGTGGGTGCTGCTGAGAAGAAAATATAGGAGCTCTGTGTGATGGCACTAACACACAATTGAAGTCCTATGGGTGCTTCTGGGAAGAAAATATAGGAGCTCTGTGTGATGGCACTAACACACAATTGAAGTCCTATGGGTGCTTCTGGGAAGAAAATATAGGAGCTCTGTGTGATGCCACTAACACACTAGAAGTCCTATGGGTGCTTCTGGGAAGAAAATATGGGAGCTCTGTGTGATGCCACTAACACACTAGAAATCCTGTGGGTGCTGCTGAGAAGAAAATATAGGAGCTCTGTGTGATGCCACTAACACACAATTGAAGTCCTATGGGTGCTTCTGGGAAGAAAATATAGGAGCTCTGTGTGATGCCACTAACACACTAGAAGTCCTATGGGTGCTTCTGGGAAAAAAATATAGGAGCTCTGTGTGATGCCACTAACACACTAGAAGTCCTGTGGGTGCTGCTGAGAAGAAAATATAGGAGCTCTGTGTGATGCCACTAACACACAATTGAAGTCCTATGGGTGCTTCTGGGAAGAAAATATAGGAGCTCTGTGTGATGGCACTAACACACAATTGAAGTCCTATGGGTGCTTCTGGGAAGAAAATATAGGAGCTCTGTGTGATGCCACTAACACACTAGAAGTCCTATGGGTGCTTCTGGGAAGAAAATATAGGAGCTCTGTGTGATGCCACTAACACACAATTGAAGTCCTATGGGTGCTTCTGGGAAGAAAATATGGGAGCTCTGTGTGATGCCACTAACACACTAGAAGTCCTATGGGTGCTTCTGGGAAGAAAATATAGGAGCTCTGTGTGATGCCACTAACACACTAGAAGTCCTATGGGTGCTTCTGGGAAGAAAATATAGGAGCTCTGTGTGATGCCACTAACACACAATTGAAGTCCTATGGGTGCTTCTGGGAAGAAAATATGGGAGCTCTGTGTGATGCCACTAACACACTAGAAGTCCTATGGGTGCTTCTGGGAAGAAAATATAGGAGCTCTGTGTGATGCCACTAACACCCTAGAAGTCCTATGGGTGCTTCTGGGAAGAAAATATGGGAGCTCTGTGTGATGCCACTAACACACTAGAAGTCCTATGGGTGCTTCTGGGAAGAAAATATGGGAGCTCTGTGTGATGCCACTAACACACTAGAAGTCCTATGGGTGCTTCTGGGAAGAAAATATAGGAGCTCTGTGTGATGCCACTAACACACTAGAATTCCTGTGGGTGCTGCTGAGAAGAAAATATAGGAGCTCTGTGTGATGCCACTAACACACTAGAAGTCCTATGGGTGCTTCTGGGAAGAAAATATGGGAGCTCTGTGTGATGCCACTAACACACTAGAAGTCCTATGGGTGCTTCTGGGAAGAAAATATGGGAGCTCTGTGTGATGCCACTAAAACACTAGAAGTCCTATGGGTGCTTCTGGGAAGAAAATATGGGAGCTCTGTGTGATGCCACTAACACACTAGAAGTCCTATGGGTGCTTCTGGGAAGAAAATATGGGAGCTCTGTGTGATGCCACTAACACACTAGAAGTCCTATGGGTGCTTCTGGGAAGAAAATATGGGAGCTCTGTGTGATGCCACTAACACACTAGAAGTCCTATGGGTGCTTCTGGGAAGAAAATATGGGAGCTCTGTGTGATGCCACTAACACACTAGAAGTCCTGTGGGTGCTTCTGGGAAGAAAATATAGGAGCTCTGTGTGATGCCACTAACACACTAGAAGTCCTGTGGGTGCTTCTGGGAAGAAAATATGGGAGCTCTGTGTGATGCCACTAACACACTAGAAGTCCTATGGGTGCTTCTGGGAAGAAAATATGGGAGCTCTGTGTGATGCCACTAACACACTAGAAGTCCTATGGGTGCTTCTGGGAAGAAAATATAGGAGCTCTGTGTGATGCCACTAACACACAATTGAAGTCCTATAGGTGCTTCTGGGAAGAAAATATAGGAGCTCTGTGTGATGCCACTAACACACTAGAATTCCTGTGGGTGCTGCTGAGAAGAAAATATAGGAGCTCTGTGTGATGCCACTAACACACAATTGAAGTCCTATGGGTGCTTCTGGGAAGAAAATATAGGAGCTCTGTGTGATGCCACTAACACACTAGAAGTCCTATGGGTGCTTCTGGGAAAAAAATATAGGAGCTCTGTGTGATGCCACTAACACACTAGAAGTCCTGTGGGTGCTGCTGAGAAGAAAATATAGGAGCTCTGTGTGATGCCACTAACACACAATTGAAGTCCTATGGGTGCTTCTGGGAAGAAAATATAGGAGCTCTGTGTGATGGCACTAACACACAATTGAAGTCCTATGGGTGCTTCTGGGAAGAAAATATAGGATCTCTGTGTGATGCCACTAACACACTAGAAGTCCTATGGGTGCTTCTGGGAAGAAAATATAGGAGCTCTGTGTGATGCCACTAACACACAATTGAAGTCCTATGGGTGCTTCTGGGAAGAAAATATGGGAGCTCTGTGTGATGCCACTAACACACTAGAAGTCCTATGGGTGCTTCTGGGAAGAAAATATAGGAGCTCTGTGTGATGCCACTAACACACTAGAAGTCCTATGGGTGCTTCTGGGAAGAAAATATAGGAGCTCTGTGTGATGCCACTAACACACAATTGAAGTCCTATGGGTGCTTCTGGGAAGAAAATATGGGAGCTCTGTGTGATGCCACTAACACACTAGAAGTCCTATGGGTGCTTCTGGGAAGAAAATATAGGAGCTCTGTGTGATGCCACTAACACCCTAGAAGTCCTATGGGTGCTTCTGGGAAGAAAATATGGGAGCTCTGTGTGATGCCACTAACACACTAGAAGTCCTATGGGTGCTTCTGGGAAGAAAATATGGGAGCTCTGTGTGATGCCACTAACACACTAGAAGTCCTATGGGTGCTTCTGGGAAGAAAATATAGGAGCTCTGTGTGATGCCACTAACACACTAGAATTCCTGTGGGTGCTGCTGAGAAGAAAATATAGGAGCTCTGTGTGATGCCACTAACACACTAGAAGTCCTATGGGTGCTTCTGGGAAGAAAATATGGGAGCTCTGTGTGATGCCACTAACACACTAGAAGTCCTATGGGTGCTTCTGGGAAGAAAATATGGGAGTTCTGTGTGATGCCACTAACACACTAGAAGTCCTGTGGGTGCTTCTGGGAAGAAAATATAGGAGCTCTGTGTGATGCCACTAACACACTAGAAGTCCTGTGGGTGCTTCTGGGAAGAAAATATGGGAGCTCTGTGTGATGCCACTAAAACACTAGAAGTCCTATGGGTGCTTCTGGGAAGAAAATATGGGAGCTCTGTGTGATGCCACTAACACACTAGAAGTCCTATGGGTGCTTCTGGGAAGAAAATATGGGAGCTCTGTGTGATGCCACTAACACACTAGAAGTCCTATGGGTGCTTCTGGGAAGAAAATATGGGAGCTCTGTGTGATGCCACTAACACACTAGAAGTCCTATGGGTGCTTCTGGGAAGAAAATATGGGAGTTCTGTGTGATGCCACTAACACACTAGAAGTCCTGTGGGTGCTTCTGGGAAGAAAATATAGGAGCTCTGTGTGATGCCACTAACACACTAGAAGTCCTGTGGGTGCTTCTGGGAAGAAAATATGGGAGCTCTGTGTGATGCCACTAACACACTAGAAGTCCTATGGGTGCTTCTGGGAAGAAAATATGGGAGCTCTGTGTGATGCCACTAACACACTAGAAGTCCTATGGGTGCTTCTGGGAAGAAAATATTGGAGCTCTGTGTGATGCCACTAACACACTAGAAGTCCTATGGGTGCTTCTGGGAAGAAAATATGGGAGCTCTGTGTGATGCCACTAACACACTAGAAGTCCTATGGGTGCTTCTGGGAAGAAAATATAGGAGCTCTGTGTGATGCCACTAACACACTAGAATTCCTGTGGGTGCTGCTGAGAAGAAAATATAGGAGCTCTGTGTGATGCCACTAACACACAATTGAAGTCCTATGGGTGCTTCTGGGAAGAAAATATAGGAGCTCTGTGTGATGCCACTAACACACTAGAAGTCCTATGGGTGCTTCTGGGAAGAAAATATGGGAGCTCTGTGTGATGCCACTAACACACTAGAAGTCCTGTGGGTGCTTCTGGGAAGAAAATATAGGAGCTCTGTGTGATGCCACTAACACACTAGAAGTCCTGTGGGTGCTTCTGGGAAGAAAATATGGGAGCTCTGTGTGATGCCACTAACACACTAGAAGTCCTATGGGTGCTTCTGGGAAGAAAATATAGGAGCTCTGTGTGATGCCACTAACACACAATTGAAGTCCTATAGGTGCTTCTGGGAAGAAAATATAGGAGCTCTGTGTGATGCCACTAACACACTAGAATTCCTGTGGGTGCTGCTGAGAAGAAAATATAGGAGCTCTGTGTGATGCCACTAACACACAATTGAAGTCCTATGGGTGCTTCTGGGAAGAAAATATAGGAGCTCTGTGTGATGCCACTAACACACTAGAAGTCCTATGGGTGCTTCTGGGAAAAAAATATAGGAGCTCTGTGTGATGCCACTAACACACTAGAAGTCCTGTGGGTGCTGCTGAGAAGAAAATATAGGAGCTCTGTGTGATGCCACTAACACACAATTGAAGTCCTATGGGTGCTTCTGGGAAGAAAATATAGGAGCTCTGTGTGATGGCACTAACACACAATTGAAGTCCTATGGGTGCTTCTGGGAAGAAAATATAGGATCTCTGTGTGATGCCACTAACACACTAGAAGTCCTATGGGTGCTTCTGGGAAGAAAATATAGGAGCTCTGTGTGATGCCACTAACACACAATTGAAGTCCTATGGGTGCTTCTGGGAAGAAAATATGGGAGCTCTGTGTGATGCCACTAACACACTAGAAGTCCTATGGGTGCTTCTGGGAAGAAAATATAGGAGCTCTGTGTGATGCCACTAACACACTAGAAGTCCTATGGGTGCTTCTGGGAAGAAAATATAGGAGCTCTGTGTGATGCCACTAACACACAATTGAAGTCCTATGGGTGCTTCTGGGAAGAAAATATGGGAGCTCTGTGTGATGCCACTAACACACTAGAAGTCCTATGGGTGCTTCTGGGAAGAAAATATAGGAGCTCTGTGTGATGCCACTAACACCCTAGAAGTCCTATGGGTGCTTCTGGGAAGAAAATATGGGAGCTCTGTGTGATGCCACTAACACACTAGAAGTCCTATGGGTGCTTCTGGGAAGAAAATATGGGAGCTCTGTGTGATGCCACTAACACACTAGAAGTCCTATGGGTGCTTCTGGGAAGAAAATATAGGAGCTCTGTGTGATGCCACTAACACACTAGAATTCCTGTGGGTGCTGCTGAGAAGAAAATATAGGAGCTCTGTGTGATGCCACTAACACACTAGAAGTCCTATGGGTGCTTCTGGGAAGAAAATATGGGAGCTCTGTGTGATGCCACTAACACACTAGAAGTCCTATGGGTGCTTCTGGGAAGAAAATATGGGAGTTCTGTGTGATGCCACTAACACACTAGAAGTCCTGTGGGTGCTTCTGGGAAGAAAATATAGGAGCTCTGTGTGATGCCACTAACACACTAGAAGTCCTGTGGGTGCTTCTGGGAAGAAAATATGGGAGCTCTGTGTGATGCCACTAAAACACTAGAAGTCCTATGGGTGCTTCTGGGAAGAAAATATGGGAGCTCTGTGTGATGCCACTAACACACTAGAAGTCCTATGGGTGCTTCTGGGAAGAAAATATGGGAGCTCTGTGTGATGCCACTAACACACTAGAAGTCCTATGGGTGCTTCTGGGAAGAAAATATGGGAGCTCTGTGTGATGCCACTAACACACTAGAAGTCCTATGGGTGCTTCTGGGAAGAAAATATGGGAGTTCTGTGTGATGCCACTAACACACTAGAAGTCCTGTGGGTGCTTCTGGGAAGAAAATATAGGAGCTCTGTGTGATGCCACTAACACACTAGAAGTCCTGTGGGTGCTTCTGGGAAGAAAATATGGGAGCTCTGTGTGATGCCACTAACACACTAGAAGTCCTATGGGTGCTTCTGGGAAGAAAATATGGGAGCTCTGTGTGATGCCACTAACACACTAGAAGTCCTATGGGTGCTTCTGGGAAGAAAATATTGGAGCTCTGTGTGATGCCACTAACACACTAGAAGTCCTATGGGTGCTTCTGGGAAGAAAATATGGGAGCTCTGTGTGATGCCACTAACACACTAGAAGTCCTATGGGTGCTTCTGGGAAGAAAATATGGGAGCTCTGTGTGATGCCACTAACACACTAGAAGTCCTATGGGTGCTTCTGGGAAGAAAATATGGGAGCTCTGTGTGATGCCACTAACACACTAGAAGTCCTATGGGTGCTTCTGGGAAGAAAATATGGGAGCTCTGTGTGATGCCACTAACACACTAGAAGTCCTATGGGTGCTTCTGGGAAGAAAATATGGGAGCTCTGTGTGATGCCACTAACACACTAGAAGTCCCATGGGTGCTTCTGGGAAGAAAATATGGGAGCTCTGTGTGATGCCACTAACACACAATTGAAGTCCTATGGGTGCTTCTGGGAAGAAAATATAGGAGCTCTGTTTGCTGCCACTAACACACTAGAAGTCCTATGGGTGCTTTTGGGGTGCAATGCTGTGCTAACAGCACTGCGGTTGGTACTACTGAAATACTGTACTAACAGTAAAACACGCACCAGACTAATCCCCAGCAGCAGCTAAAAACACACTAACCAGCAGCAATGGACGATCAATGACAGGTAGCAATGGTTTAGCAAATAAATAGCCAATGGTTTAGCAAAGTAGAGCAAATCTTTCTATATGAATGAATCTAGCAAAGACACAGAATCAGCCTGATCTCTCCTAAAGCCGGAACTCATGTGACCGGCGCCGACGGCGTGGCGGCCTTTTAAATGGTGGGGCGTGTACTAAAGCCCCTGAGCTGTAATTGGCTACAGGCGTCCTGCCTGTAGCCAATTATGGCTCTCCGAGTTTCCGGCGCTGTGATTGGCCAAGCATGCGGGGTCACAGTGCATGCTTGGCCAATCATCAGCCAGCAATGCACTGCGCCGGCCGCGCCGGCCGCAATGCATTGCGGGGCCGCTCACATCACACGAATGTGATGCGAGCGGCCAAAATAGTTCTGGGCTCGCCGAGCGAGCGAACGCCCGGTGCTCGATGCGAACATGGGTTCGCATCGAGCACCGGGCCCATCCCTAGTTTCAGCTTTCAGTGCTGTTGCATTCTGAATGAAAATTGTGCAGCCATGCCACATTGTAGCCAAACTAATTTTTTTTCCCTCTCACAAATAGAGCTTTCTTTTGGTGGTATTTGATCACCACTGCGGTTTTTATTTTTTGCTCTCCAAATAAAAAAAATTTGAAAAAAAAAAAGTTCTTAGTTTCTGTTACCAAACTTTGTAAGGCCCCTTTCACACTGGGGCGTTTTTCAGGCTAAAAATAGCGCCTGTATACCGCCTGAAAAAATCCGGCCCCATTCACTCCAGTGTGAAAGCCGGCGGGCTTTCACACTGGAGCGGTGCACTAGCAGGACGGTAAAAAAAGTCCTGCTAGCAGCATCTTTGGAGCGGTATAGGAGCGGTGTATTCACCGCTCCTATACCGCTCCTTCCCATTGATTTGAATGGGACACCGCGGGGAGTAAAACCGCGGGGGGTAAAACCGCACCGCGAGCTGCCGAATACCGCGGCTAAAACGACGGTAAAGCAGCGCTAAATATGGCGCTGCTTTACCGTCACCGCGGCTCCCGCCCCAGTGTGAAAGGGGTCTTAGTGAGTACATTTTCTCCTTCACTGATGATCACTGATGAGGCGGTACTGATGGGCTGCACTGATGGGCACTCATAGGCAGCACTGATGGACAGCACTGGGCACTCATGGGCAACACTGATAGACACTGATAGGTGGCACTGATGGGCGGCACTGATCAGGAGGCACTGACAGGAAATCACTAATGGGCACCAATTGGCACCCCTGGTGGTCTCCAGTGGGCATCCTCAATGGGTTAGCACTGATAATCAATGTGCTGATTATCAGTGCAGACCCCCTCCCTGTCAGGAGGGCAGCTGATAGGCTCGCCTCTACTCGCGTCTGTCAGTGCAAGTTGAGGAAAAGACGATAAACGGCTCTTCCTGTTTACACTGGGATCTGCGAAGCTGCTACATAGGCTATATTGTAAAATTTTGCTAAACAGTATGTTCTACAAGCCAGCACCTATTATACAAAAAGCAATACGGGAGCAGCTTCGTTACATTCTTGCTATCATGTATTGTAGAGTCTCTAATTAAGTCAGCTTGACAATGTGGTTAAAAAAAATCTTTATAACTGAGTTTTAAAATTGTTGCAATAACACAACTGGGCCAATCAACATTTCTAAATAGCAGCCTTAGCTGCAACTATTTAGAAAACAGCATGTTTTTGGAAAAGCTGGATAATCTATGTCATTCGGCTTCTGATTTTATAAATACTGTTTTGGACATGGTGTAAATTATGTTTTTGATCAGTTCTGGTTTTATATTCTTGTTCTCACTCTACCTAATTCTAGTGTGCCCAAGTCAAAATGCAATTTTTTTCTTATTAAATGGTGTTGCCATAGCAGCGAGTGGTGTCTGATCTCTTGCACCCTACTGATTTTGAGTGTACTTTCAGTTTAGCGATAATAGTAATCATGCTTTAAAGATCGTATCAAATTTATAAATCCCCAATGTCCTCTAAGTGAAACTACTGTATTGGGCTTTATAGGCGACAGGAATGAAAGGCTTTAGCCCTAAGGACTGCAACTCTAGCAATCTTGACAAGACTGGCATAAAACAAAAGTAAACATGTTCTGAATAAAGCAAGTGCATTACCATTCCCGTCACTCACTTTTGTCATTATACAGGTAAAAAATAGAACCTGTCAGAGCAATTTAAAAGTATTATACCGGTTTTGTTTTCTTTACCAATTGTCATCAAATAAAAATGAATCGTTTTGACAAGTCGTGTACAGATAAGTCTGGATCTGTTATGCAAGATGGAATTTTCACCTATATAAAGTGTTGCTGTAATAAAGCATGTGCCAATTTGTGTAATTTTTGTGCTGTAACAAAATGTACTCATTTATACATCAGCCCATGGTATGTTAAGCCCAACAGGGGTATTTTATTATTATTATTTTTTATAAATAGCCCCCCAGCAGAGGTTTAGGACACAACTTACTGGGATACTCACGCACTTTCCATTGCTGTCCCCAGCAGTAATCCCTTCTGACAATATATTGTGGGGTTGATTTACCTCCCTGGCGGTATGATTCTGGCTGGAATTTTGTACTGAAAGCGGTACAATTATTTTGCATGGAAATTTGGCGTTTTTATATTGTAGGCATGCAATTCTTATGAATAACTCACTTAAATCTGTCCGAACCAGAGTCTAGTAGACATCCCGGGTATGATAAAGTTTGAAACACAAAATCATAAATTATAATATAATAAAAATATATATAAAAATTATTCAATAATGTAATCAAATCAAAAACACTGAAATTTGCTCAGTTGCAGAATAGTCGCTGTCATTAAATTTATTGTTTGATGATAAATTGTGATTCTAATTTTTTATCGGTGTTTTCTAGCTGGTCTAAAACCACTTTTGACATAAAGGGACACTTTTTGGTTGCTATTGACAATCTCCAGTTTCCAGGCAGAAAAAAAAACTTTTTATTATATAAAATGACATGAAGGGCACTGGGCAGACCACTAGGGACAAAGGGGATGTGTATTTTTTGTATACAATACTGTAATCTGTAAGTACTGTATGTGTATTGTGTTTTTACACTTTTTTGAATTTGGCGTCGATCTCTGCTCCCGTGCGTCGTAACGTCGCAGGTAACGGAGATCAGCGGCACTCAGCACTGTGTGAATCGAGCGAGTGGACGGCTCGCTCACACAGCGGGGAGACATCGCAGGATCCAGGGGAAAAGGTAAGTAACTTCCCCCCCTGTATCCTGCAATGCAGCCCGAGTCTGGCTCGGGGTTACCGCTCCTAGCAGAAAAAACTGAACCCGAGCCAGACTCAGGAATACCGCCTAGGAGGTTAAAGGAAAGACTGTGCACTTTGCAAGAGCATTTTTTCCAGAGCTTAGTAAATAAGGGGAGGTTCTACTGACTTCCATCATCCAATCATGTGTGCAACGCCAGCCCCCCTTATTGACCCCAAGGGTCAATTACACAGACACCAGACTGTAGCAAAGTAAACAAGTATTTTACTTATGTTGCACACTTTAGTGTGTGCTACTAGAAGCAAGTGTAGGAAAAAGCATTTTTCTGGCCTAGGAATAAATCTGAGTCCCTGAATCTGGGTCAGGGTTATTAGAGGCCAGGGCTGGATGACTTATACTGGCAGCTCTCTGGTGCCTCCCCCTGGTATCTGGAAAGTTGGAGAACATTCTGGAACAAATGGGTGGAGGTGAGGAGGAGCTGCCTTGAATATTCATGGGCTCTCAGCCAATCCCCAGGAGTGAGCCTGGCAAGGAACTGGGATAACCCATAGAGGAGAGGCTGTTGGTGGCCCTTGGGGGACCCAATGCTGGGGAAGGGTTTTACTTCGGGCTGGAGCTCAGGAAAGCTAGCCTGGAAGGATGCCACCACAGGAGGCAGTTGGAGGGATTCGGACCATAGAGGCAGCGGAAAGGAGCAAGCCGAGAGCTGTAAGAGTTCTCTCTTGAAGACCACAGCACTGGCCTTTATATAACCTTACCCTGGGAAATCTCCATGAAGTGTGCCAGTTAGGAGGACAGGGGTAAGCAAGCAGCCAGGTGGGCTGGTGGCAGCCTGGCAGGCTAGTAGTCTTCTGCAGTGGTAGCACTGGGCTCAGTGTCTATAGGAAGACAAAAGGGAGATACTGTTCACTGCACAATGTGCTAAATTAGCCACAAAGGGATGGGATATTCCTAGCCTGTAATGGGCTTCTGCTGAATTGACTAAAAAATACTTAATTCCACCAGAGTGATCAGCGGATGTGCAGGAGAGAGGAAGAAGATCTGTGTAAATGGGAAGGAAGTTGTCCCCTTTGTTCTGTGTTTGAATATTTTCAAGTTGGACAGCCTGTAATTTCCTTACCCCATCCAAGTTATCATCCCCTAATAAAACAACAAGCCAAGGAATGAATTTCTGTGTTGGAGTGAATGAAGGAAATGCTAAGTGACTGGCTGTGCAGCAGTGGGAAACCCTAACTCAACAGCTCTCACAAGGAGTATGCTATGCTAAGGCCTCATGTACATTGCTGCTGGTAAACAGACGTTTAGGAGCAGTTGGGAATTTTCTTCAACTGCTCCTGAACTCTCCTCTATGTAATCTTATCAGTACATGTACACAGGTTCGTTTATAGTCATTTCTAGGCAGTTGCGTTTAGAGGCTTTTTTTTTGAAACCCCAAAAAAATGCGTCCAGAAGCTGTGTTTAGAGGCATTTCAAACTCCAAACGTGGCTAAAGTGTTTAGGCGCATTTTCGTCTAGTAGCGTTTTTAAAAGGGAAACATTTTATTTATTACTTTTGAGCCTGGAAAATGCTAAAAACACACAAAAAACTCAATTATCACTGTATGCAAGCTTGAAATACCATGCAATATTCCCCTCATCAGCCAATTATGCTGTACAATATACAGCTTGCATTACTTGACCCTGAAGTTGAATAGGAATTTTACTCACCCGTCAACCATTCAGAATTTGTGAACTAGACAGGGTCTAACCTTTTCCAAGAGAACTTTTCAGAGCTCGCTAGACTGGAATGTTCTCCTAAGACTTTACATGAATATTGTACTATAATCCCAGATTAATATACAGTAAAAAAGATATTGGAGATTCGGGACTGTCTATGGTACAAACGCAAAAGAAACAATTTCATAAAGATAAGATAAAAAATGCTTGTTTTATTAACATATAGAATAAAGAAAAAAGAAAACACAATATTAGACTCCATGTACAACAGTATATGGGTCATAGGGTTCGAAGGTACTACATACAATTCCTAATAGAACACCTATATAATCATACACTCAAAGTACACAGGTCATGATACTTGTCCAATCACTCGACATGTTTCGCCTAGATAGGCTTCATCAGGAGACAAGGATAAAGTATATTTGCAGACGGACGAAAGTTTTGGAAATATTTTCGTATTGTATGGTATGTATACAAAACAATATATTGGTTAGTATATACAGAGCAATTGATAATCATTAAAACATTATATATGCTGCATAGAATGTGCGGTAGCAGGAATGTCTAGTGAAGTCAGTTTACACATGCATGATCCCCTACCTCCAATGTCATAGGGGTCAAAGCATGACCAGACTTCCAAAAGTTGGTGCTGATGGTCCCACTGAAGCACCTCCCAGATAGGGATTTGCACAGGGCTATACCCAGCGGACGCCACCAGAAATAATGGCTGGGGAGTTGTAGGGGGAGAGAGAGATCCTGTTCCTTTTCCAATAAAATATTTATGGGGCCTGTGAAGTACAGAAGTACTTATTAACCACAATTATGTTCAAATAAATAAAGTGTAATTGTTCGTAAAGTAGGAAAGTAATATGACCGTGCCCAATGTCAGTTGTCAGGCTTTACCTACCTCTACGGAAGCTTGTAAAAATTTATACTTGTGAGAGGCTCGGGTCGAAACACCCCCCCAAAAAACAAATGATGGGGGGAAGAAAACGGGAACTGCTAAATCTTTATTTTAGGTACTGTCCACTAGGCCAAAGCGATTTCTGAAAGATAACAAGAAAAGGAAAAGAGACTCCAATAAAAGTGCATAGGAACTATATCCAATACATTTTAAGGATCCCCAAAAGAAAGGGGTTGCAATCCCCTACCTTATAATGGAATATATATGGCATCAGGTCGTATCATGTTTGATGGCTGGTCAGCCCATATACTGCCACACAACAGGGGCTAAGTATATCATCCAATGCCTATAAAGAGGGTTTTTAAAATAAGTACAGTAGTTCCATATATTCAAAGTTATGGTGGGCAAAATGTCCACCATTAAGAAAAGCTGGAAAAGTTAGGTTGAATCAATCTACCTGTTTTTGTCGTTCCCAGAGCGTCCCGAGCCTCACATCCACCTCAGTCTGACACAGCGTCAGACTGGGTTTAAGTAGTCTCCCCCCGTGGCGCCAAAAACGCGCGGCGTGTGACGTCACGCCGTGCTGACGTCACGCGGACGCAGTGCGGAGGCCGGCCGGCGCTCGATCCAGACCATGTGACCGGAGTGTTCCTGTAAGGAACTCCTTCCGGTACACAGTTCAGCTGGGACTGCCCTGACATACCCTGCTGACAGCAGCCGTACTGTTCTGTCAAGTGCAGGGCATGATGGGGTCCCTGTAGGTGGAAATTAGAACTTAGTGGCCGGATCGATGCTACTGGCCGACCCCCGACCCGGAAGCGTGGCGGGCAAAGGACCACCATAAGGTGGACATAAGACCACGCCACGCATCCGGAGCGGTCCATACAGGTCCCCAAAACCCTGGGGCGATCGCCATATAGGTCATCCCCCGTGCATTGATGTAAATTAGACTTTCGTCCGTCTGCAAATATACTTTATCCTTGTCTCCTGATGAAGCCTATCTAGGCGAAACATGTCGAGTGATTGGACAAGTATCATGACCTGTGTACTTTGAGTGTATGATTATATAGGTGTTCTATTAGGAATTGTATGTAGTACCTTCAAACCCTATGACCCATATACTGTTGTACATGGAGTCTAATATTGTGTTTTCTTTTTTCTTTATTCTATATGTTAATAAAACAAGCATTTTTTATCTTATCTTTATGAAATTGTTTCTTTTGCGTTTGTACCATAGACAGTCCCGAATCTCCAATATCTTTTTTACTGTATATTAATCTGGGATGATAGTACAATATTCATGTAAAGTCTTAGGAGAACATTCCAGTCTAGCGAGCTCTGAAAATTTCTATACCCAGGGTGGCTCAAACACCCATGATACTTTTTCGCTAGCTATGTCTGTTCTTCATATCCCTATCAATTAACTCAAATTGACATCATTATAGAACATATACCTAGACTGGAATTTTTTCCTATGATTTAGATGTATATGTTAGTAAGGATTTATGTTGTATGATATTTTGGTATGAATTTTAAATAATTATGTCTCTTTTGTATACTCTTGTTTCCATGACAAGCACGTTTTAGACACATAGGTGAGGAAAAATTTGGGTACGACCTTCGCACCCCTTTATGTGTGCCCCCCTTTCTATCTTTACTCCTGGTGTGTAACATCTACAGAGAAAAGGAAAGTAGCTGGTGAGTCACACCCACAGAGAAATGAAAAGTAGCTGGTGAGTACATGACCATACATTTAACATGTCAGACTATTGCGGTCAAGCTTGGGCAGGCTTTGTAACGGATGTTAATCTTTACCGTTCTAAGGAAGATATTAATGAGGCAGATGTAAGTACATATTTTTCTAGTCTTCAACGGATGATAGAAAAAAAGACTCGTTTGTTTTGGCACAAAGAATTCTTTGAGAAATATAGATCCAATAGGATAGTACCTTGGGGACTTCGCATACAGATTTTCCCGAATATGAAGAAGGTAGAACCCAACATCAAAAATATGTGGGAGGAGAATTTGCAAACATGCTCTTTGCAAATGATGCAAATTCTGAGTGAACAATATGATAAAGACATTGCGGGACTGGACCTTGAGATCCTTAGGTGGCAAGAGGAGCATGCCAACTTGGGATCCCATATCTGTTTCCTAGAGAAAGATAAGAATCTTAGGGATCATCTAACAAAGTATGCAACAAACCTAATCAAAACAAAAGAAAATAAATATCAACGTGATAAAAAAGCATATACTTATGAACAGGCGTACAAATGGAACCAAACAAACAAATATCCCGTGAGAAGAAGCAATTTGAACCAGGACCTACAAATTCCTAATCTGGATCTTGGAGAACTGGATACATCATCCACTTCTTCAACATCATTTGCCCCCATAGTCCTGCGGAAGGATAAATCACAACATGAAGGAGCAATACGTAAAAGAAAAAAGGAGAGTGAAACCAGTTTACAAAGCCGATCACGATCAGACAAAGTAAGCAGTAAGGACAAAAAATCACGTTCTCAACAGAACAAAAATAATACTACATTGAATACAACCTTGTCAAATAGCACATTGAACCATTCCCTTGTATCACCCATTACCCCCACCAGGAATGTTGATTCAATTTCCCTGGTGGTGGGTCATCCATCACAGGGACAGGCACGTGGAGGGACAAATTTGGACCCCCATGTGGAGGTGAAAACAGCTCCAATCTTCTCCAGTAACTCGAGTGACCGTAAACGCACTTTGCCGTTAACCACTCCAATGAAAAAAACTAGTCAGCCTTTAAAATAACTTGTCCCGGCTCCCCTGTTTTGGCGAGTCGGGACAAGTTTGATATTATTAATTTGTCTTCTTACCCCCTCTCAGATAATGAGACTAAGGTATTGCAGTTGGGTCTCACTTTCTGTCCAGATGAAAATGCAGACAAGTTCGAATTGGTGAAAGATCTTCACCTCTTCGCACGACGCCTGATGTACAAAGTTATTTATGATAGAACATCATCTGATGCCTCTATTGGCGAACAGAATAACGCCAACATAGAAGGCGTCACTTTTGAGGACTTAAGGGCACTACGGGACCTGATGGACCTTTGGGACGAGAGCAACCCGGAGGAGGAGGGCTGGACATTTACCAGCCCCTCCGTTACCCCCATTACCCAACAGGGGGTGACTTTTCCTCCCTCTTGCCCTCGCCCTGCGGATCCATCGGCTCCTGGTGCTCAAAACTTTGGCAACCCTAAAACGTACAAACCTAAATCAAAATCCTTCCCTATCCTACAGGGGAATTCCAATATCTGGGCCTTTGTTATACAGGTCACAAAGGAAATAGAATCTACTAATTGGCAGGCTGGACCTCAGACCAACCTGCCGAAGGAACTTAAAGAGGCACTACAAACTTTGAAAACAAATAGCAACATTATAATCAAACCATCGGACAAGGGTGGGAATCTGGTTATCTTAGACGCAGAGAACTATGAAAAAATGTGCTTAGACATAATATCAAACAAAACTTGGTACAGATCGGTACCAGCCTCACATGTAAATTACTATATGAACAAATATAGAAACATAATAATGAAGGCCCGTATAAATGGCACTATAGATGCTAAAACTTTTGATTTTCTAGACATGACCTCATTTACCACCCCTACCTTTTATGCCTTGCCCAAGGTACACAAGAGCCTGACATCGCCACCAGGCCGCCCCATAATTTCAGGGTGCGGGTTTCTGACAGAAAAAGCCAGCCAATTGGTTGATGAGTACTTGTATCCGCATGTTAAATGTCTATTCTCATATGTAAAAGATACCATAGAACTTTTGAAAAGCACAGATGGATTACAGATACCTACAAATGCATGGCTTGTAGCCATTGACATAGAAGCCCTCTATAACTCGATCCCACACAAAAAGGGTATCGAGGTGATAGGGGAATTCTTGACAGAAAGAGACATTGACTCATGGAAATACAATGAGTTTGTATTGGAGCTACTTAGCTTCGTGCTGATGCATAATATATTTGTATTCAAACGCTCCCATTACCTCCAGGTGCAGGGGGTCGCTATGGGGGCAAAGTGCGCGCCCTCATATGCGAACCTGTACCTGGGGGGATGGGAGCGAGACTTATTCTCTGATGAGAGTAAAAGCCTGTCGATTGGTCAAATCTTATCATGGAGTCGTTACATTGATGACGTCCTCATGATATGGTCGGGATCCAGGGAGGACCATATTGTATTTCTGGACGAATTACAAATCAATGAATATAACCTAAAATTTACCTTTAATTACGACCAGAAAAGGATTACTTTTTTGGACGTTGAACTTTTTGTTGATGAGAAGGGAACATTGTGCTCTACCCTCATATGCGAACCTGTACCTGGGGGGATGGGAGCGAGACTTATTCTCTGATGAGAGTAAAAGCCTGTCGATTGGTCAAATCTTATCATGGAGTCGTTACATTGATGACGTCCTCATGATATGGTCGGGATCCAGGGAGGACCATATTGTATTTCTGGACGAATTACAAATCAATGAATATAACCTAAAATTTACCTTTAATTACGACCAGAAAAGGATTACTTTTTTGGACGTTGAACTTTTTGTTGATGAGAAGGGAACATTGTGCTCTACCCTCTATAGAAAAGCCTCAGCAGGCAACAGCATGCTGCATGCCAGCAGCTCCCATCCTGAGAAATTAATTAAAAGCATCCCCTATAGCCAATTTTTAAGGATCAAGCGAAATTGCACGCATCTCGATGATTTTCAACGAGAGGCAAATCTTTTGCGCGAGCGTCTCCTACTGCGAGGATACAGCAAAACATGCCTCAGGAAAGCTTACAATCAGGTAGTGGATATGAATAGACAACTCCTACTATATAAACCCAGACGGGCTAAGACCCAGGAAAGTACACGAGTTGTTACTAAATACACCCGGCAACATAGGAAGGTACGCAACATATATAAAAAATTTTGGTACCTACTGTCCACTGATGAAAAAATATCCAAACACATTAAACCATACCCAGAGATTACATATAAGAGGTCACGCTCATTACGTGACACTTTAGTAAGCAGTCACTATTCGAGTGATCAGAATAGTAAAAAACAAGTTCCAGGTACATATAAATGTGGCAAATGCAAATTTTGCCGCTTCATTCTGGAGGGCAAAAATATAGATCTACCAGATGGCAAAACATGGACTCCAAAACATCGCACTAACTGCCAATCAGTGGGATCAGTATACCTGATGAAATGCCTATGCGGAGCATTCTATGTGGGAAAAACAAAACGCCCCCTATTTTGTCGCATGAGAGATCATGTATCACTAATATGTAAACGTAAAATGGAGACACCGATCAGTCGTCATGTAGGCCTATATCACAATTTTGACCTCAAATATATTGGTTTCTATAGTCTTGAGCACCTCCCCCAACAGGAACGGGGGGGTGATCTAGATAAGAAACTCTTACAAATTGAAACCAGATGGATCTATTTGTTGAAGGCTACCCGGTATCTGGGCCTCAACGAAGGAATTCGTTTTAAACCTTTTTTATAATGTAGAGGTTCTCATACCTCATCTTAAATTTCTCATTTCCTCACCAGCTACAGTCCCCTCCCCTTTTCCTTTTTTTTTTTTTTTTTTTTTTTCCCCCCCTTTTTTTCTTTTTCCCCCCCCCCTTTTCCCTTTTTCCCCTTCCCCGTCCCTTCCCTTCCCTTTCCCTTTCCTTCTCTCTGTCAGCACCAGAAGTTGGGCACCGCTAAGTTTGATGCGTGGGCCATATATGGCCTAGATCTAACCTTAATCTGTGTGTGTTGAAATGTGCTTGTTCATGTAATATCCCCCTCTGTGTAGGGGTGAAATCGTTTATTTAATATTTTTCTTGGTATGTAAATATACCTATCCTGAGTTGTAAAAATTATGTCTCAAATAATAACTGAATAAAAATAACAACAACTGTATGCTGCAGTGAATGTGTGCTTGCAGGATGTCTTTTCTTTACCCTCTTCCTTTTCCTTTCCTTTTATCTCTCTTCTCTTTTTCTAAGTTCTGTTTGGTCTTGGTGGATTCCGCATTGGCACAGGCCCCTGGGGACAATTTACATCAATGCACGGGGGATGACCTATATGGCGATCGCCCCAGGGTTTTGGGGACCTGTATGGACCGCTCCGGATGCGTGGCGTGGTCTTATGTCCACCTTATGGTGGTCCTTTGCCCACCACGCTTCCGGGTCGGGGGTCGGCCAGTAGCATCGATCCGGCCACTAAGTTCTAATTTCCACCTACAGGGACCCCCATCATGCCCTGCACTTGACAGAACAGTACGGCTGCTGTCAGCAGGGTATGTCAGGGCAGTCCCAGCTGAACTGTGTACCGGAAGGAGTTCCTTACAGGAACACTCCGGTCACATGGTCTGGATCGAGCGCCGGCCGGCCTCCGCACTGCGTCCGCGTGACGTCAGCACGGCGTGACGTCACACGCCGTGCGTTTTTGGCGCCACGGGGGGAGACTACTTAAACCCAGTCTGACGCTGTGTCAGACTGAGGTGGATGTGAGGCTCGGGACGCTCTGGGAACGACAAAAACAGGTAGATTGATTCAACCTAACTTTTCCAGCTTTTCTTAATGGTGGACATTTTGCCCACCATAACTTTGAATATATGGAACTACTGTACTTATTTTAAAAACCCTCTTTATAGGCATTGGATGATATACTTAGCCCCTGTTGTGTGGCAGTATATGGGCTGACCAGCCATCAAACATGATACGACCTGATGCCATATATATTCCATTATAAGGTAGGGGATTGCAACCCCTTTCTTTTGGGGATCCTTAAAATGTATTGGATATAGTTCCTATGCACTTTTATTGGAGTCTCTTTTCCTTTTCTTGTTATCTTTCAGAAATCGCTTTGGCCTAGTGGACAGTACCTAAAATAAAGATTTAGCAGTTCCCGTTTTCTTCCCCCCATCATTTGTTTTTTGGGGGGGTGTTTCGACCCGAGCCTCTCACAAGTATAAATTTTTACAAGCTTCCGTAGAGGTAGGTAAAGCCTGACAACTGACATTGGGCACGGTCATATTACTTTCCTACTTTACGAACAATTACACTTTATTTATTTGAACATAATTGTGGTTAATAAGTACTTCTGTACTTCACAGGCCCCATAAATATTTTATTGGAAAAGGAACAGGATCTCTCTCTCCCCCTACAACTCCCCAGCCATTATTTCTGGTGGCGTCCGCTGGGTATAGCCCTGTGCAAATCCCTATCTGGGAGGTGCTTCAGTGGGACCATCAGCACCAACTTTTGGAAGTCTGGTCATGCTTTGACCCCTATGACATTGGAGGTAGGGGATCATGCATGTGTAAACTGACTTCACTAGACATTCCTGCTACCGCACATTCTATGCAGCATATATAATGTTTTAATGATTATCAATTGCTCTGTATATACTAACCAATATATTGTTTTGTATACATACCATACAATACGAAAATATTTCCAAAACTTTCGTCCGTCTGCAAATATACTTTATCCTTGTCTCCTGATGAAGCCTATCTAGGCGAAACATGTCGAGTGATTGGACAAGTATCATGACCTGTGTACTTTGAGTGTATGATTATATAGGTGTTCTATTAGGAATTGTATGTAGTACCTTCGAACCCTATGACCCATATACTGTTGTACATGGAGTCTAATATTGTGTTTTCTTTTTTCTTTATTCTATATGTTAATAAAACAAGCATTTTTTATCTTATCTTTATGAAATTGTTTCTTTTGCGTTTGTACCATAGACAGTCCCGAATCTCCAATATCTTTTTTACTTTTCCAAGAGAACGTCAAAAGGTGGCAATTGACATGTGTGTAAAAATAAAAAAATTCTCTGGGTAGTTACGCAGCTGAACATACATATTAGTAAATAGAGTTCACCTGTGTGTAATTTAATCTTAGTATAAATACAGCTGTTCTGTGAAGCCCTCAGGAGGTTTGTTAGAGTACCTAAGTGAACAAACAGCATCATGAAGACCAAGAAACACACCAGACAGGTCAGGGATAACGTTGTGAAGAAGTTTAAAGCAGGGTTAGGTTAGAGAAAAAATATCCCAAGCCTTCAACATCTCACAGAGCACTGTTCAATCCATCATTCGAAAACAGAAAGGTTTGCAGTTATGCATAGTCTATCAAGACATGGCCATCCACCTTAACTGAAAGGCCATCAATTAGGTGACTTCTGAAGACAATCGGTTCCACTCGATTTTAGTTAGGGGCATGGGAGTAAAAGGGGCTGATTACAAATGCACGCCACACTTTTCAGATATTTATTTGTAAAAAATTTGGAAAACCATTTATCATTTACCTTTCACTTCACAGTTATGTGCCACTTTGTGTTGGTCTATCACATAACATCCCAATAAAATACATTTACATTTTTGGTTGTAACATGACAAAAGTTGGAACATTTTAAGGGATATGAATACCTTTTCAAGGCACTGTATGTTTATGAAAATAGCTAATATCAGACAACCACCATAACTGAAGGGAAAATTATGTTTTTCTCTTTCAATCAGAATTAAAGATTTGAATGGATACACCATATAACAGTAGCAATCATACATCAAGTAGAAAATTAGTTAAAAAAGGCAAAGCAATAAGTATACAAAAGTACATGTTAATAGTACAATAACGATTTAACAATGTATATAAAAACGAGGAACTGAACGCCAATAACATGGTAATAAGTGCCTATAGGTTAAATGCAATTATACAGTATTTTGTGTGCCATGCGAAGAATAAATGCATAGTCAGAGGACTCCCATGCAGTTGGGCCAAAAAGAAAATAGAAAGGGGGAAAGTGGAAAGAAGGGAAGAAAAGAGAAGAAGGGGAGAGGATGATGGGAACCATGAATCCCAGGGTATTAAGGGCTTATAGCAGTGCATAGCTGTCTGACTGTAGGTATAGAAGGATGAACATAATTGATCCACAGGGTCCAAATTTAAAATAAATGTCTTGTGCATGTCTAGGAGAATACAGAGGAGCTTTTCATTGGTCAAAAAAAGAAATCTAAGCAGTGGTGGACTTCTGTAAAGGGTACAAACTGCTGTTTCTAAGCTCTTGCTATAGTTTGTTTCACCGCCAGTAATATATAAGTAGCCAGTTTAAAGTGGTTTTAAAGGCAGAAGTTTTTTTTTATTTTAATGCATTCTATGCATTAAGATAAAAAAACTTCTGTGTGCAGCAGCCCTCCTGAACCCCATCTTGACCCAGCGATGAGAACGAGTGCCTCGGCCCTCCAGGACACTCTCTCCTGATTGGCTGAGACAAAGAAGCGGCGCCATTGGCCCCTGCTGCTGTCAATCAAAGCCAGCCAATTGCGGAGAGAGAGGGGGTGGGGCTAAAACGCGGCTCCATGTCTGAATGGACATATGGAGCTGCAGCTCGGCTCGAGTGCCCCCATAGCAAGTTGCTTGCTGAGAGAGCACTCAACAGGAGTTGTATCTTTTCATGTGAAAACACTGAAGAAATGACACTTTGCTACAATGTAAAATAGTGAGTGTACAGCTTGTATAACAGTGTAAATTTTCTATCCCCTCAAAATAACTTAACACACAGCCATTAATGTCTAAACCGCTGGCAACAAAAATGAGTACACCCCTCAGTGAAAATGTCCAAATTGGGCCCAATTAGCCATCTCCCCTCCCCGGTTTCATGTGACTCATTAGTGTTACAAGGTCTCAGGTGTGAATGGGGAGCAGGTGTGTGAAATTTGGTGTTATCGCTCTCACTCTCTCATACTGGTCACTGGAAGTTCCACATGGCAAAGAACTCTCTGAGCATCTGAAAAAAGAATTGTTGCTCTACATAAAGGTCTAGGCCATGGGTCTTCAAACTATGGCCCTCCAGTTGTTCAGGAACTACAATTCCCATCATGCCTAGTCATGTCTGTGAATGTCAGAGTTTTACAATGCCTCATGGGATGTGTAGTTCCGCAACAGCTGGAGGGCCGTAGTTTGAGGATCCCTGGTCTAGGCTATAAGAAGATTGCCAAGACCCTAAAACCGAGCTGCAGCATGGTGGCCAAGACCAGAAGAAGTTGAGTGCGCGTGCTCAGCATCATATCCAGAGGTTGTCTTTGGGAAGAAGACGTATGAGTGCTGCAAGCATTGCTGCAGAGGTTGAAGGGGTGAGGGGTCAGCCCGTCAGTGTTCAGACCATATGCTGCACACTACACTAAATTGGTCTGCATGGCTGTCATCCCAGAAGGAAGCCTCTTCTAAAGATGATGCACAAGAAAGCCTGCACACAGTTTGCTGAAGACAAGCAGACTAAGGACATGGATTACTGCAACCATGTCCTATGGTCTGATGAGACCAATATAAACTTATTTGGTTCAGATGGTGTCAAGCGTGTGTGGCAGCAACCAGGTGAGGAGTACAAAGACATGCGTGTCTTGCCTACATGGTGGTGGGAGTGTCATGGTCTGGGGCTGCATGAGTGCTGCCGGGACTGGGGAGCTACAGTTCATTGAGAGAACCATGAATGCCAACATGTACTGTCACATACTGAAGCAGAGCATGATCACCTTCCTTCGGAGACTGGGACGCAGGGCAGTATTCCAACATGATAAAGACCCAGAACACACCTCCAAGACGACCACTGCCTTGCTAAAGAAGCTGAGGGTAAAGGTGATGGACTGGCCAAGCATGTCTCCAGACCTAAACCCTATTGAGCATCTGTGGGGCAACCTCAAATGGAAGGTGGAGGATCGCAAGGTCTCTATCCACCAGTTCAGTGATGTCGCCATGGAGGAGTGGAAGAGGACTCTAGTGGCAACCTGTGAAGCTCTGGTGAACTCCATGCCCAAGAGGGTTAAGGCAGTGAGTAAGCACTTTGTTTAGTGTGAAACGCGTCAGCTTGTTCCTGTATTGCTTTGCTGTGGCTTGTACAGTGTGATCCCGATGTTCTAATAAAGGCACGAGAAAAGACATCCACCAGCTCCGTAATGTCGTCATGGAGGAGTGGAAGACGACTCCAGTGGCAGCCTGTGAAGCTCTGGTGAACTCCATGCCCAAGAGGGTTAAGGCAGTGCTGGAAAATAATATTTAATAATAATAATGGCCCACACAAAATATTGACACTTTTGGCCCAATTTGGACATTTTCACTTAGGGGTGTACTCACTTTTGTTGCCAGCTGCTTAGACATTAATGGCTGTGTTTTAAGTTACTTTGAGGGGACAGAAAATTTACACTGTTTTTGTACACTCACTATTTTATATTGTAGCAGTGAGATATTGTATGAGATCATTCAAAGAATAGAAATAAGTCTGGGGAAAAGAGGTGTAGGATGGCAAATATGCTTGTTTAAGAGAACTGTCAGAATACATTCTGTGCGCACATGTGCGCATACTTACGGGCAACAAGCGCACACTCGCGGGCAACAAGCGCACACTCGCGGGCAACAGGCGCACACTCGCGGGCAACAGATCATTGCGCGCGCATCATGCACGTGCACGCGCAGGAGCGTGCCCCTAAACCCAGTTGGCACCAGATGGCCTATTTAAAGGGTACCCGGACTCCTGAACGGTGCTGACTGGTCTTTCAGCTGTGTTCCTGATACCCTGAACTTGTGATCTCCTGTCTGAATACCCGTTGCTGACCTTGGCTCCTGTTTGACCCTGCTTCTGGATCCTGCTTATCTGATCTCTGGCTTTTGACCCCGGCTCTCCACTGACCTTGCTTCTGGACTGTGTTTACCTGATCCCTGGCTCCTGATCCCGGCTTCTCTCATCTGACCTTGCCTTTGCCTGATGTCCTGGTACCTCGCTGCCCGCCTTTTAACAAACCCGGCTTCCTTTGTGACCTCGCTCCAGTGTCCTGTTGGGCTTAGCACTTCTGCAACTACAGTCCTGCGACTAGCTGTGACTTCCTGCAACAGGTCTCTGGGTCTTCCCCTACGGGCACCCGTGTTCCTCCTGGTCCCTGGCTCCTTCTGTTCCACCCTCAGTGGGACCTGGGCTGGAGATACAAGAGAGGCCGACCTCGTCAATTCAGTCTCCCTTCAGGTACGTGACAGCTCAAACAACAATAATTGAGACATCAAATCTTTATTAAGGAGCACCATGGTTAGTTAATGTCCAATTCGTAAAAAGAGAAAGTTTGGTGGGATGGGGAGTAGGGGGGGGGGGGCGAACTTGGTATTTGACTCTGATTTCTGACCAAGTATAAACAGAACAACCATTGAGGAATAAGTGGACGCAGTAGAATTTGTGTGAAAACCATCAGTGGAAAGCACTAGGGGACTCTAGAGAAGGGGCAGGTGTGGGGATTAGATTACTATAGCACTTGATGGAATCCCAAACGCAAAGTGAGTCATTAGAGGGCTTATGGATGTAGCTCTGGATTTTGGGGGGGAGCCCTGGGAATGAGCGGAAAGATACAGGAGAGCAATAAAGCGCTTCTAAATTGGTCATTGAGGGGTGTGCTGGGCAGTATAGGGAGTGGTTAAAGAAGTGATCTAAGCAGATAAAAAGTATTTGGGGACTCCTAACCCGCCTTGTATCCTGTGTGTAAGCATGGTGTGTTTTGAGAGCCAAGGTTTTTTGGTTGCTCAGGCCAATCTTAAAACATGGTTCTGGAAAGATTTACAGTAAAAGTATAAAGGGGGATGGGGACAGGGGAAATATGGAATAGACAGAGAAGACTTGGTAGGATTGTTATTTTTATGTCATTAATTCTCCATATCCACTAAAGGTGGAGGTGAGACCAAAACAAGATTAAGGCTTTTAAAGAACAGAAGGTTGGAGTGTAGTTGGAGTGTGCGATGAGGCGGATTCCTAAATAATTGAGGTGGGAGATGGGCCAGGTGAAAGTATAGTTTTGATTTAGTAAAGTGACCTTGGCAGCAGGAAAGGATATATTAAGAGCAGAGTATTTGTCTTCATTCACCACTAGTCCATATATGGTAGAAAACTGTGCAAGCATGGAGAATATGATTGGTAGCAGAGTTGCCAACCCTCCAAAGCAAAATTTACTGTCATGATGGCACAAATTTACAAACGACACCCCCCTTTCCCCAATGCACCCCCCATGTTGAAGGCACGCGGCCTGGTACGGCTCAGGAGGGGGGGCCACACGCTCATCCCCACCCCTTTCCTGACCGGCCGCGCCGCGTGCTCGGATAAGGGTCTGATGTGGATTTGGGGGGGGGACCCCCACGCCGTTTTGTCGGCGTAGGGATCCTCTTTGAATCCATACCAGGTGACGGGGCTAGCGAGGTGTCAATCTCGCCGATCAAGGTGGCGGCAATTTACTTCCTTCGCTAGTCCCGTCTACCTGGAGTCACGTTCTAAATGAACGGACTTTACTCCGTGTAAAAGTCCGGCGGACCTCCGCCAAAAGTCCGGGCGTGTGTGGGCAAGTACGCACGTTCGGAAAGTCCGGTGGACCTCTGCTGGAAAGTCCAGCGGATTGTCCGCCGGACTAGGTCCGACGGCTAGTCCGGCCGAAAAGTCAGATCGTGTGTACGTGGCATTAGGTAGCACTCCCAATATGGATAGATGAACATTACTCTGAATAATACTGTGGATGTTAAACTCAAAGTCACAGGCCACACTGCCTATTTCCATGACTTGTGTTGTCAAACTTCCCTCAATCCTGGAAGGTGCTTAATACTGTGGTCCTTGGATACACAGCATAACGTTCCTGAGTAGCTCTACTGGGTTTGCACTCCCGTTGCACTCTCCCAATCAACAGTCCGCGTTCTACTCACAGAAAGTCGATTTCCCATTTTTCTTCCTCCGCTTAGCTCCGGTGTTCCTCCAGCGCTACATGCTGACTTCTCCTCCAGAGGCCAGACTTCGGCCTCCCTGAACTCGCCTCCGGCTATCTGGCTCCAGGATCTCTGAACTCCCGGGCCTTTAACCTCCCGAGGACATGTGACCCCCCCTTTTTATGAGAGACCTCCCATTGACCATATGAATTAACCATTGGTCAATCCTCTCACATGGGGTTTCCTGCCACTCAGGTCTCAGCCCATCCTCTTTTTTCAGCAAAATCCACTGTCAAGCAGAGGAGGTATCCCTGAGCCCAAGTGTAGGCGGCCACACCCCCTTCTATTCTGACACTCCCAGTCCCTGAATAAACAACCAGGCCTAGCAAAGAGCAAGGCCCTGGCTAAATTTACCTATCTTTATATCCTATTCAGTCAGAAAAACATCACTAAGCACCTACCTAAAAGTAGAGGGCGCTACATATATTTTTCTTTCCTACCTTTTAAGAAGTACAAAGTGTACTTCCGTCCTATCCAGGCCACGGCGTAGTATGTAATTTCTTCTTCTGCGACGAGCCCTCCTCCTTCTCCCCCGCTGTCTTCTGGGACCTGTGTGTGTCCCAGACGACGAGGTGGCCATTCAGAATACGCCGCGTGACTTGCGGATGCGCGGTTTCCCTTAGTTTTAATGGCGACGCCTACACCCGAGCCGGTGGACGCACAGGGGTGGGGGGGGGGGGGCAACATCGCGGGCTCCCTGGACAGGTAAGTGTCCTTATTAAAAGTCAGCAGCTATAGCAAATACCGGCCAGTAGCTGCTGACTTTAAAAAAAACATTTTTGATGCTGGAACTCCGCTTTAAAGGCTAAGTTCACCTTTTTATAAAATGTTTAGTGTAAATGCATTTCCACTGCCTTTTTCTGTAGAAGCCTGGCCATAGCAAACCCAGTTAGTGTTGACATGTTCTGGCCAAGTTCTGGGACACTACAGTCATTAGAAGATTGCTTCCAGCAACACAGAAGCAAGCGTTATTCTTTATTCAAATACCCAACATTGTGACTGAGCCCTTGATATTACCCAGGGGCAGGGCCAGCTTGTGCACCAGCTACTTCTCTGGGGCTTTGCTGCAGGGATTTTAATGTATTTGAGCTTACTGGAATGCATAGGCTAGTTACGTAAAAAGGCAAACTTAGTCTTTATTAGTAGATTGTGAGAGTTGTAGATTGAAATTGGGGTAATTGCTTGTTTTTTAAGATGCTTTGTTGTATTTCTACACAGTAGAAAGCATTTTTGCATTGTGTTATTCAATTAACCATAATTTAAGATATGCACATCTTTTACAGAATTTTTCATTATGTGTCATCATCTCTCTCTATGTATTCTATTTGCAGTACTCATCTTTTTTTCACCAGAATAAATTTTACCATTCTCAACACAAATGATACAGTGACATCTTATTCAAATGCCTCCTGCAAATTAGTTCAGAGTAATCACATAATCAAAGTGAATGCAAGAGAACACATCAGAAGTCTGCCCAAATTATTGTCCACTTTTTAACGTATGACTTGTCTGATTGTACAAAAAATAACTGAAAGTACAGCCAAGCAAGTGAAACATCCTCAGTCTATTGCTCACTGTAGGCTCCAAGTCATCTCATACATGTTCTGAATCCTAAAACCACCATATTTAAAGATAAAACATAGAAAGGAAAATGAATAGAGGCTATTGTGGACTTTCATGGTACCATACAAAGGCTTGACTTACACAAGGTAAGTAAAAAAATTATTTTATTCCAACAATATATTAAAACATACAGACATCTAAAAAATAGACAATAACCTGTGTTCTGGACATTCAGCTCTAAAAAATCACAGATGGAGTGACCTTTGTAAGATAACCATTGTCAGCTTTAGCATATACCATCTGTGTATTAGACGCTCAACATGTTTAGCAGAAAGACCAAGCGATGCGCCTGCGCTGTATAGGGCGGACACTATCTGATGGGGGGACACTTCTCGTCAGAACACCGGCCCTATCAAAGGACACAGTCTACAGTGGCCATGTTGAAATGAGACAAAAGCTCCCAGAGGAGCCCATGGCAGTCATGATGGAAATGGGCAATAGCCTATGACAGCATGCATGGGAGGGCACCACAAAGGAATAAAAACATTAGAATAAACAAAGATGAGATCCAACAGTAGTTCAAGTTACACATACTGTTTGTACAGTATTCAATCTGAAATAATAAATCGTCCATAGCTGGAGCTTAGTGCATCACACTAATTTGGATCAAGTCATAGATCTCATGTAGCATATAGCTGTATAAAGAGACAGAAAAATCATATAGAAAGGGAAGGGGAAGGGAAAGGGGAGAAATGGAAGAGGTAGGGGTATTAAATCATATTAAGAAGGAAGCTTAAAGAGGTGTATCCCTAAACAAAAAAAAAGTTTAAAGTTAGCAGCTACTGACTTTTAATAATCGGACACTTACCTGTTCCAGGGTCCAGCGATGCGGGGGGTCGAAGTTCCGCTTGCCACCCGATCCGCTTGGCGGCGCCGGCATTGCAACTGTGGGCACCCCGCCGTGATTGGCCACACAGTCATCTGGGACACGTGACAGGTCCCAGATGACTGGGGAGCCCTTCCTGCGCTGAGGGGAAGTGATGTCACCAGCCCAGGCACTGAAGGAGGCAGACTACGAGGGACCCCCTAGCAACCGGCATTTAGAGGTAAGTGAAAAAATTTTTTTTTTTCTATTTTTTTTTTTTTTTTTTAGGAATTGTAAGCATTTTTATTTTTTTAGGGGGAAACACCACTTTAAGGGTTTATATGAATTCGCCTCATTAAGCCCAGGGGGCACTATGGCATTTAATCTTACAAAACTATAGATATATTTATATCCTTCCATCCTTCTCATATCTAATTTACAAGGTAAAGTTTGGTAATACTCGTATCCTTTGGAGTCTCGCTCTGGGAGTTCTGGGAGTTCTGGCTGTCAAATAGCATGTTCCCCACTTTGTTCTTGCAGTGTTTTGTCGGTGCTGTAGGAGAGCTCCCCTATCATGATCTATTTCCAATTCTGAGAGGTCCTGATTCAAATGTTCTGCACCTGTTACGGTGTGTCATTGTATATATCTGTGAACACCGTTTGTGCTTTACAAGTGTGTGCTTTTTGACCTCGTCCTTGGTAAGACAGCTTGCATGGGATCTCACTATATCTGTATCTTATAATATTTAATAATGGTGTAATTAATTATTTTCTTCTTCTTTACTCTCCATTATAGTATTAAATGTGATGATTGCTCTATAATACCATATAATAAGCTCCTGAAGAAGCAGTGGTCTTTCCGTGAAAACATGTAGAGCGTCTAATACACAGATGGTATATGCTAAAGCTGACAATGGTTATCTTCCAAAGGTCACTCCATCTGTGATTTTATAGAGCTGAATGTCCAGGACACAAGTTATTGTGTCTATTTTTTAGATGTCTGCATGTTTTAATATATTGTTGTTGGAATAAAATCTATTTTTTTCTTACCTTGTGTATGTCAAGCCTTTGTACGGTACCATGAAAGTCCACAATAGCTTCTATTCATTTTTCTTCCTAATCTGATAGGACGTAGGTACCACTTCTTATTGTTGCTGTGGTCAGGTACATTGCTTTATCCAATTAGGTTCCTAGAATGCTCTGTGCAACGTGCAGTGCATTGTGGGGCGCTCGCCCGCCGAGCACCCCACAATGCACTGCGCATTGCACAGTGCATTCTAGGACCCTAATTGGATAAAGCAATGCACCTGACTACTAGTCAGGTGCAATGCTTTACCCAATCAGGGCACAGAGCACTGTCAGTGTCCTGAATAAACAAAGTCATGATGACTTTGCAGAATTAAGGCAAATTTGGGTGTTCGCCGAACGGGCGATGTTCAGGCCAAGCTCATGCTTGGTCCTAACTGCTTACCCAACACTACTTACAAAGCCAGTTATAACGTATTATAACATCTCCCAAAGCCAGATATAAAGCAGTATTCCTTTATAACTGGCTTTGTAAGTACTGCTTTTAGTAGTAACTACAAAGTCTGTAATATTTTTAGAAAACCTGTTAAAAACTTCATCCACAGTCAACATGGTCTCCCCTTAAGCTTGAGCCAGTCGTGTGGTTGCTTAGGGAGGGAAAGGATAGAGACAGCAGGTGCACACTGATGAGAAAGCCTTGGCATGAGTCGGCTGAATACAAGATTGCTGCTGTCAGGAAATAAAATAAAAAAAAATGCATGATTACCAAAGGAACACTGTCTGCCTTGAGGCGTCCTGGTTTCGGACTCACTCAGTGCAGAGATGGTGAAGCGCTCAGCCGATGCCAGTGGGAAAAGAGGTGGGGGGAAAGATAGATGGGTGGGAACCAGCCTGCACAGATAGTGAGGCGCTCAGCCGATGCCAGCAGGTAAAGAGGTGGGTGGGAAGATAGATAGGTGGAACAGCCGCAGAACTTCTCGTTCATGCAGCCACAGCACCTGGCCGGCATTAATGTTTGAGAGGTGGGTTCCCCAAGATTGGCCTTGCGTACTACATGAAGCGCGGTCACGTGCAAGGTCTCGCATGCATGTCGGGGTTGCGGACCCCTGGTTTAGAGCCTTTGTCAGATTTTTAGTGTTCAAAAGATGTAGATTGGAGCCTCTAGATCTGATACTGATTTAGTTCTTCAGTGTCAAGGTAAGTACATGTAGAGCACAATGATTCTGGCTGGTTGCCCTCTAACATGAGGAGCCCTCGAAGGCGCCTGAGATGAACAATGGACAGTTAGGAAATCAAAAGGGCCACATCAAAGATTTAGTAGTCCAAGTATACGTATTTCAACATCTAGTTTTGTTGGACTTTTATAGGTTAAAGTTTGTAACAACCCAAAACCAAAAATATTATATATTGCAGCTTAGTAGCCCTTCGTGTAGTGGCTGCATGGGTTTTCTTTTTTTACAAGCTTCTTTTGCTTTATTTTCACTTGGTAATCCTGGAAACAACACAGTTCCTGTCCCTTGATGGCTACATTATTCCATTACTGTATCTATGGAGAAAGCCCTGGTTGTCTCTCCATTACATAGTTAGTTAGGTTGAAAAAAGACACAAGTCCATCCAGTTCAACCACAAATAAAAAAAAAAAAAATATATATATATATATATATCATACAATCCCATATACCCCATTCTATACCCACAGTTGATCCAGAGGAAGGCAAAAAAAAACCCCAGCAGAGCATGCTCCAATTTGCTAAAGCAGGGGAAAAAATTCCTTCCTGATCCCCCGAGAGGCAATCGGATTTTCCCCAGATCAACTTTACCTATAAATGTTAGTACCCAGTTATGTTATGTACATTTAGGAAAGTATCCAGGCCTTTCTTAAAGCAATCTACTGAGCTGGCCAGAACCACCTCTGCAGGGAGTCTATTCCACATTTTCACAGCTCTTACTGTGAAGAAACCTTTCCGTATTTGGAGATGAAATCTCTTTTCCTCTAGACATAAAGAGTGCCCCCTTGTCCTCTTTGTTGACTGTAAAGTGAATAACTCAACACCAAGTTCACTATATGATATAATGTAGGTCCCTGGCGCTACTGTGAGTAATTGGGGTCAATAAGTGGTTATATAATAATGGCGGGTAGGTAATTTGCAGCAAAATTAGTAGTGTTCACAAAATACACAAATAAGCAATAGAATAGGTAAGGAATTTCGCGCAAATAGGGATGAATAACAGTAAAGTGCACCAGTGCAATGATTGCTAGCTGATTGTAACACTAATAGAGGTTAATGATCTGGAGGTAATAAATAAATACAGTCCTAAATAGGTGTAAAAATAAATACAATCCTAAATAGATGTAAAGATCAGAAATGCATATAAATATCACAAAATGGATGTAAAAATCGCATAAAAATATAAAAATCGCATAGAAAAATTAGTGGATGTTGAATCGCAAGTAAATCGCATAAAAGATAAAAATCACGCGGGTAAAATCAACAATGGTGACAATTGGCTAAAATTGTGAGTGCCCAGTAGCTACAAAGTGAATCGCATGAGTAGCATAATTAATAAGAAAATTATCAAATACAGTATCTAAAAGTGCATAAAGTGCACCAAAGTTATAATGCTATTGATAATAGTGAATAATGTGATAAAGAAGAGTGATAAATCAATGAATAGATGGTGTGATAAATAAATGAGTAAAAAAGTAAATAAATAGATGAATCAATGGTGTGATGAAAATAAATAGATGAATCCACTAGGGGCATGAAAATAGATAATATTGATATCAATAGTAGTCCAATATTGCTCCAGAGTGCTGTCAGATATTTCCGAGCATAAATTCTATGCGTTTGGCTATGTGGATAAAGCAATTAGGTTTCATCTATTTGTGGGGTATCCTTGACTGGTCTCTCTAGCCTCTCACCTCAGGTCTGATTAACATACGCCTTTCTGGGGTGTCCTGCATTCCCAATATAGCGGTATCTGGAGATTTGCAGAGCCTCAAGCCTGTTGGGTATGTGCCTTTAAGGGGTATCTCCTGTCCGCACTGTTGGGGTATCCAAAGTCTGCAGAGTCTAGTGAATGCTCCGGTCAGGTCCTTCTCCCTTTAATGCCTCTGTGCTAAGTACCTACAGTGCCAAAATGATTCAGTTGTATGAACTGGTCACTGTACTGGTGCAGAGTGGACTAGTGGCAGTCAATACAGTATATAACACCTTACATGTTACAGGCTACAAGTCCTTCTTCAGAGGTTTTGTTATAGATTCAGATGGGTATAGATTCTCTTATTGATAGAACCCAATGGATCTAATGGGGCAACAGTGAACGACCAGCCTGTTGTTGAAGCTTTCCTTACAGCTTTCAAGGGATCACTGCAGCTTTTGTCCAGTCCAGTTTTGTCCAGACTGGGCAAAAGCTGCAGTGATCCCTTGAAAGCTGTAAGGAAAGCTTCAACAACAGACTGGTCGTTCACTGTTGCCCTATTAGATCCATTGGGTTCTATCAATAAGAGAATCTATACCCATCTGAATCTATAACAAAACCTCTGAAGAGGGACTTGTAGCCTGTAACATGTAAGGTGTTATATACTATATTGACTGCCACTAGTCCACTCTGCACCAGTACAGTGACCAGTTCATACAACTGAATCATTTTGGCACTGTAGGTACTTAGCACAGAGGCATTAAAGGGAGAAGGACCTGACCGGAGCATTCACTAGACTCTGCAGACTTTGGATACCCCAGCAGTGCGGACAGGAGATACCCCTTAAAGGCACATACCCAACAGGCTTGAGGCTCTGCAAATCTCCAGATACTGCTATATTGGGAATACAGGACACCCCAGAAAGGCGTATGTTAATCAGACCTGAGGTGAGAGGCTAGAGAGACCAGTCAAGGATACCCCACAAATAGATGAAACCTAATTGCTTTATCCACATAGCCAAACGCATAGAATTTATGCTCGGAAATATCTGACAGCACTCTGGAGCAATATTGGACTACTATTGATATCAATATTATCTATTTTCATGCCCCTAGTGGATTCATCTATTTATTTATTTATTTTCATCACACCATTGATTCATCTATTTATTTACTTTTTTACTCATTTATTTATCACACCATCTATTCATTGATTTATCACTCTTCTTTATCACATTATTCACTATTATCAATAGCATTATAACTTTGAGGCACTTTATGCACTTTTAGATACTGTATTTGATAATTTGCTTATTAATTATGCTACTCATGCGATTCACTTTGTAGCTACTTTTAGCACTGGCACTCACAATTTTAGCCAATTGTCAGCATTGTTGATTTTACCCACGTGATTTTTATCTTTTATGCGATTTACTTGCGATTCAACATCCACTAATTTTTCTATGCGATTTTTATATTTTTATGCGATATTTACATCCATTTTGTGATATTTATATGCATTTCTGATCTTTACATCTATTTAGGATTGTATTTATTTTTACACCTATTTAGGACTGTATTTATTTATTACCTCCAGATCATTAACCTCTATTAGTGTTACAATCAGCTAGCAATCATTGCACTGGTGCACTTTACTGTTATTTATCCCTATTTGCGCGAAATTCCTTACCTATTCTAAGTTCACTATATGGACCCCTTATATATTTATACATGTTGATCATATCCCCCCTTAATCTCCTCTTATCAAGGGTGAATACATTCAGTTCCCCTAATCTTTCCTCATAGCTGAGCTCCTCCATGCCTCTTATCAGTTTGGTTGCCCTTCTCTGCACTTTCTCCAGTTCCCCAATATCCTTTTTGAGAACTGGTGCCCAAAACTGAACTGCATATTCCAGATGAGGTCTTACTAATGATTTGAACAAGGGCAAAATGATATCTCTCTCTCTGGAGTCCATACCTCTCTTAATACAAGAAAGGACTTGGCTCACTTTGGAAACCACAGCTTGGCATTGCATGCTATTATTGAGCTTATGATCTACCAAAACCCCCAGATCCTTCTCCACTATGGATCCCCCCAGTTGTACTCCCTCTAGCATGTATGATGCATGCATATTCTTAGCCCCCAAGTGCATAACTTTACATTTATCAACATTAAACCTCATCTGCATGGGAAGAGCAATTGGTAGTTTACAGAACAAAGCTAGGAGGGAAGATATTCTTTGGCACAGCTCACAGGAAATGAAAAGAACACTACATTTCTGGCAAGATCAACAGATATTTGAGGAAAGTGTTTTTAGCTTAAAAAAAGAAAACAAATTCAGTAGCCACATCTAATAGTCTACATTATATTAAATGTTTTTGTTTTTGGATTTAGTTATCCTTAAATATACGGTGTAGCAGGTGATACCCTGCCAGGGTCCAGATTTTGTAAACAGCCAATTGGTCAGGGTTAGTTCAGCTTTACAGAAAAAATGTCAAGGTGAACTAACATCGAACACCCAGCCCACCCCCTGGTCCCCACAGCTGGTCCATCGGTCTGGTGATTTGAAATCCTTGCTCTTCTCCCTCTTCTGCATCTTCCAGGTTGGACCAGAGCAATTTAGTGTGACAGCACTGACCAACTATAATCTGGTTCCAATCCAGAAACTACTGCACAGAGAAGAGTGGGGATTTCAAAACAATTGACTGATGGACCAGCTGTGGGGACACTGAGAGTGTGTATGTGTAAATGTATTAATGTACTGTTTATATATATATATATATATATATATATATATATATATATATATATATATATATATATATATGTATATATATTTATGGTCGGAGCCCTCCATCCGAGATAGACATGAAACACATAAAGATGCCACGAGACTCACAACATAACACAGACCTGAGGTATGCCCTGGTCAGCTGGTCAGTATGCCAAAAAGGGGGTATATCCAAGATAAGTGATGGTTGATTGTAGAAGAGGGATGTGAAGGAAGTGCCTTGCAAAAGGGATGGGAGGGAGGGTATCGCACACAGGAACCGACAAGGAACACAGGTGAGCGGGCTGCTTAAATATCCTCCCCCTGGGCTCCTCTCATAAATTCAGGCCACCATACTGGCCTTATAATTTATGGTCGGAGCCCTCCAACCAAGATAGATGTGAAACCACATAAAGATGCCAAAAGACTCACAACATAACATAGACCTGAGGTGTGCCCTGGTCCGCTGGTCGGTACACCAAAAAGGGGGAAAAAATACCAGGATAAGGAAAGCTGTTTTATTGTTATACATGACATTTATTGGGCAAGCTTGGTGAAGGCTTACAACATCTCAACCTGTGGATTCGGAATGTACCTGGAAAAGCAGGCGGATTTCCATCTGCCTAATCTTCTGATGACACAACCCGGCACCCCGTGTCGGGAGGCAGCTGAGGCTGCTCCGATCCGGAAGGAGTGCCCAGAAAACTGGTTAGGGTTGAGGCCTAGATTAGCCAGGAGGATGCGAATATGTCTGATGAACTGGCTAGCAGTTAATAGGCTGGAAGGAAAAGGCAACAATGGGCTGGAGCTAGACAGGCTCCACAGGTGTGATAACAACTGGTTCAGAACCGCTACTGGACACCATTCGTTGTGGGTCTGGAAGAATTTGATGTCGACCCCGGTGCCTGCAGAAAAGTTTGGTGTCCAAGATGCCCCGATTGTGGCCAACTTGGAACGGAGAGTGTTTGGCTGCTGCTGCATCTGTAAATTGACTGATGGTAGTTATTGAAAGTGAAGCCTCCAACCCCTCAGAGACTGAGCATGCGGTGCTCAGAATCCACGGTGGGTGTCTGGAGGGGCGGAGGCAAGATCTACTCTGTCAGCCCGTAACATGGACAGGTCAAGCTGAACCCAACTGACCTGAGAGGGAAAAGACAGACATGTGAATGAGTGGCTGTGTGCCACTGGTAGATAATGAGTGTCCGCAACCGTGCCACTGGTAGACGGGTTGTAACGACGTGCTGCCTTGAGGGGGGCAGAAAACAAAAGGAAGTAGAGAAACCAGAGCGAGTGTGGGGAGGAATCATGGACCGTGCTAGTGGTGTATCGTGATCGTATGTTGGTAAATGAGAAAGGAAAGTGCTGACTCGTGTAGAAACTAAGAAACCAGAGCATCATATAAGCAGCAAGTGTGTGCAAACAAATGAGTGGTACGAGTAGTGACTGGGTGCTTGTGGCAGGTGCCTCGAGGGGGAGGCCCAGCTGCAGAAGCTTGCGATGTGTGTAAAAGAAAAACGTGTCGTCTTGAGCCATAGATTCAAATTGCTGTGCCACTGGCGCGACCAGGATTCAGGCCACCATTATTTTCCAGCACTGCCTTAACCCTCTGCTGGGCTGCGGGGTTCCGGGAGGAGGTACCCCGAACCTAGAATTGATATTGGTGGAAGCGGGTCATGCCTCATTAATAGAAACATTAGAGGCGGGCTCATTTGGGCGTGAATACCCTACTATAAAAATGATAAGGAAAACTTGGGCAACAGTTAAAAAACAATTACACTATAAAGGTATGATTGAACAAACCCCCCTTTGGAATAATAAAACCCTTAAAGAGATCTATATGATTGGTAAAATTAGGGACTGGGAAAGAAATGGGATTAGTAGAATGTGCCAGTTATATAGAGGTAATACATTGAAAAAATTCTCGGTATTAGAACGAGAGTTTAATATACCACAATACTCCCTCTTCTCATATCTACAAGTGGAGCATGCGCTGGGGGCACAATTTTTAGAACAGCCATTAAGATGGCAAAAAACGCCACTCTTCCAAAAGATCTTGCAGGCAGGAACAACTAAAGGGCTGATATCGGGGTTGTATGAACACATGGGACAGGAATCAGATCCAAAGGGGAGACTCGAAAAGGTAAAAGTGAAATGGGAAAAAGATCTTGGCTTAATACCGGATAAACAATGGAGGAGAATTCTGGAGAAAGGGTCAAAGGTGTCAGTATCCCCCCAGCAGAGAGTGTCACACTTGATGTTAATTAATAGAGCATACTATACCCCTAAGCGGCTGTTTAGTTTTGGCAGAAAGGTTGATGATAAATGTCCCAGATGTCAAAAAACAGGAGATCTTATCCACATGCTGTGGAAGTGTCCCAAACTGGTTTACTACTGGAAGGGAGTGATTAATACTATAAGTAGGACATTCAGAGTTAAAGTAGAGCTGGAACCCAAAGGCTGTATATTAGGATATAGAGAAGAAGAGGGAGAGAGCAATAGTAAAACTATGGCAGTGCTGAGATGCCTATTTCAAGCCAGAAAATTAATAGCAGGTAGATGGCAATCAAAGGAACCACCTTCGGTAGATAACTGGATGGGGACAGTAAATGAGACCTTATGTAGAGAGAAGGCGGTATATATAAAGAGAGGTAATATCCAGGAATTTAACAAAATGTGGAGCCCATGGTTAACTAAAATAAATCCCCCAGAGGTTGTAGATTAGAGAGAGAGGAGAAAGAATACTTTATGATAGGGGAAGGAACCACCTTCTCCTGCTCTCTGGTTGCTAAATGGAAGTGTAGCCACTAATGTATGGTATGTGCAATATTAGAACAGTAGGGGGAGGGAAGGGGAGGGGGGAAAAAAAAAAAAGGCTAATAAAACTAGCATAGAGTTGAGTAGAACCTATAAATCGAAGAATACATAATTTTATTATGAGTGGTCGCCTTTTTTCTGCTTATTGTTATTGTTGTATATATGTAAAAACCTTAATAAAGACTAAATAAAAAAAAAAAGGGGAATAGAAAGTTCTGGACAGCCGCACTCCAAAAGAAATTTCTCGTGCCTTTATTAGAATATCGGGATTACACTGTACAAGCCACAGCAAAGCAATACAGGAACAATCTGACGCGTTTCACACTAAACAAAGTGCTTACTCCCTGCCTTAACCCTCTTGGGCATGGAGTTCACCAGAGCTTCACAGGTTGCCACTAGAGTCCTCTTCCACTCCTCCATGACGACATCACTGAACTGGTGGATAGAGACCTTGCGCTCCTCCACCTTCCATTTGAGGATGCCCCACAGATGCTCAATAGGGTTTAGGTCGGGAGACATGCTTGGCCAGTCCATCACCTTTACCCTCAGCTTCTTTAGCAAGGCAGTGGTCATCTTGGAGGTGTGTTTGGGGTCGTTATTATTTTGGAATACTGCCCTGCGGCCCAGTCTCCAAAGGGAGGGGATCATGCTCAGCTTCAGTATGTCACAGTACATGTTGGCACTCATGGTTCCCTCAATGAACTGTAGCTTCCCAGTGCCCGTGTTCTGAGTGAATGCGCAGTTAACACTACATTCTGCCACATGCTCCTGATGCTTGTACAACTCTGCAAGGGGTGGGTGTAGGGGCGGATGCATATAGAAGATGGCCAGAGCTCACACGATGGTGGCAGATTTCTCAAAGGGGCAGATGCCATCTTCTGTTTGCATCTGCCCCTACATCCACCCCTTGCAGAGTTGTATGAGCATGTAGTGTTAACTGCGCATGCGCCGTGTACATCTCATGAACAGCTGTTCATGTTCGGAGACTTTCTGCGTCTCCTTTGTCCTCCGTACTGCGCAAGCGATGTGCCTGCGCAGTACAGGGCGAACACTATCCGATGGGGGACAGTTCTCGACAGAACACCGGCAGCACTCATGCAGCCCCAGACCATAACACTCCCACCACCATGCTTGACTGTAGGCAAGACACACTTTGTACTCCTCACCTGGTTGCCACCACACAAGCTTGACAGCATCTGAACCAAATAAGTTTATCTTGGTCTCATTAGACATGGTTCCAGTAATCCATGTCCTCAAGCCCCATGCACACTATCAGTTTTTCTGCTGATTTTTCCCTTAGGTTTACCAAAACCATGTAGTGCAAGGGCCTGCCTGATTGCATACAAATTGAAACTCCTAAGGTTTGACCTCATATTATATGGTTTTGGTAAATCTGAAGGAAAAACTCAGCAGAAAAACTGATAGTGTGTATGGGGCTTTAGTCTACTTGCCTTCAGCAAACTGCTTTCTTGTGCATCATCTTTAGAATCCCTTCTGGGATGACAGCCATGCAGACCAATTTGATGCAGTGTGTGGCATATGGTCTGATCACTGACAGGCTGACCCCCCACCCCTTCAACCTCTAAAGCAATGCTGGCAGCACTAATACATCTATTTCCAGCGCAACAGCGAGCCGGGGTTTAGTCTCCTGCCCACTCCACTGATGCAGTGCCGAGATGCGCCGTCCATTCAAAAATGGCGCCAAGCAGCGCTATTACGTCACTTACTCACTGCACAGGTGCCCCCCGGCCGAAAAAGGCAGAGTGTGTACAAGCCCGGCGGCCTTAAGAACGGCGCACACACAGTGTAATGGTCAGCCTGCAGCCATTTTTTTTACGGGCACCGCTGCCAGTAATGAGCTTTAATGGGCAGCCAAAAAATGGGCTATCATTTACGTGCTGCCCGTAAATTAACGAGCGGTTGGCAACACTGGTGGTCGGATCGTGTGCCACTGGAGACATGCTTGCAACGATTGCAAGAAAGTAACCTCATCAGGAAAGTGAAGACAAGGACAAGTCGTGACGACTCAGGTCAGAGATATCAAGCTGGAGTATCGTATGTGTTTGTGAGTAAGTTCGACCGTATGAATGGTCTGAGTAACGACTGGTTGCTTGTGGCAGGAGCCTCACAAGAAAGATTGTGATGTGTGTGACAATTGAAATCGACTTGTGTCGTGCCAAGGATACAAAACACTGTCTACGACGCAACCGGTATATGAGTCCGGCCCTCCTGGAGTGTTAGGGTGCCACCCCTCCTCCAAACCGAACACATACCAACCCCCCAGCTCCCAAGCCTAATCAAAGTGCAGACAAGGCACCAGGTGGGTCTAATTACCACCTCAATCAGCCACAGAACCCGTGCAATCAATACATGCTAATCTCCAAATGTATGAGATGGCAACCTCATAGACAGTGAATCCCATGACCAGCGAAGCCTGTGTTGAGTGATATCGCATAAAGACCGACAGCGGCTCGGAGGCTTGAATCTACGAACAAATTGTATGTTTGTGGATGGGATGACAAGCAAGGCAGAGGGAACCTACGAATCTACTACGCCTGTGTCGAATGATGTCAGGACACAACCGACAACAACTCGGAAGCAGCTAAGTAGGAAAGAGACGCGGGATAGGAAACATAACGAATCGTAGCATTGCATATGATACAAAAAAGGTTTGAATCCTACCGGCAACAGCGAGTGAGAACCGCAGACAAAGACCATGAACGGAGAAGCCGCAACACACTCAACGCACAGACTTACGTACACGAAGTGGGCTGGGGAGAGTTGGCCTAGTGACGTGTAGTATGGCGCACTGATACCAACAAGGAACACAGGTGAGTGGGATGCTTAAATAACCCCCCCAGGCTCCTCCCATAAATACTGGGCTTTTTTAATAAATAATAAAAAAAAATATATATATATATAGAGAGCAGGCTCATATTTTTGCATTTTCTTAGTTTATAATTAGTCAAACTTTTATAGACAGGTAAATGCTAACTAATCTCGCTGGCTGAATATGCTTCTATGTTTAATGTCACCACCTTAGCTGTCATGCATCTGATAAAACTGGATCTTCAAACTCCTACTCATCCCATTAGCATTAGGAACAGAAGCCACATAGTTAGAGTTTAATCATTTGTAGAACAGATAAGAAATGGTTTGTTTGAAATATGCCACTGAATGATCTTAGAACTCTGCTAATTTACTGTTCTGACTGTATAGTCAAGCTGCTGCTGCTTCACAGAAGTAACACCTCTGTTTAGCTGGTGTAATATTTTCAAAGTTCAACTTAAGAGCATTAACAATTTTACTTAAATTGGAAGACATGCATCTTTATCATACCCTTTATGCTTTGTGAAAATGTGAGCAGATCTGAGCGGATTAAACAGACAGGAAGTCAACAGATTTGTCTCAGTCATGATTTGTTTTATACAACGAGCCCAACACACAGCAGGGAATCCAGATAATTATCTATATTTTATATTTGATCATTAATGGCACACATTTCATCTACTTCATTTAATGTCAGACAACCATTATTATAGTGGTTGACTTCACATTCCTTCTGAAACTTGGTTACTGCGTATTAGCTTCTCCAGGGATAATTGAAATGGATCATGCTTGTTTCATATAATCTGACAGTTTTAAGATGCGCATTACACATCCATGCACTTTCAAATACCAATTAAGAGATAAAGGTAGTAAGTGGAAAATATCCCATGGTCAGACTCATCAGATTAAGGTTAGCATGCATGTGGTCATTTGCACTGAATCAAAGGCTTAAACCAATTTATAAAGTCTGTATTTTAAACTACAAAAGCCACATGAATATATTTAAAGTATATACAAGTGAGTATTATTATGCAGAGTATTGAAATCAGGAGCTTCTTGTATACAGCAGAACACCTTTACTTTCATGGAGGTTATCTTTATCAAGGCTTTACATGTAGGCAGAAAACAGGAAGAGAACACAAACAAGTGCACAGAGGTTACTTCCTCTCATATCATAGAGTACATGAACTATACACTATAATACCACAGTGCCACCTGTTACATGGATAGGTATAATGCATACAGTATTGTCAGTTTATTAACAACATTACATTACATGCTGTTGTTATTTTCAGCCCCCTTCTCAACAGCATGATCTTTGTCAAATTATATTCAGCTTCTTCTGGAAATAACAATTTTTTTTTTCAAATAATTTTTTATTGAATTTTTTCATTATACAACAAAAAATTATACAACAAAAAATATATATAACATATCCAACACATAACCCCACCCAACATCAATAGAAAAAAAAAAACACCCTTCCCTATTTGCGCTCACCAAACTATTTTGCAGTCGACCAACCACCAATGCCAGATTTTCACAATTTTTTTTAGGACACCTCCTTTTATGTCAGTTCCTCTCGTTTTAAGTTAAGATTAATTACTTTGATCCATTGATCTATCATTGGTGAGTAGTTTTATATACATTTTTGTAGTATAAGTTTACCAGCCATATACATAGTTCTCAACCTCATCACATGCACTTCAACTGGGAGGGTATCTTCCAGTATAATCCCTAGCAATGCTATTTGTGGTTCAAGCTGTACTTGTGTAGAACACAAGGAATTTAAAACATCAAATACAGACTTCCAGTAGTGATGCAGTTTGGGATATCGCCACAGCATATGTATAAGTGTACCTGTACCAGTAGTGCACCTTGGACAATTTAATGTAGTTGCTTTACCCCAGGAATACAGTTTTAACCACTAGGCGTCTGCACTATAGCCGAAAGACGGCTGCAGCGCGGACACCAATTGCCGGGAGGGAGTCCTTGGGCGGCCTCCTGTTTACTTCCACAATGCGCGCTCCCGCGGGCGCGCATCGGGGAAGTTCTGTGCTGGCCGTGTCCCTCGGACACAGCCAGTCACAGATCACTGTAAAAGGCCAATCACAGCGGCCGGTTACAGCGCGATCGGCGTGTCCAATGAGAGATAATCTCATATGTAAACATATGAGATTATCTCTCATCGCCGGCTCTCCCTCCTCACACAGAGACAGCGTGTGAGGAGGGATAGATAAACCGCTGCAGCGGGTAGTAAAAAAAAAAAAAAAAGAAAATAAAGTGCCATCTGTCCCCACTGCCATGAGTCCCCACTGCCACCTGTCCCCAGTGCCACCTGTCCCCAGTGCCATCTGTCCCCAGTGCCATGTATAAGTGTCATCTGTCATCAGTGGCACATATAAGTGCCATCTGTCATCAGTGTCACGTGTCATCAGTGCCACATATTAATGCCATCTGTCATCAGTGCCACCTGTCAGTGTCACTTGCCATCAGTGCCACATATTAGTGCCATTTGTCATCAGTGCCACCTGTCAGTGTCACGTGCCATCAGTTATCAGTGTCACGTGTCATCAGTGCCTCGTATCAGTGCCATTTGTCATCAGAGTCACGTGTCATCAGTGCCACGTATTAGTGCCATATGTCATCAGTGCCACGTATTAGTGTCATCTGTCATCAGTGCCACGTATTAGTGCCACGTGTCATCAGTGCCACATATAAGTGCCATCTGTCATCAGTGCTGCGTGTCATCAGTGCCATATTTTAGTGCCATCTGTCATCAGTGTCACGTGTCATCAGTGCCACGTATTAGTGCCATCTGTTATCAGTGCCACATCAGTGTCACATGTCATCAGTGCCACGTATCAGTGCCATCTGTCATCAGTGCCACATCAATGTCACGTGTCATTGTCCTGGTGCTCCAGGGCCTTCAAAAGTGTAATAGGTAATCAACAAGTTAGATGTGTAATTTATGCTCCTAGAACACGTGATGGCGCTCCCTGCATGTTGGGCCTCTCTAAGTGGCCAGGCTGTGGAAAAGTCCCACACATGTGGTATCGTAATACTCAGGAGGAGTAGCAGCATTTATTTTGGTGTGTCATTTGTGGTATACACATGCCATGTGAGAGAAATAACCTATTACAATGAAAATTTTGTGGAAAAAAAATCTTCATTTTGCAAAGAATTGTGGGAAAAAATAACATCAAAAACCTCACCATGCCTCTTACTAAATACCTTGGAATGTCTACTTTCAAAAAAGTAGTCATTTGGGGGGTATTTGTACTTTCCTGGTTTGTTTGGGTCACAAGAAATGAGATAGGCCGTCAGTTCATCAGGTGTGATCAATTTTTATGATTTGCACCACAGCTTATAGACTTTCTAACTTTCACAAAGACCAAATAATATCCACTAATTTGGGTTATTTTACCAAAGATATGTAGCAGTATAAATTGTGGCCAAAATTTATGAAGAAAAATTAATAATTTGCTACATTTTATCACAGAAACAAAGAAAAATTAGTTTTTTTTCAACATTTTTCGTCTTTTTTCATTTATAGCGCAAAAAATAAAAAACCCAGAGGTGATAAAATACCACCAAAAGAAAGATCTATGTGTATGAAAAAAAGAACAAAAAATTAATTTGGGTACAGTATTACATGACTGAGTAATTGTCATTCAAATTTTGAGAGCGCTGAAAGCTGAAAATTGGTCTGGTCACGAGGGGGTTTAAGTGCCCAGTTGTCAAAGGTTAAAGGAATGTAATGGACTCTATGAATGATAAATAATTGAGTTAAACACTGTGTGGAGGATAAGGATACCATAAATACATTTTTCAAAGCTTGCCCCCATTGCCCCCATTCCTCATCACTAAGTGTTTCTAAATCTCTACGCCACAGTCCAAAACTACCCTCTTGTGAGTTAATTATAGCTATTGTTTGTATAGAAGAATATATATTTCCCATGAGTCCCTGTTTAGCACATCTTGTAGTTATGGCCAAAGCTAGGATTGATGAAGGGATATATTTTAATAAAAAAGGTCCTTGCTTGGCTCTGCAAAGCATGCCGTAGCTGTAAATATTGAAAAAATTATTTATTGGACAAATTATATTTTGCTGCCAGTTTATCAAACGATTATCATAAAGTAAGCTAATATGTAAAATGGCAGACTTTTTCCATAAATCTAAATTTTCAAGCTTTGCCACAGGCATTTGTAAAGGATTCCATATGGGCATATATTGAGTATATACCTCATACATGTAGGATATCTACGTTTATTATAAAAATGGTAAGCTACTATTGACTGCACAAGTGGATCTATCGGCAATTGAGAAAATATAATTTCTTGTATGGGATCCTCACAATTTAAAATATTCCATCCATATAATTGCTGGAGTTGGGATGCCAGATAATACGACCTGGCATTAGGAACAGCCAAGCCTCCTTCATCCTTAGGCAACTGCAGAGTTACAATCTAATCTGGGGATGTTTATATCTCCAAATAAGATCTAAATAAGATAGAATATTGCCTAATTATAATAAATATAATAATTGTGGCATCCATATCATCTTTATCAAATTAGCTCTACCTATAATTGTTAAAGGCAACTTACTCCAGATTTCCGCCACTTGCCCAAACTGCTTAAATAATGGGGCCAAATTCCTCTCTCTGTGTATGTACTCACTTGTGATGTGACTTGTACCCCTAGATATGTAAATGTAGAGACTACAGCAATTTGAGAAGCAGAATCTGGCAGATTGGTTACCAGGGGGTCCACAGGTAAAATAACTGACTTATCCCAATTTATTTTAAAGCCTGAAAAAGAGCCGTATATATTAATTAAAGACATCACTGACTCCAAAGAAGACAAAGTATCTCCCAAAAATAAAAGTGTATCCTCAGAGTATAAAACAATCTTATCCTCTCCCAAAGATCTATGGAACCCAATAATATTCGATGATTGACAGACAGAAGCAGCCAAGGGTTCAAGGGCAAAAGCAAACAACTGAGGTACTCCCTGAGACACCGGAAGTGACATGGGCGAGCTCGCTGCTCGTATTTTAGTTTGCCTGTTTGATACATTTAAATGTAAGTACCTCTATGTTTTGCTTATGTCCATAAACTGATTTTATAAAAAATACTACACTATTGGGCATCCCTGTTCCTTGCATTTACCTATGACCCATTGGTGAGGCCCATCTGCTTCAGACACCTCCAGGGATTTAAAGGGGGATGCTGACTGTAAGCAAGATACACACACCAGCAGAGCCGGAGATGCCATTTTAAGACGACCACCAGGGGATCAATAACGATTTCTACACCAAAGGCTTATATTCACACGCTGTTACCTTACAGCAGTAAGGTAAGGGGACACCCATACATTAAACTTCACGGAAGATAAGAAGTCACCCATCACTAGCATCACATCGCAGAAAGCGATCACCAGCACCAGCACTTTATTATTTATTTTCCATGCATACAGTCACTATATATGCTGCACCATATATATACCTATGAAAAGAAACCCTTCACGGACACTCTCATTATATTTTATTCACTTATGAAAAGGACTATTTACTAATATTAGTACTTCGGATATTTATTATATTTTATTTCACTTATGAAAAGGACCATCTACTACCTTTAATTACTCTGGATATTTATTATTACTGTATCTCTAGTTTTTACTTCATGGATATTATGTGATATTTTATTATATGCTCATACGTTTTTATCACATGCATCGTTTCTCACAGTGGTTTTAGTGCTTCAAACACAGAGCACATTTGCACTTTATTATTTATGTACAGCGCACCACTATCTTTTACTTTATTTACTTTTTCTGGGTTTTGACCTTACCCTCAGTGTGTGCAGCAGTACCTGATCTATTTCTATATTCATTGGGTTGGCGCAGGAATACCTTTTCTATTTACTATAGCTCTATTACTCAAGTTCTCAGACGGAACCTGCAAATTAAGAAATAAACGCCTTATATTCACTGTAGTAGATCTATTTGGGATAAAACCTGATTGGTCTATATGCACTATCTTAGATATCGCTTTCGCCAATCTCGTGGCTAACACATTTGCCAATAGATACACATCTGAAGTAAGTAATGAAATTGGTCGATATGATTCAGGGTTATTAGGAGTTTTATCAGTTTTTAACAATACTATAATAATTGCTTCATTCATGAAAGATGGTAACCACTTTCCAATGCTGTATTAAAGACCTCCAACAACTCATGCAACAAATCATCTCCATAAACCTTATAGACCTCCCCGGTAACCCATCTGCTCTTGGGGCTTCATTATTAGGCAAATTAACAGAGGAAATTTGAAGTTTCTCTACAGTAATGTCTAAAGCCCCATACACACGGTCAGATTTTCCGATGGATTCTGTCCTATCGGACAATGTTGTCGGAAATTCCGACCGTGTGTAGGCACCATCGGACAGTTTTCATCGGATTGTCCGACGGACAAAGTTCTATCTCCTGCTGGATAGATTTTCCGACAACAAAGTCCGATCACACCAATTCCGATCGTGTGTAGCGAATTCCGACGGACAAAGTGCCACACATGCTCAGATCACATTACAAGACCAAAGCTATTGGCTACTAGGCTCTACGTAGTCCCGTCGTAGGCAACAAACGTCACCACGTTCAGAATGATCGGATTTTCCGACAACTTTGTCCGACCGTGTGTATGCAACACCAGTGTCGGACTAAATCCGTCAGACAAAATCCGATGGATTTTGTGGTCGGATTTTCCGACCGTGTGTATGGGGCATAAGGCTGATCCAACATCTTCCTATCTACCTCTGATAATTCTGCTAACATAATAGAATTAAAAAAATGTTGCAAATCAGTCTCCTTATAGGATACTTTACTACTATACAGGTTTTTATAAGTCAACAAATACTGATTAAATCTGATTAAAAGGTAGTTTGCGCAGTTTCAGTTGATGAAATTTGTAATTCTACTACTTGTGTCATTGGTTTCTGAGATTTTACTATTGCAGATAGTGCTTTACCCATCCCCAAAATAAGGTTGCTGAAGGAAAAAATGTTCTGCTCTGCTTTTTTATGAGATATATCAGCATATATCTGTTGTTTTTGTATCCACTTCTGCTGTGTTTCTGTGGTAGGGTCGCTATATATTTAAGTTCGGCCTTTAAGACATCTTCAATCGCTAAATATTCCTAAGCCCTTGAAACTTGGGATATAAACAAACCACTCATGTAAGCTTTTAAAGAATCCCAGTAGATCTGTGAAGATACAGTGGGCTTGTTAACAGTACCATAGGCCAAAACATCAAGCATTATTTTGTGTTTTGAAGAAAAAAAGTCAAACCAATAGGGGTTAACTTTCCATAAAGTGCAAATCTGAGTTGAATTTAAAGCTAACTTAAGAACTAATGGGGAATGATCGGACAATCCTCCAGCTGCATAAGCGACTAATGGCAAGTCTATTCTAGATAAAGTCCCATGGGTGCTAGAGAAGCAAGAAAACACTCTATCATTAGAATGTAACATTCTCCAAACACCCATAAGACCAATCTCCCGATTATATAGCCAGCAAAGGGAGTGCATACAGAAGCTACTGGGGCTGTAGTCAAACTATATCTACAGTATCTAAGGAAGGGTCAAGATAATTATTGAAATCTCTTATTATTAACCAAGGAACATCCGTTTTACTAGAAGTAAAATTCAATAGTTCTTTAAGTACCTCTGAGGAATAATATGTGTGTGCGTATATATATATATATATATATATATACATATATATATATATACACACATATATATATATATATATATATATATATATATATATATATATATATATATATATATATATATATCTATATATATATACACATATATATATATATATATATATATATATATATATATACATATATATATATATATATATATATATATATATATATACATGTGCTAACACATATGATTTTCTATAAATTGCGCAAAATTAAAAATATAGCGACCTTTAGTGTCCGTTTGTACCTATCTGCAGGAGAAATCAACTTAATTTGCTATCAATACAGATACACCTCTAGAATATGAAGTATAAGTAAAATGATATTGCCTCCTAATATATTGTGCATGCTTCAAGTAATTTAATTTATGTGTATCTAAATGAGTCTCATGCAGGCAGATAATAGACGGAGAAAATAGTTTCATTGTAGTAAACATAGCTTGTCTCTTTGCTGGGTCACTAAGCCCCCTAATATTCCAAGATACTAATACTTGCATTAAAGTTGCCATATTACTACAGTATCAGATTTTTGAATCATAACCCCGGAGTAAATAATTCTTGCTAATAAGAAAAAGAAAATCATATCTATTATCCATTTTAATAATATCAAACTGATATATTTGACGATTCTTTGTGAGGAGATAGTTTCTGTATTCATTTTATATCAATCTTATTTTATTATAAATTATATATTAATTATACACACAAAGAAACAAACAAGGACATGTTCGGTCAATTACATTGTCAATTAGTAACAGTTCGTTAATCCATTGAATCCTGTGGATGTCTTTGCACATTCCTACTAGCGATTCACCATATCCACTGGTGCAAATAGACCAACCGAACACCACCTTACACATAGGGGGGGAAAGAAAAAAAAAGGCGGGCGGGGGGGAGCCAACGCTTAGGCTTATATCCTCCCCATCCCCCTCCTCTCCTCCTCCCCCTCCCCCCCCTCCCCATCTCCTTGTGATGAAGCTCTTATCCCCGTTACCTCAGTCCGTATTATCTAGATTGTTGCCATTCCCTCTCTGTTCCCTAAATTATCTGTGTTTCTCTATAGGTCCTCCAGGGGGCCCATTTCCGTGTCCATTCCCCCAGTATGTCTGTTTCGTGTGCTAAAAGTTTTTCTAAACTTTCAATATTGTCCATTTCCATAACCCATTCCTTTATTGATGGAGACTGAGATGAGCGCCAGTGCCTCGGTATTACCAGTCTTGCAGCTGTCAACCAGTGACAGAGAAGGCTTTTTTTGATAGTCTTGTATGAGCCTGGTAAGATAGAGAGAAGGGTAATTTGTGGCGTGTTCGGTATTACCTCCCCTGTAGTTAAAGTATACATTTGCATGACCTTTTCCCAGAAGCTGTATATTTGGGGGCATTCCCACCAGATATGGAACAATAAGCCCTTATCCGTGCGACATCGCCAGCACATGTCCGATTTATCCGGATATATATGCTGTAGTGCTACTGGACTCCAGTACCACCTTGAGAGAATCTTATAACTCATTTCTTGTGCTTTGATTGCTGCTGATAAACAATGAGTTAAATTAAATGACTTCTCCCATTCTTTATCCTCAATTTGAACATTGATCTCCTTCTCCCATTTTTTTATAAATTCCGGTGGCTCAGAGTACTGTTTTGAAATAAGCGTCTTATATATTGTTGAGAGAACGTGTTTTGGTTTGGATACTTGTAACAGAAGGCTTTCAACTTGTGTTAACTCTCTGTATAGAGATCTATTTGAGGAAATAGATGACAAAAATGATGTTAGTTGCCAGTATTCCAGTTTTTGTATACCTGATGGTTGTTGCATGGGAAATAAATTTTGTAAGGGAGGGACTCTTCCTTGATAAAGAGTCTGACCCAGTCTTGGGTGAGACTCTTTATTCCAAATTAGAAAGTGTGTACGGTTTATTGCCGGCGGGAAATTAGGGTTGCCGAATAACGGAGTCATTGGTCCGACTAAGGAGGACAATTCTAACCGTATAACTGTTTTTTTCCAGGTTTTCAATAGGTGGGATGTGAGGGGTTGCATATTTTTTTGTGGCTCTAGACCTATATTTCTTCTAGATAGATCTAGCCAAGGTATCCCCTTAAGGTCCATATAGTTTAGCCCCTGCTCTATTGATACCCATTGTTTAATTTCTGAATGATGAAACCAATTCACTAACCTAATCAAAACTGCTGAAGCATAATAGTAGTATAAATCTGGTGCACCTGCTCCTCCTTTATTTTTTGGGGCTATTAATAGCTTCTTGTGTAGTCTAGGTTTCTTATATCCCCAGATAAATTTTGTAAAGGCTACTTGTAACGTTGAGAAAAAAGATCTAGGGATGGGCACAGGGATGGTTTGAAAAAAGTATAAGAAGCGTGGTATTATATCCATTTTTAATATATTAATCCTCCCGAACCATGAGTGTTGTTTAGCATCATATTTTTTCAAATCTAATAAGGTGCGCTGCAAAAGAGGAATATAATTCATTTGATATAGATGGCACGGGTCAGAGGGAATTTTAATACCTAAATATTTCAGTGCTGATGAGCAAATTTTTAATGAAAAGTTGTTTCTTATAGCCATAATTTGTTGTGGTGTAAGTGATACATTAAGGATTTCTGATTTCTGGATATTTACTTTAAAGTTACTCAGGGTTCCAAACCGCTCGAATTCAGATATTATAGAAGGCAGTGAGGTATGGGGATTAGTGACATAAAGTAATAGATCGTCAGCAAATAGGGCTAGCTTTACTTCATTTTGTTTGATCTTTATGCCGGTTATGGATGGGTTCCGTCTAATTGCTGTTGCCAAATACTCCATCACTATAACATAGAGTAACGGGGAAAGTGGACATCCCTGGCGTGTGCCATTTTGTATATTAAAACTCGATGTTAATGATCCATTAATCTTTATCCTAGCCGCTGAACCGATATAAAGCGCCATAATCTTATTAAATAAATTTTCCCCCATACCCGTTTGTATTAATGCTTGTTTGAGAAAGGACCATCCTACCCGGTCAAATGCCTTTTCTGCATCGACTGAAAAAAGGCATACTGGTATTTTAGCTATTTTGACGTGATTCATTAATAAAATAGTTTTAATTGTATTGTCGCGCGCTTCTCTTTCTTGGACAAATCCTACCTGGTCTGTGTGTACTAGACCAGGGAGGAGAGGTTGGAGACGGAGCGCTATCAATTTAGCGTAAATTTTTATATCTACCCCAATCAGAGATATCGGTCGATAACTAGAACATAATGTTGGGTCCTTATCTGGTTTTGGAATCAAAGTTATATGCGATTCCAAAGACTGTTTTGGGAATTGGCTATTTGAGGAAATAGAATTAAATACCTGAAGCATAAATGGGGATAGCTGTTCTTTATATGTTTTATAAAATTTTGGAGTGAATCCGTCCGGACCTGGACTTTTATCTGTTGGTATATTATCAATTACATCTAATAATTCCTTTTGTGAGAAAGGGGAGTCCAGAAGGATCTTGTTTCCATTATCTATTATCGGAATTGCATTTTCTTGTACATAGGATTCAATATCTTTCTCTTCTAGCGAGGTCAGTGGAACCAAATTATATAAAGCCGAGAAGTATGCCTTAAAGGTTTCTTGGAGGGTTTGTGGGTCCGATGTAGGCTCTCCCGATGTTTTTTTTATACTTGATATAAAAGTTTGGGAGGGGCGTGGATGCAGTTTATTAGCTAACAATCTCCCACATTTATTCTCATATCTATACCTACCCAAGGCTCGCCTTTGTTGGTATGAGCCTTGATAGGCGTCAAGAATCTGTAGTAAAGATGATCTTGTGTGAGATATGTCAGCTAGTAATTCTGCCGATGGATGAATTTTATGTTGTGATTCTAGCGAACTAAGTTTTAACGTAATAGTTTCAATATTTTTAGACTTTTCTCTCTTGATGCGCGAACCGTGTTGGATAAACACCCCCCTGAGTACCGCTTTAAGGGCTTCCCATTTAAAAGGGAGTGCAGTTTCATCATGTTCATGGTCTGTAATAAAGTTGTCAATTGCAGCTATAATTGCCCTATGGCATGTTAAGTCTGTCATGAGTTTATCGTTCAAGCGCCAGGACCAATTTGTCCCCTGCGTCTGAGGAGGGGTTATTGTTAAGAATACTGGAGAGTGGTCGGACCAAATAAATGATCCTATTTCCATTTGCGGGGACCATTCTAATACTTTAGGACCTGTTAAAAAATAATCTAGCCTACTATATGTCTTATGGGCTAAGGAGAGATAAGTATAATTACGTTTCTTAGGATTTAAGATCCGCCATAAATCGAGTAGCATGTGTTCAGAAAGTTTTTTTTTAAGAGCTCTCAGGCAGGGGTATGAAGTATTTGATCTTTGAGCTGAGGTATCTAGTATAGGATCCAGAGCAAGATTGAAATCTCCCCCTACAAGGACAGTACCTTCTGCAAAATCTGCTAGAAGATTGAGGTACCTCTCAATTATTTTAGTTTGATCTTGGTTTGGGATATAGAAATTTGCAACTGTGAAAGTTTTGTTCCATATTTTAATTTTTAGGAAGAGATATCTGCCGTTTGGATCCACTTTATGGTTCAAGTAGTGTATCGGCAAATGTTTGTGAAAAGCAATGGATACCCCTCTTGCTTTGGAACTCGGCATAGTACTATGATACCAATGAGAGTAATGCTTTCGTGAACACACTGGGATGCTGCCTGTGTGGAAATGAGTCTCCTGGAGTAATATAATCTCCACCTTTGCTTTATGCATACTATAGAAAATTTGACCTCTTTTTGATTTATTATTCAATCCTTTGGCATTATAAGTGCAGAGCTTCAACACACCTGGCGAGGAGAAATTTGCCGCCATTATGAAAGTGGGGCGATTAAGGGAGGGAGGCGGCAAAAAGGGAGGAGAGGGGGAGGGGAGAACAGAGAAGAAAAAAAAAAAAAAAACTCACAAATATATTTTGAGAGGATCCCTCTCGCAGGTCCCTGAGCTACTCTGGGAACTGCACACTATTAATCCTTTGGGGAGAAGAAAAAAAAAAGAAGGGGAAGATCCCCTAAGATTTAGGATTTTATCCAAAAAACAAAAACTCCAAGCCCTACCAGAGGGCTGGGGTACCTATTGAGGGGAAAAACTTGGCTGGCACAGAGGGTACCTCACCGCAGTGATTCAGGACTTTCAATCGTTTGTAATAAAGTTGATGGTCTTAATATTTGGGTATATCTACAACCCACCCCGCCCACCCCCTCCCTCACATTCAGTTTAAACGTTTCATAGATTATATACCTCCCAATACATTAATATTGCACAAAAAAAAAAAGGGAAAAAAGTGAGAGAATAAAAGGAAGAGGAGGAGAAGAAGAAGAAGAAAAAAAAAAAGAAAAAGAAGAAGAAAAGAAGAAAAAAGAAGAAGAAGAAGAAGAAGAAGAAAAGAAGAAGAAAAAAAGAAGAAGAAGAAGAAGAAGAAGAAGAAAAAAGAAAAAGAAGAAGAAGAAGAAGAAGAAGAAGAAGAAGAAGAAGAAGAAGAAGAAGAAGAAGAAGAAGAAGAAGAAGAAGAAAAAAAGAAAAAGAAGAAGAAGAAGAAGAAGAAAAAAAGAAGAAGAAAAAGAAAAGAAGAAAAAGAAGAAGAAGAAGAAGAAGAAGAAGAAGAAGAAGAAGAAGAAGAAGAAGAAAGAAGAAGAAAAAGAAAAAATTTAATTGAATACAAATACAGTTACTCTTCACTACAGTCACATCTATATTTAGAACTATAAACTATAAGCTATATATCGTAGACCTATAACCTTCAGCCCTGTATCCAGGGCTCTAGTTGATAACACCCCTCGTATATCTCTTGCTTCAAAGTCGCATGTTAATCCACATACAAAATCGCTCAGTATATTTTAATCTCCAAAGGATTGTAATAGCCCAATTCCTACCAATCCTATACAAGGAGGCGGAAAATAGAGTAGGAAACAATAGTATATGAGGGAATAAGAAGTGGAGGGGAGAAGGAAGAGCAAGAAAAAGGAGGAAAGTGTGACAACTACCAAAGAAAAAGAAAAAAAAAAAAGAGAAAAAAAAATAAATGAGAAGAAAAAGAAAAGGGTACATGCGAGAGTGAGAGAGAGAGATAGTCGGGACCCCAATAACAAAACTCTAAGGCCGAGCCATTCTATAGGCAGTTCTTATTCTCTTGCATTAATTAATCAATTAGTCTTTGTTATTGTCTGGCTGTTTTGTTGCTTCATCCCCCCGACGTTCAATCCTTCTAAACGGTGTGTATGTCTGGGGCCAAATTATTGGCGGGAGGTCTGGCAGTCCCATAGCGGATTGTATTGTCGGAATGTCTGATGGGTCACGTAGATTAAGCCACCTGCCCTCTTTTTTAATTTGTAGTTGAAAGGGAAAGTTCCAGCGATAGACAATGTTGCGATCTTGCAGCATTTTAAGTAATGGCTTTAACGCCTTCCTCTTCTCCAGTGTAAATGGGCATAGATCATGTAATAATTGAATAGAGTTCTCTTTAACTTTTATTTGGCCCTTCTCTCTAGACTTCCTCATAATTTCCTCTTTGTCTCTAAAAAAATGTACTCGGCAAATAATGTCCCTTGGTTTGTCTGGATCTATCTTACGTGGTCCAAGAGACCGGTGCACTCTATCTAGCTCTAGAATTGGTTCTTCTGGTCTCGTCAATAACGATGTAAAAATGTTATTAACCGTTAGCGCTAGTTCTTCTGCCCCCACTGTCTCGGGTAATCCCCTGATCCTAATATTGTTTCGTCTATTGCGGTTGTCTTGATTCTCCATTAGCTGGAACAATGTGTATATTTAAGATTCTTGGACATCTATACGTTTTTCCTGAACATGCACATGATCTGCTAGCGCATCTACTGTTTGCTCCACCTCTGCTATTTTCATCCCCGTGGCCTGTAGTTCTGTGTTGACGGTCTGAAGTTCTTTGTGGAAACCATATTCTAAGCGTTGAACAAACGCCTCCATCTCATTACGAGTTGGTAGGGCTCTAAGATAGTCCCAAAGGTCACCCACCTCCGATCCTGTTTCTTTGCTCGTAGTGGCCCCTAGTCCCTCCCCTGCTGTGTCCATGTGTCCCCCCTCCATAGTATTAAGGGTGGGTGAATGGTTTATTGCGGCGTCTACCCCCTTCACATTCATATTCACATTTCTGTTTATTGTACCTGATACAGCCGATTCTGTAGTGTCTGTAGTGTCTGTAGGGACTGTAAGATCGTGAGGTTCAGGTTGTGCACTCCCATCTGTAGATCCAGAAGATTTTAACCCGGCGTACTGGGCACCTAAGGAAACCTTATCAGCTGTCCATTCTTCCTAAGTGTTGACGTTCTTGATAACCCCTTTCACCCCTTTCTCCCCCATTTCAGTAGCCGATAGCTTCACCAGTGGCAACAAAAGCAACGAGGGCACTGATACTGGAAACTGTGTTGGGGGTGGGGGCAGAGACAAAGGTTCTGTAGGTATGGGTGATTCCTGTATGGGTGTGAATTCGATTGCCAATTCCACTGACGGTACTGGTGTATGTTCGAATACAGGTATAATTGCTAGTACAGGTTCGGATGCAGGTGTAGGTGCTGGTAAGGGTGCCGGTGCCAACAAAGGGAAAACAAAAGCTTCTAATGATGCTGACAGTGCAGGTGCAGGTGGTAGTACTGCTAATAGTACTGGTAGTACTGACGGTACCAGTGTTGCTGGGGGTGTAGCGAGTGGAGGTATAGTGAACTGCTCAATAGTTGCTATATTGTCAATCTCGCTATTCACTAAATGCCGCGCTGAACTGGCCACTGGACTATCTGGACTAGCTCTGCTGCTGGTACCCAAGCATGGGTAGTCGCTGGCAATGGTACCTCTAGAGGCTCCTGTGCTCAGTTCCGTCACAGACACAGACTCAGTTTTGGTTGTCTTAAAAGTTTTAGATGTATGGGAGCGAGTCCGTCCTCCAACTGGGAAGAACTCCGCTATCCCTTGCTGACCCTTTGCTGGGTGGGCAGAATGGGCAGAATGAGCCGTAAACTGATGGGCTGTGGACTGGTGGACTGTATAGGGACCATGCGCCGGGGGTGTACACGCTGCTCCTCTCTTCCTCCGTCCCATGGGATATCTCTAGCTCAACGTGAGTGGCAAACAGCTGCAACTACAGACCAGCGGGGAACCAGCAGATGACCAGTGGGGAAATCATACTTTTATGTTTTCATATTTTCATGCTTTCCGGTATCTAGTGAACTGAGGGCACAAGGCAGTATGGCCAGAACCAACTCAAACTACTTGAGTACAACAAGTGTAACAAATAAAGCAAGCACAACAAGTTCAACAAGTATACCGTGCCAGAACCAGATATTGGTGTAGGTATTGATACATGGTACAGGGTAGCCGGGAGATAGATGGGAGATAGCCAGGAAATAGCCAGGAGATAAACCGCCTGCTTGCTACTATCTGCTACCGTCAGTACCGTCACTGCTGCTACCTCTAGATCCCGTCGCTGCCTCAGTCTTCGGTCCTCGGTCCTGGCTCTGGTCCTGGGTCTGGCGATCCTGACGATCCCGCTGTCAGCCCTCCTGGGCTCTGATAAGAAATATGAAGATATGTGAAGATGTGAAAATAGAAGCGCATCAAGCGTCAGCGGAGACAGTGGAAAACAGTGGTATCAGCGGTATCAGGAAGGTATCAGCGGTATCAGCGGTATCAGCAATCATCAGCGGTGTCAGCGGTCAGCGGTCAGCCAGCTTCACTACCCCTCACTAAGCGTCAGGTGATCAAAAAAACCATCATGATCCACAGCTGAGTCCAGATCACTGCGGGAGCCCGGAGCCTGACTAGCACGCTCTCTCCTCCATGCTCAGCCACTCCCCCACTCCCCCACTTAGATATTTGGTGAGCGCATATGAAAAATCTATCTAAAAAAATAAAATAACAACATCCACAGGAAAAAGAGAAAAAGAAAAAAAATCACAAAACTTGTGAAAATCCCATATACATCCCTGGAAAGCTGCCATTCCAATCAGTAGCCTCATCCAAAATGGTTGTATATAAAAAAAAATATCACAGTGTACACCTAATAATTTTTTTCCAATATTTAGAATAACATTTTGAAAACTATTTAAAAAAAAAAAAAATTCCCACAAACTAACATGTACCTAAATATATTCCTATAAATAGAAAAAACTAAAAATTGCAGCCAAACAGAAATAGAGAGTCCATTCCAACAAAAAAAAACAACCTTGCCAACTCCCAACTATGCAAAAGAAAAAAGAGAAGATGCCTGAGCAGCCATTCGGTAACAGTCTGTGGCTTATCAGAAAAATAACCCCATCCGAGCACCATGAGAACGCCAACAACATGGGTAGAACAGGTAACAGCTCCGCCGCGGATATGTCAATTAATACCTCCAGATAGTCACTCTGAAACAGGGGGAATACAAGAGGGAGTACACTATTTGTAAAAGAAGTGAGGCCGCCGGATAGCCAGGCACAAATCTATAGTTTCCATGACCATGTTTCTGTGTCCCAACTAACAGACGGCTGTGTCCTGAAGCAGGGGAAACAGGAGAATTGATTGTAAGGAGAGGAGGAGGATTAAGGAAAAATTAGGGTGAATCAGTGCAGCTGCCGTTTGAACATTCTGGGCATATCTTCTAGGAGATTAGCCAGTGCAGGATGTAGGAGTCGGAGCACGTCCTACATGTGTCCTCTCATGTCCCCATCCCTTCTTCTGGAAATTACTATGACGTTCCTTCAATAAAGGCTTGGCGAGTGCATCAGCAGTCATCTCCTCTGACAGGCAGTATTGAATGTCAAGAACACCTTGCTCTTGATTGTCCCTCAGTAGGTGTTACTTGACGTTGATGTCTTTGGTCCTTGGATTGACCCTTTCAGATTGCGTGAGCTTTATACAACACTGGTTGTCTTCAAAAATGGGAATTGGTTTTGACATGTCTATCCCAATGTCCACAAAAAGTTGACAAATCCATATCGCTTCTTGACACGCCTATGCTGCTGCAATGTACTCTGCTCCAGTTGACGATAGAGCAACAGTTGCTTGCTTTCCTTCCCCATACTGGAAGATAAATCCACTTGTGGATTTGCGGTCTGTACAGTCCCTGGCCCAACCAGCATCCACATATCTGTCTAGTTTTGGATTTGATGTTGCTGGTAACCGTAACTTCATCTGAATTGTTTCTTTGAGGTATTGCATCACTCTTTTTACTGTGTTCCAGTCACGCTGACAGGGAGCTGAGACTTTCCTGCATAGTATGCCCACTGCTGCGGCTATGTCTGGTCTTGTCACAGTGGCAACATATAGTAGCTTACCGATTTGCTCTGCGATACATGTCATTGTTGGGTAGCACGTTTTCTGCTTCATTGCTCTTTTGATAGCCTGGTTCCATAAGAGTTTTCACTTTCTTTGCATCTTGCATATGGAATTGTTCCAAGATTTTAGAGATTTTCTAAGAGTACTTGAGAAGATAACTTCTATCTTCTTCTCTCTCTATTTGCAGTCTCAGATAGTAGCTAATGTTACCAAGCTCTTTGATTTCCAAATTTTCTTTCAGCTTGTGAACTGATTCCCCTTCTTGTTCAAAACAGGTTATAATGTCATCAACATAGATAAGGATGTATATCCATCTGTCTTCTTGAATCCTGGAGTAGAGACAGGGGTCTGCTTTACTTCTTGAGAATCCCTCTATGGTAAGTACTTTGTTCACTTTCTTATTCCACATCCTTGCATATTGCTTAAGACTCTTCTGAAGTTTACACACAAGGTTGTCTCCTTGCTCAAACCCTGGTGGTTGCTTCATGTAGAGGTCTTCCTTAATGTCTCCATATAGGAAAGCAGTTTTAATGTCTAGGTGTTAGACTTGCATGCCCTTCCCGGCTGCAACACAAAGAAGTGCTCTGATGGTGGAGTGTTTTACGACGGGAGCGAATGTTTCATCGTAATCTTAACCAAATTTCTGAGAGTAACCCTTGGCAACTAGTCTGGTTTTGTATTTGTGGATATTCCCTTCTGCGTCTGACTTTACTTTGAAAGTCTGCTTACTTCCTATAGTTTTGCAGTTAGGAGGGAGCTCTGTGAGTGCCAAGGTTTTATTTTCTTGAAGTGACTTTAATTCTTCTTTTGCTGCCTTTCTCCATTTATTGGCTTCACATTTTGGCAGCTTTTCTAAGTCTTCCCAGGATGTTGGTACAAGTATTCTGTGTATTTTGATAATGAATGACAACTTGCGGGGTGGTATCCCCTTTGTAGTTCGAGTGGATCTTTTGATTTCAGACAGTTCAGCAGGATCTGGTGGGGAACTTGATTTAGGCATTGTGAGTTCCACCTCTTGTTCTGACTCCTGCACAGGTTTGCTTTGGTTGACTCTTTCTTCTGGTTGCTTGGCATATTTACTTAACAACTTTCAGGGATCAGTGATGGGCTCTCATCAAAATAAACACTATTGCTTATTGTCACTTTGTCAGTCTTTGGGTGTAAGATTCTGTAACCCTAATGCCGCGTATACATGACCGGTTTTGCTGTCGCAATAAACTCAGAAGGTTTTTTCAACGGAATTCCGACAGAATTGGTCTCAAGCTGTCTTGCATACACACGGTCATACCAAATTCCAACCGTCAATAACGCGGTTACTTGCAACATGTATGACGGCACTATATAATGGAAGGTCTATAGCAAGTGCGCCACCCTTTGGGCTCCTTCTGCTAATCTTGTGTTTATCTCGTGTTAGTAGAAGTTTGGTGAGAGACGATTCACGCTTTTCAGACTCAAGCTTTTCAGATCGTTTCACTGCTGTTCAGTTTGTGCTTGTGGGTTTGTATCTGTTATTCAGTGCGTGTAGTCAGTTTATATAGTTTTTTCAGTGCGTTCTTGTCCAATTTGTTGCTGATTTTCAGCTCGCTGTTCACAGGCCTTGCTGTTCTTCAGTGCGTTCTGTTAGTTCGTTCTGACCAGCTGACCGTTTTGAAGCCATGTAGCGGGGACGTACTCATCGTATAGTTCGTGCTGTGTGGGACACCTCCTCCCTGAGGGCATTTTTGCACAGGCCCTTCATAAGGGGTTGAGGCACCAGCTAACTGAGGACAGCCACATATGTGAGCTCGGCCATCCTCCTCCACCTCCTCCTGCCACAAGTCCACCACCAGAGCCACAGCCTCTAAGGAAGGCTGCAGAGAAGGCTGCAGGGTAGACTGCAGGGAAGCATGAAGGGAAGGCTGCAGTGAAGAGAAGAAAGTGATGACCGGGCTTCAAATCTGGACCAGATTGGGCTACAAATTATATGGACTCCTCAAGATCCCAATTTTCTTTTCCACAGACTTGCCATGTGTGCCCTGGGGGCCAAAAGGCTTCACAAATTTCAAAAGTTTCTCCAGCTTTGCCTCACTCTTTTTTTTTCTTAATCAGAATAAATGGATATTTTATTTTCTGAAAATACTTGTGTTTTTCTTCAAATTGGACAGTTTGTTTGTGAGTAGGCAGGTACATTTCCAAAATACAATGTCATATTAACAAGGGACACCAACGAACCTCCTTGAGGTTTAAAAATACAAGATAATAATGATATTGTGGTAACTGGACACCCAAAAAACTAAAATTATATATGAAGATCACTAGAATTTTTTTTTTTTCTATAATCCAAAAAAAAGGAGATCTTGATGAAATAAAAAAAAAAATTACTATAAAAAATTATTCTAAACATTACTACGGACATCTGGCTTTAAAAAAAATAAAAGATTATTTATGAGATCACGAGAAATAATAAAGAAATACGCTTGTGTGAATAGCAGCAGCAAAACAACTTCATGCTTCTAGCATTCTAAAGAAGAAGTTTAATTTCTGTATTAAACTATTTAAAAAAAATGAGCCTGAGGAATGTGCTATCTCCATTACGAACGCTAGTTTTACCAGACATATCACTTCCGTCTCGTACTTGCTTCAGAGCATGCGTGATTTTTGGTGTGTCGGAACAGCATACAGACGAGCGGTTTTTCCGCTCAAAATTTATTTAGACGGAAAAATTTAGAACATGTTTTCTATCTAAGTCCATCTGAATTTTCGACGGAAAAAGTCAGATGGGGCATACACACGGTCGGAATATCCGATGAAATGCTCCCATCGGACTTTTTCGGCCGGAAAGAACGACCGTGTGTAAGCGGCATTAGTTTGCTCACTGTAGCCTACTAAAATGTCCTCTATGGCTCTGTTCTCCCGCTTGGATTGCTTTTCACTTCGAATATAGGCATATGCTTTACATCCAAACACTCTGATGTGCCCTATGCTAGGCTTTGATCCATGCCACATCTCGAATGGAGAACTTTTAATGGCTCTTGAGGGTCGTCTGTTTTGTAGGTGGGTTGCCTGCTTCTCCCCAGTAATTGTGAGGTAGGTTGGCATCTGACAACATGCACCTGGCCATTTCTATAAGAGTGTGATTTTTCCTTTTTGCTACACCGTTTTGTTCAGGAGTGTATGGTGTGCTTGTTTGGTGTACTATTCCTTGTCTCTTCAGGTATGAGGCCACTTCTTTGCTTAAGTATCCCCCCCCCACTGTCGGTGCGTATTATTCCTGGTTTACATTGGAAGTTTCTCTGATGTTTCATTCTTGTGTTTCATCAAATAAGTAGTTGTGTACCTGGAATAATCATCAATGAAAGTCAGTAGATATCTGTTACCGGATGAAAAAAGGGGCGAAGAGGAAAGGTACCCTATGTAGGAGAGTACCGGGTAAGGGGTTACTTTCAGCAACAAGAATTAGATCAAACTATGAATTATTAAAAAAATATTAAAGTTTATTGTAAATATCAAAAAATTATTAGATGTCAATGAAATTTAATTAAAAATAATTGCAGTTTTCCTAAAATGGAATCTAATCATACAAGGAATTAATTACCATAAATATATCCCCAAACAGGACAAACATGTAACAGTACAGGCAACACTAAACAATGTCCGGACACATTGTATTAGCCGCACGTCAGTCAAATAGCTCAATCATTTGGATATGTTTGGTGAAAATGGTGTTAACAAGGATCTCCTGATTACACTAATTATTAATGGCTGGCGCCAGGCTAATCAATTGGGAATAATAAAGAGAAAAGCTAAGGTAACAGGCCTTTAGGAAATATTTGTTGAACCTATTGTTGAACCTATTAAACTATTGGGAAGAGAATTGATTTTTAATAGATGCGGAGAAGAAGGGGAGAAGGATAAAAATATATCAATACTGAGATGGTCCTTCTATCTAAAAAGAAAATGAATGTATCAGTATTGAAGTGATTCAAAAATCAGGCAGTGCATGATTATTATGTCCAAAGGATCCAGTAGTTGAAAAATAGTACTGCTGTAATTCCCAGATTCAAGTTCTTTCCGTCAAAAGTAAAAGGTCATTTTTAAATCATGGTAAGGTTCCTTTAACATTCAAAGCTCAAGTCTCCAAGCAATGTATCATATTCAAAGATTCAACAAGATTACAAAAATCACCTCTGTCAGGGATTTGTAAGTTTAAGGCGAGAGTAAGGTCAAAGGCAGTCAGGCTGTGGATAACCACTTCAAACAATGCTGTAAAATACTTTTCATGTGAAGAATATCCATACATTACCACTCGTCATAAAGAAGGAACAAGAGGGTGTTTAGCCAACCTGACGGACTATTACGGTACCTGAACAGACGTATGTCTCAATACAAAGAAGGTTTTTTTCTAAATCACTTTTATTCACACATAGTATACATATAATATATCTAACATTAAAAAGCTTATTCTATTTCAGATATATATACAGATGTAAAGATCAAATTGTTGAATCAAACTTGCTAATAAATGCTGGTTGACGCGTTTCGCTTGTTGCTTCTTCAGAACCAGAAAACAGCAATTTGTAGTATCTGTAGTACATCATAAAAAGACATGTGAGTTGTTTACAAATAAGCCATCTAATGTGTTTCATTTGCCATACTATGATAGTTCAACAGGAAAACAGATATTTATATATTCTCTTTTGTTTGTGCCTACCTTTAAATTGCTCTGAAAATCTCCACCAAAGTTTATATAATACATAGGCCCAACGTCATCAAATGACCAAGGTGCAATTTCAAGAGATATTCGACCAAGATTTGCCTATTTGGGAATCCAAATCCAACAAGACCAACATATGCTTGGGAGAGAAAGAAGAAAGAAAAAAAAAAAATAAAAAAAAAAATATAATAGTTAATTTAATTGGTATAGTTCAATTCTAATGGTTAATCAAAAAAATTTTTGGTGCTTGGTGTCTGTATCACTGAACTGGCCGTTAAGCAAACATTCATAAAATATATAGAAGGAGGGATATGTCTAATAAAATTGCTCCATTCTATTTTTATATGCCAAGGGAGTATTAGGTATAGCAGCAATAATTATATCAGAGAAAGCTAAAAGTCTAAAGCTGGTGTTTGGATTACCTTGGATAAAGGACGTGCTATCATCAGCTCCCCAGCGCTCCATCTGCAGTATGTGTCTGCTTGGAGCTCTGGTTTTATAGTGGTTTTGGGGCCAAATTTGAGAAGGCGCCGCCCTTTGGAGACAATCGCAGTTGGCTCTCTACAGCTGGGAGAGAGGCCAGCTCGAATAATACCCTGCATAAGTGCGGTCTTAGATGCCATTGCGCATGCACCAAAAGCGCCGGCGTCAAGGACGCCTGTACAATATACGTACGTCCATGGCGGCCGTAAAAGGCAAGTAAGTCCGCACATGCGCAGTTGGAGTAGGCAGTCCCCAGAATGGGAAGAGCCCGCAGGGAAGGGAGGCGACACAGGGGATCCATCCACAACTCCTCCCAGACACACCCCCCACGAAGGTCCGTATACTGCGACCATAAATGAAAAACACATCCGTTCATGCGCAGTAAATGTCGGCCATTTTAAAAGTAGAAAGGATGTCGGCCGTAAATAGGTAGGTAGATGCGCACATGCGCAGTATAAGTAGGCAATTCCAGAAATGGGAAGAGCCCACAAAGGGGGGAAAAAGGCGACCCACAGAATTAGCCCAGAACCCTTATCAAATGTACCCCCAACAAAGGCCAGCATAATGCGGCCATGAGTGAGGGACAAATCCACTCGTGCGCAATAGGTATCAGCCATTTCAAGAGCAAAGGAGACATCCCGCAGTCATGAGACCTCATGGGCATTAATTAGAGTGCCCCCACGGTATGAACGCCCTAAGACATAATTAAAGCCTGACAAGTAGGCAAAATCACAATCACTCAGTATAGAAATGGATGAAAAAAAAAAAAGGAGAAGGGGGAGTACTTTCCTGATTCTCACCAAGCTATGCTTAAGATGTCAAAAGGGGAAAGAGACCACTCCGTCAGACCACTCGTCATAACCACTCGGCTAATAGTAAGCTTTAGGTCCACGGGCACGGTCTGCTGCAGTGGCGATAAATTCAGTCGCTGTTCGCTCCTAATCATCAAGGGTTTAAGAGATGGTATTCATAGACTCTCGTGGCTGCTGCCAAGTTCATTTAGCTCTCAGCTATGTTAGCTCTTTCTATTGTTTCCCATTGCTGCGGCCGGGGCTCACAGAGATCCGTATCCCAGCATTCAGAGCACAGCTCTCTCGAGCGGCGTCATAGGACAAAGCAGTGTTGTTGATGACGTCAACGCGTTTCGTTGGGTCTAATGGCGTAGCTTTATCTCAGACATGGGAGTTTTCATTGGACTGCATACGTTACTGTGTATAAGCTGCAGGGGGTGGTTAGTTTTTATTTGAGATGCCGGTGGAAGGGGAGCAAGTGTGGCATTTGCTTCAATACAGCATTTGCATTTCAGGAGCACTTTGCAAGGCACTATTGTTCAATGTTTTGACAAGCCTCGCTTTATAATGTCCTGTATTGCTTCTGGACTTCTGTGTCCCAGCCCCCTGTGCCATAAGTGAATACATTTGCTGTGTAGGTCATTAGAGACTATATTGACTTTCTGGTCTGTGGTGATGAGCCCTGGAAATCACCCTGGAAATTAACTGTGAGACCGTTGTTTGCAATACTTTTCACTGATAGAAGGCTGCCCTCTAGTTCTGGAACATACAACACTTTCTTTACAAGGATACCGTGCTTACCTTCTTGTAGTGTAATGCAGTTCAGGAAGCCATCCCTTTACCTTCGACAGTGATGCTTTTCCCATTTGCTAGGAAAACTTTTTACAGCAAAAATAGACTCTGCTTTCCTTCTGTCATATTCATTGATTAATTTGCCTTTAACATCATTCAGTGTCAGCTCCTTCTTGGGTCTGGTTTTTAAAGCATTATTAAGAGTAGTATATGTCTCTGGAAGGCTGCAGAGGAGCGGGGCAACAATATGGTTATCTTTAATGTCCTCTCTGATAGGGCATAGCTGCTCTCTGATTTCTAGCATAGCTTTCACGTGGTCACACATTTGCTGGCCTTCTTGTAGTCTCATCTTGTATAACTTTCGTAGCAAAAACAGTTTGCTGTTTATACTTGAATGGTCATGCAGCTTTTGTAATGGAGTCCACATACCTTTGGCTGTTTTCTCTGTTCTTATGTGGATAAGCTGGTCATCTTCCATTTATAATTGCTTTTGCCTGGTCATTCTTCCTATCCCATTCCTCTGTTTTTCCGTCTGTGGGCCTGTCTGTATTTATCACTTGCCACAAGTCATCCTTGCCAAGAAACATTTCTAGTTTACATTTCCACAGCTGATAATTGCCATTTTTCAGATTTGCAATTGCAATCTTTACATTTGAACCTCTTGCCATCTTTCATCAGCTTGTATACAGTATTCACTGACTTGCTGTACTCTTCTTTCCAGTGCCTCTGGGTGCTGCTGGGTGCCTGCTGGGTGAGCTGGGGTGTCTTCTCCAATGCCTGGGTGCCTGGACCCATAATCTATTATGCAGAGTATTGAAATCACGGGCTGGAAGCTTCTTGTATACAGGAGGACCTTTACTTTCATGGAGGTTATCTTTATCATGGCTTTACATCATGTATTCAGAAAACAGGAAGAGAACACAAACAAGTGCACACTTAGATACAGATTTTACTTTCTCTCATATCATAGATTACATGAACCATACACTATAACACTATAACATCATAACACATCACCACCTGCTGCATAGATAGGTATAATGCATACAGTATTGTCAGTTTATTAACAGCTTTACATTACATGCTGTTGTTCTTTTCAACAAGTATAGTCTTACAGACAGAATTAAAGTGATTCTAAAGGAACATTTAAAAAAGAAAAAAAACAAGCATGTTATACTTCCCGGCTCTGTGCAATGGTTTTCCACAGAGCAGACCCGATCCTTTTCTCTTTGGGTCACCTGCTGGTGGTTCGGGCTCCTTGCTATGGTGGCAATTGAGCACACTCGCTCCCGGGCCACGCTTCTGTGAATGAACATCTCACACAGAGCACAGCTCGGCCATATCCCCACTCTCTCCTAATTGGCTCACTGGCTGTGATTGACAGCAGTTGGATTCCTGGCTATGTGACGTCATCACGCCGGAAGTCCGAGGTTGACCATTTTACTTACTGTTGTTTTGGATGGATGGTTATCCTTAAGGGGGCAATATGTACTAATGAAAACGGTGATTATTCCTGTTCACTAAATTTGTAAGGAGTATTCTTTTATTTGTTAATAAATTATATATTTCTTGGGATACTACAGTATGAGAGAATTTTTATTACATTTCCTATACTGAATTGGCTGCTCTCTAGGATATCGAGTGGATGATAGAGTTGTTGTTCTTTTCTGGTGAAGAGCAGAATGGTTATGACCCAGGATACTGGGTAAGCTCATTTTGACCTTACCTTAGTGTGGGTCAGTATTTGAGGTAAGGGGCAGTATTTAAAGGTGATGGCACACAGCGGTGCAGCATGAGGATATGTTAAAGCATGCATGTTAAACATACATGTGGACATGTTGTCTGAAGCATGCTAATTGAGAAAATTCACATCAAGAGTTGGATAGTTTTTTAAAGGACTATGAGGACTTGGTTTACTCACATTCCTTGTAGTGGGTCACATTTCTATTTTATTTTCGGGGTCACTATTTTATCACTGTTAATATACAGTATACAGCTTTTTTGCACATATATGTATTTTTGCATGTTTGCTTTTTTGCACATATATATTTATCTGCATGATTTGGTTGCGCAGCACTTTATTGCATCATATAGTTTGATGTGGTAACACATGACAGTTACTAGCAGCAACACATCCAGTACACTGTATTTAATTTGGAAATTTTAGCACATACTATATTGTATTGGCTAGCGCAGGATTTTTTTGGTGTATAAGACTGATTGTTAGCGCATCCCATTTTCTGTTTTCTTGTTTTTGTGTTATAATGATTGTTTTTTATTTTTTAGTGGTATTTCGGTTTTTATCTTGCATTGACATGGAATTTTTTGTTAGTGTGCAGTAATAAACTACTTCTGCCTCGGAAGGATTTACCCCCTTCCTGACCAGAGCATTTTTTGTGATTCTGTACTGCGTCGCTTTAGCTGAAAATTGCACGGTTGTACCCCAACAAAATTGACATCCTTTTTTTCCCACAAATAGAGCTTTCTTTTTGTGGTATTTGATCACCTCTGCGTTTTTTATTTTTTACACTATAAACAAAAAAAGAGCGACAATTTTGAAAAAAAAAAGCAATATTTTTTACTTTTTGCTATAATAAATATCCCCACAAAATATATACAAAAAAAAATTTCTTCCACAATTTAGGCCGATATGTATTCTTCTACATTTTTTTGGTAAAGAAAAATCACAATAAGGGTATATTGATTGGTTCGAGCAAAAGTTGTAGCGTCTACAATATAGGGGATAGATTTATGGCACTTTTATTATAAATTTTTTTTTTTTTACTAGTAATAACGGCGATCTGTGATTTTTATCAGGACTGCAACATTATGGCTGACACGTTGTCATTTTTACAGTGATCAGAGCTACAAATAGCCGCTGATTACTGTATAAATCACACTGGCAGGGAAGGGGTTAAACACTAGGGGGCAATCAAGGGGTTAAGTGTGTCCTAGGGAGTGATTCTAACTGTGTTGGGGGATGGGCTCAATACAACATGACAGAGATCACTGCTCCCGATGACAGGGAGCAGTAGATCCCTGTCATGTTGCTAGGCAGAACAGGGAAATGCCTTGTTTACATAGGCATCGCCCCATCCTGCCTCTCCTCGCCACAATCGTGGGCGAACATCCCCGTGGGACCCGTAGGCACGCTCCCACGTGCGCGACCGATAGGCAGCGAATTCAAAGGGACGTACAGGTGCCCCCATTTGCCTGCCTGTGCCATTCTGCTGACGCATATGTGTGTGCAGCGGTCGGAAACATGGTTAAAGCACAGCATTTGATTTTACATCTGTTCTTGGAGCTGCCATTTGTTTACAGAATGTTGCTGCATCAAAAAAAAAAAACACAAACCTAAGTGCAAAAAAAAAATGCACTGAAAACAACTCACACTATCACCCACATTTAAAACTCCCCAAAGTAATAAATTGGGTATAAATCTAAAAATAAACCCAACACGATAGGCTTAAAGCGATATTAAAGGCAGAATTTAAAAAATAAATATGGCAAATATTGTTAAAAAGAACAAACATGTCATACTTACCTGCTCTGTGTAATGGTTTTGCACAGAGCAGCCTCAATCCTCCTCTTCTCGGGTCCCTCTTCAGTGCTCCTGGCCCCTCCCTCCTGCTGAGTGCCCCCATAGCAAGCAGCTTTTTATGGGCGCACCTGAGCAGGCTCACTCCCAAACTGCTGCTCTGTGTGTCCATTCACACATAGGGCGTGGATCGGCCCTGCCCCTGCACTCTCCTCAATTGGCTCACTGGCTGTAATTGACAGTAGCGGGAGCCAATGAGGAAGAAGAGACCCGGAAGAGCCACTACTCTAATGCACATTGCAGGATTGGGATGGGGCTCAGGTAAGTATTTGGGGGCTGCCGCACACAGAAGGTTTTTTACCTGCATGTATAGAGTCTTTACAGGCACTTTAAAGGCAGAGGAAATGGTGCTGAGCATAAAGGTAGTAGAGAGGGTAAATTAGTCTTGAAGCAGGTCCTGCACAACAAAGTGGTGGTAGGGTTGTACACAGCAGAGACAAGGTATTTCTGCATTTCCTTGACCAAAGTGGCAGACCAATCCAGCCACGCAAATCAGCAAAGGTAATAGACTGGCTCTTAAAACCTACATTGTCTTTCTCCCCGGAGGCACACAGTAGCCAGATGAAGCTACACACAGAAGAGGAAATTATAGCAAAGCAAAAGTCTCCCTTTCCTCACTGGGAGTGGACTGGCAAAGGCAAAAAGAGGAAGGGAGCTAGCTGAGCAGAGGGTGGTTTAGTGCCTGTCAGTGCTCCAAAGGAAGCCACTTTTCAGGCAGATGACAGCTAATGCAAAACTGTGTTGCTGCAGAATTTTTGCACACCTGTATCTGAAGGCTGACGCTCTAACTTTTATAGAAAAAAAGCTGCCTTTGCCTTTTTTTCCACATATGGGCATGTTGTACCTATTGATCAACCAATGTATTGGATCCCTAGGTGAATTTGAGTACACAGTCAACCCTTTGTGCTTCTGTCATGCCCCTGCACTTATCCTGCACTCTGGTACAGATTAGAAGTATGCTGTAATAAAATTTTGTGAAGATGGTAGTATTAGTAAATTGTGCATACACACAATTGTATGGTAATTATACATATTTATGTTTATTATGGAAATAGCCTATACTATGCTCCTGATATACCAAAACAAGTTTGCATTATCATACTATCATACTTATCTTGTAAATCACAGTATGATAGAAATTAATTTATTAATACCAAGATGGCTAATGGGTGCTTCAGGGAGGTGTGTATGAGTACTGGGACTTGCTAGGATATATAACTGTTATTGTGAGCTATGACATTTTAATGTAATATTAATAAACGTTATGTGATTTTACCTATATTTTGCTATGCATGGGTACCTTAAAAGTCCAATTTTCTGACTTACCTTTGTACTAATTATTGGATCATTTGGATGTGGTTCCCCTTCAACAGAACAGCACGCCCCCATGAATTATTAAGTTTATGATGAAATTAAAATTATAAAGTGCTTTTTCAAAGCCACAAGCTATAAAACCTCAGCTGGTCTGCTGGACTGTAGTCACTCCTTTTTGCTAAGATGCAATATTCGTGGAAGAGAACAGGCAGATTTCAGCTGAAATAAATAACAGCATATTTTCTTCTGATACTGAAGGCCAGAAAAATTGTACATATTGGCAACAGAGTTTTTGACAGTCTGCTGTTAGGCTCCTTTAAGGGTTTTTGAGACATTGGTACTTATGTATCTGTTGCTGATCTCTGTGTAAAATAATCACTGATATTTATTCTGTAAAATAAATATAATTCATGATCCACATTGATCCACATTCAAGTCATCCATAAAAAGGGACCAATAAATAGATTTTAAAAAGTGGGAAATATATATGATATACTTAAATTAGGTACAGGTGTGAGTGCGTATCTGAAAGAGTTATGCTGGCCATACACCGTGAGCGCAAACTATAGTGCCATCATGTAATGACCGATAAATCATTCAGTGGACATAAATTAATGCATTTTTTGTTTGTTTTTTTACATATACCTAGTGCAGACAGTTCGGACGGGAAACACATTAACCTTTCAATTTATCGGTTGTTCGGCAGAAAATTTCCAAAGTTGTTCTTCGTTTTTTTCGGCTCAAAAATGTTCCAAAAAGTATCGATTTGGTGCCCATTAACTGGCCTAAAAACGAACGAACTGTCTAAATGGCCGAATTTCGGATGATTTTTCGTATAGTGTATGGCCAGCATAAGTCCAGGTTCTTCAATTTGTTTTAAATTGTCTGCAAGACATGATTGCTAGGAGCTTGTATTTATTGGTGGATTTAATTCTCCGCTAATATACCTCTTGAAAAAGCTAGGTTTACTGGCAAAATGACAAGGATGTGATATGCTGTTGATGGAAACCTCTTGGGGATGCCTGCATATTAAACATTTTCTCTGTTTGGCTGTTCATCTGGTAATGGATTAACATCTCCGGTGTAAACAGAACTCTATTTGTGGAACAACTGCACCCAGCAGAGCTCTTATGGATGTAAGTTTTATTAGTGAAAAAATACTAAAGCGCTAAAATGAATACTCAGATACAAGTGGTGACTAGAAAATAACTAAATAATTAAGCTGCAACCATTCTAGTGGTGATCAGACACCGTGAAAAGTTATAAAAAAAAATTTTAATTAATGGTGCGCTCTAATTAACCTTCTAATCAGGGCACAGATGGTAAATAGATATAAGTGCTGGAAACTAAAAACCCACTATGTGCTAGTGAAAATGCATATGTGGAATTCCATATTAAACAAATCCATGCTCACATGAATATAGTCACTGGTACTAATAAACCACAGGTGCATATAAAACACAGATGCATGTGGTGATCTAAAAATCGATAGATGCTTAAACACCAGTGCCGGTACTGGTGAAGAGTGCACATAGTGGATTTTTAGTTTCCAGCACTTATATCTATTTACCACCTATGCCTTTATTAGGAGGTTAATTAGAGCCCACCATTATTTACAATTTTTTTTTATACCTCTTATGGATGTAGCACCCTGATGTATAGGCAGGGTTGCTCCTAAATGTACCTGCCAAGTGTAGTTACCTTGGCTCATTGTTAGGGATCAATTGATTTCACCCTAAGGCCCCTTTCACACTGGGGCGGTTTTCAGGCGGTACAGCGATAAAAATAGCACCTGTACACCGCCTGAAAAAACCGGCCTCATTCACTCCGGTGTGAAAGCCGGTAGGCTTTCACACTGGAGCGCTGCGCTAGCAGGACGGTAAAAAAAGTCCTGCTAGCAGCATCTTTGGAGCGGTATAGGAGCGGTGTATTCACCGCTCCTATACCGCTCCTTCCCATTGATTTGAATGGGACACCGCGGTAATACCGCGGCAATACCGCCGCAAAGCGCCACTACGGCGGCGCTCTGCGGGGGATTTTAACCCTTTTTCGTCTGCTCGCGGGGGGAAAAACCGCACCGCGAGCGGCCGAATACCGCAGCTAAAGCGACGGTAAAGCAGCGCTAAATATAGCGCTGCTTTACCGTCACCGCGGCTCCCGCCCCAGTGTGAAAGGGGCCTAAGTCTAGAATTGCTGCACTTCTCTCTTCTGCCGGCAGGTGGCCGGGTACCTGGTGGCATTAGATAAGACAAGAGCAAAGCAAGCATGGATTAGGAGTATATGGGGTATCTCAGCCAAAGGGCAAAAGGTTTTGTTGAATCCCTTGGCATGCTGGGAGAGCCTATATATTTAGGTGGAGTCAGGTGATCAGTGGCTCATTGTTAGGGATCAATTGATTTCACCCTAAGTCTAGAATTGCTGCACTTCTCTCTTCTGCCGCCAGGTGGCCGGGTACCTGGTGGCATTAGATAAGACAAGAGCAAAGCAAGCATGGATTAGGAGTATATGGGGTATCTCAGCCAAAGGGCAAAGGGTTTTGTTGAATCCCTTGGCATGCTGGGAGAGCCTATATATTTAGGTGGAGTTAGGTGATCAGTGTTCTGTGCCACCTGGACGGCTGTCTGGGTGGCCGTGTGTTGTACTGCCCAGGCTGCAAGGCTGGAGATGGGGCCTATCCCGGGCAGATCTGGCTGCTAGGCTGTCTGAGGGCCTATTCAGAAGCAAGAGAGCAGTGTAGGGTTGGGATTGTGGCTTGCAGTCCAACCAGAAGTGATGGTTCTGCCGGCCGGAGAACCTGTCATGGTTGATGGTAGAGGGGATGCTGAAAATCTGACTTGTATCTTAGGCAGGCTTCTGGGAAAATTAGTGAGCCAATCACACAAGCAGGAAATTATGTTTCTGGGATGGTCAGTACACATTGTATGTACAGAATAACTCTAGGTAGTCATATTGCATTGCATTTTCAGAAAATTACAGAGGCTGCAGATTGAAAAGGAAAGGTCATTTTTAATAACATTTAATTACAATATGACTCATGTTGCAATTGTATACAGAATATTATTTTTTCTTTATTTGCTATTTTTTTCTGTTGCCCTTTAATTCTGGTCTCAAATTACACTTTAGGAACCTGGCTCGTACCTGATTCTTTTTTAATGAATTACTAATATAATGTAGTATTACTCCTTTATAAGTAGCGATTGCTTGAAAAGTTTCAACTGTATACAGTGATTTTTGATAAATGCGTTGGAATCTAATAATTTTCTAAACAACTGCATGTGAATTTAGTAGAGCTGCACAATTAATCGTTAAAAAATCGTGACCTTGATTCAACCCCCCTGACGATCTCTATTGCAGAGTTTGACGATTCTTTCATATAACAAGTGGAGAGACTTATCTGCTCACTCAGCTGTCAAAAGAAAACATCTGGGCAGTCTGACAAGTTTTTAACATGAAACATTATAACTAATGCCGCGTACACACGAAGGGACTTTTCCCGCCGGACCTAGTCCGGCGCACAATCCGCCAGACTTTCCAGCTGGCTTTGGCGGACTAAAAAGCGAATGGACTTGACCACACACGATCACGCTAAAAGTCCGGCGGTTCACGCGATGACGTACAGCACGTACGACGTAACTAGAAAAAGAAAATAACTAGAAAAATACTTGCTACTGAGCATGCGTCCTTTTTGGTCCGCCGGACCATACTACAGACGGCCGTATTGTCCGCTGGACTGCCAAGTCCAGCGGAAAATTTTAAAACAAAACTTAAAACTTTAGTCCGCCGTATTTTTTGAAAAAAAGTCCGTCTGAGGCCCACACACGAGGGGATTATGCGGTGGACTTAGTCCAGCGGATAATCCCGCGGGATAATCCCTTCGTGTGTACACGGCATAACTCTTCCTTCTTAGATCAAAGGGATAAACTTCTGTGTGAAAACAAAAATCCAGGCAGTCTGCCAAGTTTTTAAACAACGTGTAAATGCAGGAAGTTTAACCACTTAAAGTCTAAATCTTTTTTTGACACTTGTTTCTTAAGTTTTATTTTATTTATTTTTCCTAAAAAAATTGTCATTGTAATAGGTTATTTCTCTCACATGGCATGTGTATACCACAAATGACACCCCAAAATAAATTCTGCTACTCCTCCTAAGTATTATGATACCACATGTGTGGGACTTTTCCACAGCCTGGCCACTTAGAGAGGCCCAACATGCAGGGAGCGCCATCACGTGTTCTAAGAGCATAAATTACACATCTAACTTGTTGACTACCTATTACACTTTTGAAGGCCCTGGAGCACCAGGACAATGACACGTGACACTGACGTGGCACTGATGACAGATGGCACTGACACGTGGCACTGATGACACGTGACACTTATGTGGCACTGATGACAGATGGCACTAATACGGGGCACTGATGACACGTGACACTGATGACAGATGGCACTAATATGTGGCACTGATGACAGATGGCACTTATACGTGGCACTCATATCACGTGGCACTAATGTGGCACTGATAAGAGATGGCACTAATACGTGGCACTGATGACAGACTGCACTAATATGTGGCACTGATGACACGTGACACTGATGACAGATGGCACTGATACGTGGCATTGATAACAGGTGACACTGATAACAGATGGCACGTGACACTGACAGATGGCACTGATGACAGATGGCACTAATACGTGACACTGATGACAGATGGCACTAATAGGTGGCACTGATGACACGTGACACTGATATGGCACTGATGACAGATGGCACTATGTGGCACTGATGACACGTGGCACTGATGTGGCACTGATGACAGATGGCACTTATACATGGCACTGGGGACAGGTGGCACTGGGGACAGGTGGCACTGGGGACAAATGGCACTGACAGATGGCACTGGGGACAGATGGCACTGGCAGATGGCACTGGGGACAGATGGCACTGGGGACAGATGGCAGTGGTGGCAGTGGGGACAGATGGCAGTGGTGAGATGGCAGTGGTGGCAGTGGGGACAGATGGCACATAAATATATATTTTTTTTTGCACTTGCGGCCGCTGCAGCCATTCATCTCTTCCTCCTCACACGCTGTCTCTGTGTGAGGAGGGAGAGCGGCGCTGAGAGATGATCTCATATGTTTACATATGAGATCATCTCCCATTGGACACACCGATCACGCTGTAAACGGCCGCTGTGATTGCCTGTTTACAGCGATCTGTGATTGGCTGTGTCCAAGGGACACAGCCAACACAGAATTTCCCTGCTGCGCGCTCGTGAGCGCGCACAGGGAACGAGGAAAGGGGAGGACGTCATATGATGCCCTCCCGGGAATTGACATCCGCGCCGAAGCCGTCATTCGGCTATGGCCGGATGTCAAGTGGTTAATGTGAAAGATGATGTTACACTGCGAGAATCGTGATTCTTATTTTAGCCAGAATCGTGCAGCTATAGAATTTAGAAACATTTTCAGTTTCCCAAGGCTGTAGAAACAGTAAACAGAAAATGTAATAGGAACCACATGCTAGTTTTACATTCACCAGCTGTTTCACTCTTCTCTGATTCTTAAAATTTTTGCCACATGAATCAATTTTTTTAAATTAATGGTTTATTAAAAGGTTTTAAAACAATATATATTTAAATGTAAACCATCCCCGTTGCACGGAATCCCTGACAAGGAGGCTGCAGGGGACTGCATGTTTGTGATCAAGTCCAAACATAATCTACACATTACTCCTTCTATTAATATGCTTACCAAACCCTAACAATCTCAGTATAATGAAAATTCCTTATTCTAATGTTGTTCTACAAAGTACAAATGATACCATCGAATTCAGCAAAGAAACCATCTGTTCATAATATAAACATACATGCCTGAATACATAAATGTATTAGCCCAGCTAACTCACTTGGAAACTGTCAGCAGTATTAATTGCTATTGGCTATTAGGGGGCCCTCCAGAGCATATCGAACAGGCCATACACATGCCCAGAGTTATACAGAGGCCAGATAAACATGGTTTATGTTAGCATAATCATCCAATTATCCACCAGATATTTTCAATCCACATACTGTATATATTCATTATATTAGTTTGCTAAACCTAGATGTCCCCAGAAGTATTCAGTATATATTGCAGTCAGCCCCTATATTCATATTCTGCTTGTTGCAATGATCCTAGAAGTACATGCTCATTATTAATGTAACAGCCAATGAACACTTATTATTTTATAATAGTTAATTTACCTTTGTCTAGTACAGGGGCGCCCAACCTTTTGAAGCACGGGGGCCACTTAAGAGACTTGGTAACTGATCGCGGGCCACAATGAGCGGAGCAGGCGGATGGCAGGTCCGTGTCCGCTCTGCATATGTCACGGACACAGCCCACTAAACTTTTTTTTTTTCTGCAGATCGGATTGGAGGTAGGACACAAGTCGGTTTACATTTGCCAGCCTGACCGTGTGAAAGGGGCCCAAGGCTGCTTTCACACTGATGCACTGCGGTTTTCCCACACCGCTGGTTCAACGCATTGTACCTGTTAATAACAGTATTCTATTCCATCCCAGAGCAGGAGGTCTCGGGCCACATCAGAGGGCTCCGCTGGTCACATGTGCCCCCCGGTCCACTGGTTGGGCACCCCTGGTCTAGTACATACCTATTGCAGAATAGACAATATAGTACTGGCAGTTTCCGTAAATCTCCTAGCAAGTAGGTATAAGCCTAGTGCCGCATACACACGATCGGAAATTCGGCCAGCAAAAGACCGATGAGAGTTTTTGCTCAGAAAATGTGACCGTGTGTATGCTCCATAAAACTTTTGCTGGCCGAATTTCCGCCAGCAAAAGATTGAGAGCATGTTCTCAATTTTTCCGACGGAAAAAGTTTCTATCGGAAATTCCGTGCTCACATGCTCAGAATCAAGTACGAGACAGAACCGCTTGGTCTGGTAAAACTAGTGATCATAATGGAGATAGCACATTCGTCACACTACAATTTTTTTAATCTTTCAATGCAGCGCATTCTCTTCTTCTTTATAATGCTGGAAGAATGAAATTGTTTTGCTGCTCATATTCACACAGAGTTCTCACAAACTGATTTTCTTTATTATTTCTCGTGATCTCATGAATAATCTTTATTGTTTTTAAAGCCAGATCTCCATAATAATGTTTCGAATTTTGTTTTCTAGTAATTTTTTTTTTAATCAAGATCTTCTGTTTATTAAGCATAATTGTGCATAATCTGGTCCAGGACTCCCAGAGATCAGGAACAGCAGCAGATGACAATGACATATATGTCCCCAGGCTGTGGAACTACAACAGGTGGCGTGTTCTGTCAGACCAGACTGACCAGACTGAAGCCAGGCAATCACTTTCTTGTCTTCCGTGCAACCTTCCCTCCACTCTTCCCTGCAGGCTGTGGCTCTGGAGGTGGACTTGTGGCAGGAGGAGGAGGAGGAGGAGGAGGAGGAGGAGGAGAATGGGTGAGCGTACATAGGTCGACATCATCCGTCATTTGGCCATTCATGGATGGCCTCAATGATTTTTTCGCATTTGCAGATTTGGCCCTGCTCCCTTTGCTGCAAATTTAAGGCTATATAGATGCCATAGGCCTCTACAGCATCGATGGGGGATTTCAGGGTCTCATTAGCCTCTTTAATGAGGGCCAGAGCTGCCTCATCCACGTTCCTCCCCCTCCTGGGCCTTTTGGGTGGAAGGTGGAGGGGAGGCACCTGAGATTGGGTGAGACTGGGCCCAGCCACCTCCTGGCTGACACTTCCCCCTGCCTCCTCCTATGTGCCACATTCCAAAGGGTCGTCCTGGCTGAGGTCTTCCTGTGTATGAAAAAGGGACATAGTTTTAGTTTTTGGTTCATTAATCACACACAGTTTTCAGCTCATGACTGTTGCAAATTGAATGTTAATAAATAGAAAAGACATTTTTCATTCAGGATGGAAGGCCCAGGTTGGTTCTCGGAAGCCTCAGCTGGGCTTGAGGGAAGTTTGGATGGAAGGGGGGCCGGAAGAGTCGAAAGTGATTCCCTGGCTTCAATCTGGTCATCCAGAAAACGCATCTTGTTGTAGTACCACAGACTGGGTACATACACGTCTATTGCTGCAGCTCCTGACCTCAGGGAATTCTGGACCTTCTGATGCTCCTTCCTATATGTGCTTCTCAAGCTACCAATTTTATTTTCAACAAACGTGATGTCTGCGTCGGGGACCTGCGTCTTCACGAATTCCAGCAGTTTCTCCAGCGATGCCTTCCTTGCTGGTTTGTTGCTGTATAAAGGGTTTTTCACCTCCCACAAATTCTGCATATCCCTGTATCGATCTATGAATTGGCCCATAAATTCAGGGTCTTTAAATTGTTAATTTTTTTCTGAAAGACCAAACACAAGACAAAAACACTACTATCAGGCTAAACTCTCCTATCCTCTCTTATCTCAATATAGGCCTCAATCTAGAATCAGTATAGGCCACTCATGTCCCAAGTTAAAATGTTACCTTCATTATTACGTTCGTCGCTTCTGTTCCTCCTTCCTCTGCACACAGAACGTAGGTACGACACACGTGTTAGCTTTATATGAAACTCTGCCTGCGTCGCCCGCCCCCTGACATTATTTCTAGAATATTACCCGCCACGTTTCTTTTGTCGCAATGGGAGAGGAACATGGTGAAGACACAGCAGGTGCATAATAGCAGTAACGAGGAGGAGGAAAGCCCAAAGCCGGAAACGTCACAATCCAGGAGGAGATTTACGGCCTCAAATATGTCCTTTGTAGAGATGTTGAAGATGGTGGACATCTTGAGGAGGAACGACTATGATGGGAATTATGGACCGTACCCAAACTCAAATATGAGAAAGGCCAAGATTATGACTAAAGTTGTGAAGAGTCTGGACAGGAATTTTGGGGTACGGCGATCCAAGGATCTAATGAGGAAATGCTGGTCAGACCTCAAATTAAGGTCAGTACAGAAGGATCAAGAGAGTTCTTCGAAAAAATAAGTAGTTGTCGTGTGTTCCTATTCTTATTATTACTTGCATGCTGCGCCATGTGCTTTTCTTTACTGTTGGACATTTTAAAATGGCTACTTTCATGTTCGTGGGCACAGTAATCGGTCATAGTTGACATTCTCGTTTGCCTACTAAATACAATGTTTTGGCCAGATACAGGGTTAACTACATTTAGTCATGATAATTTGTATTAAAAGAAGTTTAGGACATTGTTGTCTAGATGTGTTGGAAACTAGAATGAATTGTAAACTTTATACAGTGTAATGTAAGGAGAGGACACTCAGCAGCTGTTTACACATCTGGACTCAGGAGCACTAGTGTGGGACACAAGAGCAAACTTTTTAGGGTGTCCCACACAGGTGCTCCAGTAGATACTTGGGGTGTCTCCATGTGTGAAACTTGTCCTAAAAAGGTAAGTATTCCAGCTTGGGAAAGGGAATAAATCATGTCTTCATGGAACTCTGCCCAAACAGACAATTGTACCCCACTTCCCAGCAATGTATCACATTCATATTTCTGGCCTCAAATATCGGTGTGCTAAGTATACCTTTTGTTTCATTCTCATAGGGGAGCAAAGAATCGGCAAATATGAGGACACCAGGAACTCCCCACCTCCTGAAGAAGGGGAACAGAGGACACCACAATCTGAGGATGTGAAGGAAGGAGAAGTGGTTGAAATTGACACCACAACAGGTCAGTGTCTGACACCCCAGATTCAGGTAATAGATGTATGCCTACATATTTATAATACATGGTGTGTATTTTATTTTTTAGGTGATGTACAGGTTGTGGAAGAACAATCACATCATTTCACTAGTGACAGTTCCCAAAGGCTAATCCAGGAGATAATGTTTTGTAGTCAGGATTTAGACTTTATAAAGAAAAAAACAATTGAGATTGAACAAAAATGGAAAACCATGATTGATGTACTAGGAAGAATCTAAATACCCAAAAAATGCCACCATTTTTTTATTTTTAAAGCACAAATGTTTGACATTTTAAAAGCCAAATTTTGAAGATGCACACAGTGTGTCAACATGTACTATCTGCCATCAGGGGATATCAATGTACGGGTTTTGTGGCTGCGACCCCTTCCTCGAAACTCAAGTAGGTGAGAGGAAGGGGTTGCACCCCCCCAAAACACGTTTATTTATTTCCCATGATGGGAGATAGCACATGTTGACATTAGGCATGGGGGATCAGGAGGGAAATCCCCAGTTTGGCTCCCATTTTTTTTGTTACAATAGATTTTATTGAAAGAAAAGGCATTACAAAGAGTCATAACAGCGAGTATACAATTATTCTTGAGCATTATGTATAAAACAGTGGTCTGGTCACTTTCAGACATGGATGGGAACGAGCAACTAGGGTAGAAGTAACTGGTGACTCAAAGACAAATACCATGCCGAGATAACTGGATGGATTGAATACTGAGGGTCCCTGGGGGGGGACTACTGGGGGGGTGCAACAAAGGGGGATTGGCTCCCAATTTGTGTGCATCTTCAAAATTTGGCTTTTACAGGGGTGACGTCACCCCATCTGATGAAGGCAAGATCAAGACATTTTAGACACTATTATGTCTGATATTCCCTTCAGTGTTTCAATATTGAACTTTGTAAGTTCCAGTGTTGTGTATGTTTATGTACCTGAAAAAATATAATTAAAAAAAATGAAACCAAGAATTAGATTTTTTACCAAAAATATGTTTTACAATGCACATGTTCATGTGCACAGAATAAAAGGTTTTATACTCAACAATGTGTGGCTTCTTCTTTCAATGATCAATACCAGTTTTTGTATTAAGTTGGTGTTTACAGTGACAATGGGTGTTATTTAATAATGGAAAAAACACTTGGCACTACAAGTGCACTAGGAGAACCTAGGAGACATCAAAAATGAACCCAAGCAGTAAATGGAAATCAAGATTTTATCTGATAAAAAATAAAACTTATTCCAAATTTGGTGGCAAAGTAATGGCCCCCCTACCCATAAAATATTGTACATAATTTTCTCTCACTTCACGGGCACTTTGGGGGGGCAAGCCAGGACAGCCAGGATCCAGGGCCATCATTGGAACTTCATAAAGTCCGGCCTCAGGTCCAACAGAGGCAACTAACTTGCATTATGTTTTTTAAGAAAATTGTGCAGGATGCAGCAACTCAAAATGATATGGTTCAATTTGTATTCCGCCGTATTTATGGCTGTTTGAAACAGGCGGAACCGGCTGGCCAGGATCCCAAATGCATTCTCCACCACTCTTTTGGCTCTGGCCAGCTGGTAATTAAAAACCCTCCTCTCTGGGGTGAGGGTCATCTGGGGGAATGGCCTCAACACGTGATCACAGAGACCGAATGCCTCATCTGCAACAAAAACAAATGGCAGTCCATCTACGTTCTCCTCCGGAGGTGGCAATCCCAAGCCACCACTCTCGAGACATTGGTAGAACTCGGTCCGGGCAAATACTCCACCATCCGGCATCCGGCCATTCCTCCCCACGTCCACATACAGAAACTCGTATGTCGCCGACACCACTGCCATCAACACGAAACTATTGAACCCATTGTAATTATAATAGTATAGATCTACGTCAATGTAACTAACCATAAATCTGACGCTTGTCATACAAACAGACAAACTTATTCATTCCCAGAATTCCTATATGTTTATTAAAATGATGTATAACTGTTTATGTCCATGGTTTTACCCATTAAAATAATTGTATAGAGACAATATGGCACCCAGTTATGTTAAATCAACCCCTCCTTGTCCTGATAAGACTTCACCAACTCAAGGATAACAAATTTACGACTTTGGCAAAATTAACTTGCAATAACCCACCCTATGTGTTATATGTCTTATAGTTTTTAACTATACAATCCTATATGTATGTATTCATATACTGGCTTCACAAAAGGGTACTATATTATTTACATATATTATATATATATATATATATATATATATATATATATATATATATATATATATACATACACACACACACACACACACACACACACAAAGCTAACTACTTTATTCAATATGGTCTAATTATTAATATATACATACATACATACACACACATAATAGTGTTCTCTTATTCAAATGTATTTTAGCTGTTTTAATTGGGACACAAGCAGACCCTTTTGACTCTGTCAAATTTAATTAATGGACATAGCTTTCCCATATTCCACATAATTACTTTTAAGCCACTAGTATAAGAAGTTTTATCACTTATTCTTGATAATGATTGTTTTATTACCTTCAAGGAATATTACCTTATCAGGCTGTAGTTCAACTGCTGTCAAGGTGTTTCTCTTCTAAGTAGCAGACTTAAAAACCTAAAAATGAACTATCCTAATAAACTTTCACCCAGTAAACTTTTGACTGTCTTACAAAAATTACCAGCATGAAGCAAAGAGGTCATCTAAAGTTCAACATTTAAAAATGAAGACTTTCTATATTTATGGGATAACATAGTATACATTAATAAAGACTAATAACTATTGCTTTAATATTAAATAATAGGGATGGGCCCGGTGCTCGATGCGAACCCACGTTCGCATCGAGCACCGGGTGTTCGCTCGCTCGGCGAGCCCAGAACTATTTTGGCCGCTCGCATCACGTTCGTGTGATGCGAGCGGCCCCGCAATGCATTGCGGCCGGCGCGGCCGGCGCAGTGCATTGCTGGCTGATGATTGGCCAAGCATGCACTGTGACCCCGCATGCTTGGCCAATCACAGCGCCGGAAACTCGGAGAGCCATAATTGGCTACAGGCAGGACGCCTGTAGCCAATTACAGCTCAGGGGCTTTAGTACACGCCCCCTCTTATAAAAGGCCGCCACGCCGTCGGCGCCGGTCACATGCGTTCCGGCGTTAGAGAGAGCACTCTTCTAGATTCATTTAGAAAGATTTAGTTAGAAAGATTCATTTAGAAAGAGGGGCTTGTAGTGTGTTCGTGGCAGGCAGGCACTGGCAGCAAACAGAGCTCCTATATTTTGTTCCCAGAAGCACCTATAGGACTTGTAGTGTGTTCGTGGCAGGCAGGCACTGGCAGCAAACAGAGCTCCTATATTTTGTTCCCAGAAGCACCTATAGGACTTGTAGTGTGTTCGTGGCAGGCACTGGCAGCAAACAGAGCTCCTATATTTTGTTCCCAGAAGCACCTATAGGACTTGTAGTGTGTTCGTGGCAGGCACTGGCAGCAAACAGAGCTCCTATATTTTGTTCCCAGAAGCACCTATAGGACTTGTAGTGTGTTCGTGGCAGGCACTGGCAGCAAACAGAACTCCTATATTTTGTTCCCAGAAGCACCTATAGGACTTGAAGTGTGTTAGTCCCATCACACAGAGCTATATTTTCTTCCCAGAAGCACCTATAGGACTTGTAGTGTGTTAGTCCCATCACACAGAGATCCTATATTTTGTTCCCAGAAGCACCTATAGGACTTGAAGTGTGTTAGTCCCATCACACAGAGCTATATTTTCTTCCCAGAAGCACCTATAGGACTTGAAGTGTGTTAGTCCCATCACACAGAGATCCTATATTTGGCTCCCAGAAGCACCTATAGGACTTGAAGTGTGTTAGTCCCATCACACAGACCTATATTTTCTTCCCAGAAGCACCCATAGGACTTGTAGTGTGTTAGTCCCATCACACAGAGATCCTATATTTTGTTCCCAGAAGCACCTATAGGACTTGAAGTGTGTTAGTCCCATCACACAGAGCTATATTTTCTTCCCAGAAGCACCTATAGGACTTGAAGTGTGTTAGTACCATCACACAGAGATCCTATATTTTGTTCCCAGAAGCACCTATAGGACTTGAAGTGTGTTAGTCCCATCACACAGAGCTATATTTTCTTCCCAGAAGCACCTATAGGACTTGTAGTGTGTTAGTCCCATCACACAGAGATCCTATATTTTGTTCCCAGAAGCACCTATAGGACTTGAAGTGTGTTAGTCCCATCACACAGAGCTATATTTTCTTCCCAGAAGCACCTATAGGACTTGAAGTGTGTTAGTCCCATCACACAGAGATCCTATATTTTGTTCCCAGAAGCACCTATAGGACTTGAAGTGTGTTAGTCCCATCACACAGAGCTATATTTTCTTCCCAGAAGCACCCATAGGACTTGTAGTGTGTTAGTCCCATCACACAGAGATCATATATTTTGTTCCCAGAAGCACCTATAGGACTTGAAGTGTGTTAGTCCCATCACACAGAGCTATATTTTCTTCCCAGAAGCACCTATAGGACTTGTAGTGTGTTAGTCCCATCACACAGAGATCCTATATTTTGTTCCCAGAAGCACCTATAGGACTTGAAGTGTGTTAGTCCCATCACACAGAGCTATATTTTCTTCCCAGAAGCACCTATAGGACTTGAAGTGTGTTAGTCCCATCACACAGAGATCCTATATTTTGTTCCCAGAAGCACCTATAGGACTTGAAGTGTGTTAGTCCCATCACACAGAGCTATATTTTCTTCCCAGAAGCACCTATAGGACTTGTAGTGTGTTAGTCCCATCACACAGAGATCCTATATTTTGTTCCCAGAAGCACCTATAGGACTTGAAGTGTGTTAGTCCCATCACACAGACCTATATTTTCTTCCCAGAAGCACCCATAGGACTTGTAGTGTGTTAGTCCCATCACACAGAGATCCTATATTTTGTTCCCAGAAGCACCTATAGGACTTGAAGTGTGTTAGTCCCATCACACAGACCTATATTTTCTTCCCAGAAGCACCCATAGGACTTGTAGTGTGTTAGTCCCATCACACAGAGATCCTATATTTTGTTCCCAGAAGCACCTATAGGACTTGAAGTGTGTTAGTCCCATCACACAGACCTATATTTTCTTCCCAGAAGCACCCATAGGACTTGTAGTGTGTTAGTCCCATCACACAGAGATCCTATATTTTGTTCCCAGAAGCACCTATAGGACTTGAAGTGTGTTAGTCCCATCACACAGACCTATATTTTCTTCCCAGAAGCACCCATAGGACTTGTAGTGTGTTAGTCCCATCACACAGAGATCCTATATTTTGTTCCCAGAAGCACCTATAGGACTTGTAGTGTGTTCGTGGCAGGCAGGCACTGGCAGCAAACAGAGTTCCTATATTTTGTTCCCAGAAGCACCTATAGGACTTGAAGTGTGTTAGTCCCATCACACAGAGCTATATTTTCTTCCCAGAAGCACCTATAGGACTTGTAGTGTGTTAGTCCCATCACACAGAGATCCTATATTTTGTTCCCAGAAGCACCTATAGGACTTGAAGTGTGTTAGTCCCATCACACAGAGCTATATTTTCTTCCCAGAAGCACCTATAGGACTTGAAGTGTGTTAGTCCCATCACACAGAGATCCTATATTTTGTTCCCAGAAGCACCTATAGGACTTGAAGTGTGTTAGTCCCCTCACACAGAGCTATATTTTCTTCCCAGAAGCACCTATAGGACTTGTAGTGTGTTAGTCCCATCACACAGAGATCCTATATTTTGTTCCCAGAAGCACCTATAGGACTTGAAGTGTGTTAGTCCCATCACACAGAGCTATATTTTCTTCCCAGAAGCACCCATAGGACTTGAAGTGTGTTAGTCCCATCACACAGAGATCCTATATTTTGTTCCCAGAAGCACCTATAGGACTTGAAGTGTGTTAGTCCCATCACACAGAGATCCTCTATTTTCTTTGCAGAAGCACCCATAGGACTTCTAGTGTGTTAGTGGCATCACACAGAGCTCCTATATTTTCTTCTCAGCAGCACCCACAGGACTTCTAGTGTGTTAGTGGCATCACACAGAGCTCCTCTATTTTCTTTGCAGAAGCACCCATAGGACTTCTAGTGTGTTAGTGGCATCACACAGAGCTCCTATATTTTCTTCTCAGCAGCACCCACAGGACTTCTAGTGTGTTAGTGGCATCACACAGAGCTCCTATATTTTCTTCTCAGCAGCACCCACAGGACTTCTAGTGTGTTAGTGGCATCACACAGAGCTCCTATATTTTCTTCTCAGCAGCACCCACAGGACTTCTAGTGTGTTAGTGGCATCACACAGAGCTCCTATATTTTCTTTGCAGAAGCACCCATAGGACTTCTAGTGTGTTAGTGGCATCACACAGAGCTCCTATATTTTCTTTGCAGAAGCACCCATAGGACTTCTAGTGTGTTAGTGGCATCACACAGAGCTCCTATATTTTCTTCTCAGCAGCACCCACAGGACTACCGACTACAATGGCTGGAAGACCGCCAAGGGGAGGCAGAGCGTGCAGAGCCAAGAACACAGGGCAGGCAGGCTCTGTTTCTAGTGGACGTGGCTGTGGCCGTGGACGTGGTCGTGCATCGTCATCAGCACGTGGCCATGGGACACGCGCGTCTTTGTTTTCGGCAGCTGGACATGTGGAGCCGCATCATGCTGAAGGCTTGGTAGAATGGATGACCAAGCCCTCCTCATCCTCCTCATCCTCTCTCACCCAGGCTCAGGGTACTGGCAGAGCAGCTGCCAACGCGTACTCAATGGCATCATCAGCCACCCCTTCCCTAGACCCACCATGTCCTCCTGAGGAGTCCCCCGAACTCTTTGAGCACAGTGTTGGGTACATGCTCCAGGAGGATGCCCAACGATTCGAAGGCTCGGATGATGATACCCAGCTTGAGGAATCTTGCAGTACTGTTCCACCAGCTGCAGCTTACTGCCAGGTTTGCTCTAGTGGTGAAGAGGGAGGGGATGATGAGGTCACTGACTCCACGTGGGTGCCTGAAGGGAGAGAGGATGAGGAGGAGGACGAGGAGGAGGAGGATGCGGCGTCACATGTCCAACGAGGCAGGATGCCCCCTGGAGGCCAGCTAGAGGCCAGCACAGCAACTGTACAACACCGCAGAGCTCCGCCTGTGCAGGGCGCTGCCTCTGCACGTTATCAGAAAAGTTCTTTGGTGTGGGCCTTTTTTGAGACGAGTGCATCAGATCGCACCACTGCTATTTGCAATATTTGTCTCAAGCGTATCTCGCGTGGCCAAAACATCAGCCGCTTGGGCACCACAAGCATGAGCAGACATATGTCGACCTGCCATGCAGCTCATTGGCAGGCACACATAAAAGACCCACACCAAAGAACTAAGCGGACCTCTCCTTGCTCCTCATCAGCTGGGATCTCCATCCCCAGTACACCTTCAGTCCTCTCTGAAAGCTGCTGTGAGAGGACTGAAGGTGTAGAATTAGGTGTGTCACAACCAAGTACTTGCAGTACACCGACGTCCGATTCTACCAGGCAAATTTCCCTGCCCCAGCTGCTGGACCGTCGAAAGAAGTACACTCCCAGCCATCCACATGCCCAGCGGTTGAATGCTAGCTTGGCTAAATTGCTAGCACTTCAACTGCTGCCTTTTCAGTTGGTAGACTCGGCCCCCTTCCGTGAGTTTGTTCAATGTGCGGCTCCTCAGTGGCAGGTTCCCAAACGCCACTTTTTCTCACGGAAGGCGATTCCGTCTCTCTACCGGCATGTGGAAGGCAATGTCCATGCCTCGCTGGACAGGGCGGTCAGCGGTAAGGTGCATATTACCGCTGACTCATGGTCCAGCAGGCATGGACAGGGACGGTACCTTTCTTTCACGGCCCATTGGGTCACTCTATTGGCAGCTGGGAGGGATGCAGGACAAGGTGCAGTAGTGTTGGAGGTTGTTCCGCCACCACGCCTCCAAAACGCTACTACTGCTACTGGTTGTGACACACCTCTCTCCTCCACCCCCTCCTCTTCTTCTTCCTCCAGTGCTCTGTCCTTGGAACCAGCGGTGCTCCGTAGGCGTACAAGGGGCTACGCAAGTACGCAGGCAAAAAGATGCCATGCCGTGCTTGCGCTGGTGTGTTGGGGGACAGGAGCCACACTGGGCCAGAGGTTCTGGCAGCTCTGCAGGGGCAGGCCGAGATGTGGTTGACGCCACGTCAGCTTAAGCCAGGAATGGTCGTTTCTGACAATGGCACCAACCTCCTCTCCGCCCTGCGACAGGGGCAGCTCACCCATGTGCCCTGCATGGCTCACGTCCTCAACCTGGTGGTGCAGCGGTTCTTGGGCAGGTTCCCAGGCTTACAGGATGTCCTGAGGCAGGCCAGGAAAGTCTGTGTGCATTTCCGCCGATCTTATAATGCCAGTGCTCGGCTGACTGAGCTGCAAAAGGAGCTGAACCTGCCCAAGAACCGCCTAATATGTGACATGCCCACCAGGTGGAACTCAACGTTGGCCATGCTGCAGCGACTGCACACGCAGCAGAGGGCCATCAATGAGTACCTTTGCGACTACGGCACCAGGACAGGGTCAGGGGAGCTTGTTTTTTTTTTCCCCACGTCAGTGGAGCATGATCAGGGATGCATGCACTGTCCTCTCACCATTTGAGGAGGCCACGAGGATGGTGAGCAGTGACAGTGCATGCATCAGTGACACTGTACCTCTTGTCCACCTGTTGGAGCATACGCTGCGTGGGATAATGGACAGGGCACTTGAGGCAGAACAGAGGCAGGAAGAGGAGGACTTCCTTGCCTCTCAAGGCCCCCTTTATCCGGACAGTGTTCCTTCTGTCCCACCCATCACACAGGAAGAGGATGAGGATGAGGAGGAGGAGGAGGAGGAGGATTGTGTGAGCATGGAGGTGGAGCCTGGCACTCAGCATCAGCAGCAGCAGTCTTTTAGGGATGATGTACAGTCCCAACAAACCAGTGGACTTGTACGTGGCTGGGAGGAGGTGGCTGGCGATCATGTCATCCTCAGTGACCCAGAAGACTCCGGACCGAATGCCTCAGCTAACCTACGCTGCATGGCCTCCCTGATCCTGCAAAGCCTGCGGAAGGATCCTCGTGTTCTTCGGATCAAGGAGAGGGACCATTACTGGCTGGCCACTCTCCTTGATCCACGGTACAAGGGTAAGGTTGCGGACCTTATCTTGCCGTCGCAGAGGGAGCAGAGGATGAGACATCTCAGGGAGGCCTTGCAGAAAGGTCTGTGCAACGCGTTCCCAGAAACTGGGAGGTTACAAACTCCTGGTCCTGGGTGACGAGTTGCTGAGGCTTCGGTCAGTAGCAGAAGGAGCGGTGGGGAAGGTGGACGTCTGACCGATGCCTTCAGACAATTTTTTAGTCCGCAGCCCCAAGGTATGATCGGTTCCAGCAACCATCGCCAGCGTCTGATATACATGGTGCAGGAATACCTTGGGGCAAGGTCAGACTTGGACACCTTTCCCACCGAAAATCCTCTGGCTTACTGGGTCCTGAGGATGGATCACTGGCCAGAGCTTGCACAGTATGCAATTGAGCTACTGGCCTGTCCTGCCTCCAGCGTTCTTTCCGAACGCACATTCAGTGCTGCTGGAGGATTTGTCACCGATCATAGGGTGCGCCTGTCCACCGCCTCGGTTGATCGACTGACCTTCATCAAAATGAATCAGTCTTGGATCACCCCCAGCTACCAGGCACCTGAAGCGGATATAACGGAATAATTTATAATGTCACATCCCTTCAAGACTGCCTATGCTGATGCTGAGTGACTGTCCTCTTATGTTCACTGACTATCCTCTTCCTCCTCCTCAATGATCCATGCCACCACACCAGTGCCTAAGGCACAATTTTTCAGCCCCTGTTTAACAGGGGCGTGTACTTACAATTTTTTAAAAAAATGCTTCGCAACACGTGTGACTGCTGTGCTCCAAGTACAGTATCTGTGAGGGGTTGCAGTGTTGTGGCACCAGCACCAGTGCCTAAGGCACAATTTTTCAGCCCCTGTTTAACAGGGGCGTGTACTTACAATTTTTTTAAAAAATGCTTCGCAACACGTGTGACTGCTGTGCTCCAAGTACAGTATCTGTGAGGGGTTGCAGTGTTGTGGCACCAGCACCAGTGCCTAAGGCACAATTTTTCAGCCCCTGTTTAACAGGGGCGTGTACTTACAATTTTTTAAAAAAAAATGCTTCGCAACACGTGTGACTGCTGTGCTCCAAGTACAGTATCTGTGAGGGGTTGCAGTGTTGTGGCACCAGCACCAGTGCCTAAGGCACAATTTTTCAGCCCCTGTTTAACAGGGGCGTGTACTTACAATTTTTTAAAAAAATGCTTCGCAACACGTGTGACTGCTGTGCTCCAAGTACAGTATCTGTGAGGGGTTGCAGTGTTGTGGCACCAGCACCAGTGCCTAAGGCACAATTTTTCAGCCCCTGTTTAACAGGGGCGTGTACTTACAATTTTTTTAAAAAATGCTTCGCAACACGTGTGACTGCTGTGCTCCAAGTACAGTATCTGTGAGGGGTTGCAGTGTTGTGGCACCAGCACCAGTGCCTAAGGCACAAGTTTTCAGCCCCTGTTTAACAGGGGCGGGTAATTACAAATCTTGATCTAATAGTTCACAGCAGGGCCCATTCCTGCGCCCACCAAGAGTAATTATGAGGGCCTACAGTCTTGTGGCAACACCGTCCACCACCACCGCCAAAGGCCCAATTTTTCTGCCCTGTTCATCAGGTGCTTGCAATTACAAATCTTGATCTAATAACTCACAGCAGGGCCCATTCCTGCGCCCACCAAGAGTAACTGTGAGAGCTTACAGTCTTGTGGCAACACCGTCCACCACCACCACCACCACCACCGCCAAAGGCCCAATTTTTCTGCCCTGTTCAACAGGTGCATGCAATTACAAATCTTGATCTAATAACTCACAGCAGGGCCCATTCCTGCGCCCACCAAGAGTAACTGTGAGAGCTTACAGTCTTGTGGCAACACCGTCCACCACCACCACCACCGCCAATTTTTCTGCCCGGTTCAACAGGTGCATGCAAGTACAAATCTTGATCTATTAACTCACAGCAGGGCCCATTCCTGTGCCCACCAGTCTTGTGGCTACACCAACATCTAATAGGGCAAATTTCTGCAGAGTATATACGCCAGGCCCCTACTTTCAAACATCCAACTTACAAACGACTCCTACTTGCAAATGGAAAGAGAAAACAGGAAGTGAGAGGAAATCTACCCCTAGGAAGGGAAATTCTATCCTGTTAGATTTAATTTGGGAAAAAGGTATCTCCTCTCTACTGATACTTTATCACCAATCCTTGTTTCAATTAAAACCCCACTTTTCCAAAAACATTTGTCATTGGGACGGAAAGTGAGGTGACATGTTCTGAACAGATGTGCAAAGACAGCAAATGTTACAGGGGTGATAACCCCTCCCTATGTTCTCCAAAAAGCTTAAAAATAGATTTTTTTGGGATGGAGCTACACTTCATAATGTACCTGTTCAGATTCTACTTAAGAACAAACCTAAAGCCGCAAGTGGTTTTAAATGGCTTCTTTTTTTCCTTTACAAATGACATTTTGTGCAAGGACAGTTCTAAACACGGGAAACACATGCCACTTCACAGGCATACTTTAGACACCCCCCAGGTACCATATTTAAAGGAAAATTTCACTTTTTTTTTTTCACTTTATGCATCATTAAAATGACTGCTCCCGAAAAAAAACGTTAGTTTTTTTAAAAGTTCTTTTTGCATTGATATATGTCCCCTGGGGCAGGACCCGGGTCCCCAAACCTGTTTTATGACATTAACATGCATATTGGCCGTTGTAATTAGCACTTTTGATTTTGAACGATCGCGTCCATTATAACGTATAGGGTTCGAAAATTCGCGCGAACTTTCGGTCGGTTCGAAGGTTCTGGTGCGAACCGAACCCGGGGGTGTTCGGCTCATCCCTATTAAATAATATTATTGATAAGACCACTACTATATAATAATAATAATAATATGAATATCATAATAATTAATGATGATAATTATACTAACATATACAAATGAATATGAATAATATGAAATACATAGGTTAATATGGAATTCTACAACACCACCCCCAGGTCTACATCTAGGTTGTCCCTATGATGAACCACCAACGCACAGTAATTAGTACTGTGGCCCAGTAGTACATTTGAGAATTAGGAAGTGCTAGACCTTCCTTTCGAGATTGAGCTGCTATTGCAAGTCTGGGTGTTAAACAGGCCATATAAAACAGGACAGAAGTTAATTAATTTTTACAAGAAAAATCTTCAGAAAATATATATATGGAGCCCCGTCTATAGACATAAGTGAATTTGGAAAGAAATATATTAATTTGATCACATAAACTTGTCCTACAGGTATCAAAGTAAGCAAATTTCAGTTTACAGCTCTGATTTCCAATTTGTTCAGGACTGGGATAAGATTCAGTGGGCTCATATCGTACCACAACCCTTCTTCAACGATACTTCCCAAACATCTCTGATAGATGTCGACGATGTCGGGGGAATGCAGGATGCTACTACTCGTCTTTTGGTCCTGTCCTAAACCTGGACATTTCTCGAAGGAGGTCCGGACCATATCACAAAAATTGACTGATTACAAGATCCCCGATGACCCGGCATTTATTTTGCTTCATGCCTCTAAAATCCCCACAAAAGTGTATAAGGAATCTATTTTACATCACCTTCTTAATGCTGCTAAAGCTTGTATCACCCTTAATTGGAAACAGACACAGCCTCCAAGGATTGGGTTGTGGCTTAGGAAGGTGGAGGAGTTAAACAAGATGGAGGATCTGGTATTAACGGCGCAGCAAAAACGAGAGGTATAATGAGAGGTATATATATAAAAGCATGGTCTTTATGGAATATATTTATATATTCAGAGGAGGGTAAGGCTCTCCTGGATGTGGATACCCCTGGTTGATGATACAGACCTATTTCCTTCCCTGTGGTGAGTTATTCCCAGGTCCTCCCCTCTATACCTTACCCCTCTTTCCACTTCCTCCCCAATCCCCCCCTTTTCTTTTCTCTTCTGGATCTTTTTTTTTTTTTTAACTATCTCTTCTCCACCTTTTTGGTTTATAGTTAAAATTGAGGTGATTTCTGATGCACACATGGCTCTCTCTGGGCATACCCCCTTGCCAGTGGCCCCTTGTTCTGGGACAGGACAGCCTGGTCTTTGCATTACAGTCCTCTAACATAGATTATTACACTGGAATCTGGATTTTGTCAGTTCTGCTTTGTATTTTTATTACTTTGTGTGTGGATATTTGTGTGACTTAGAGGTTGCCTTTTTCCTTTACAAAAAAAATAAAAAATTCAGTAGACTACATTCACTAAAGCATATTGCATGAGGTATTTGGGTAATGTGACACATTTTTCCCAAATATCGAATACGATATTGAAAATGTCAATTTACTATCCCGTTATGCAGTATTTACCTCAAAAATCAAAAACTCTCAGTAAATGCAGTATTAAATAACTTTGAAGTCAATACATTAAAGTAAATAAATACATGCATGCATTAAATAAGTTGTGGTCCAGGCATGCAATATTAAAGGAATGTAAAAATATGATTGCCAATTTGGAGCAGTCTCTACCTTTTTGGATCAGTAGTCTCACATCAATAATGCATAGAAACCCAAATATAGATAGTGAAATGTATTCATTTTCTCCTGTCAGATTTTCAGAGAGTTTTTTTGTATATGCAAGCATATATATAATTTGCTGCATTAACCTCCATACATTTTAAATCGGGCATTCATGTCATTTAATCGCTGGACAAATGCTAAAAGGAACTCAAGGTCTTATAGGTGTACATAGGAAAGACCATGCAGAGAATGAAGGATATATTAGCCCAGCACAAATATTCTATTCGTGCACCACAGCTTGACTTGCCTTTAGCCTGACATTTTATTGAGCTTAAACACATACTGTCACAGGTAATGTATACAGTAGATCAAGTAACTCAGTGGAGGAGATAACCAAGAGTTTGAATTAAAGCGTACAGAAATAACATGGATTACAAAGTTGGAGACACTCTAAATGGAAGGGTTAAATATTGATTTTGTCCTGCACTTATTTCTTTGAGACCAGGTGGTAATTTTATGGCATTCATATGTTTCTTACCATTTAGGTATTTTCTCTATTTGATGTTGGCAGGAGCGGCGCTGTTTTATTCCTAATGTGTCGGTTTAAATGTATGCATATTGATACTATGGGGTTGACTTACTAAAAAAGGAGAGTGAAAAATCTGGTGCAGCTGTGTATGGTAGCCAATTAGCTTCTAACTTTAAGTTTTGACAAAAAAAAACACTATATTTTTTATATTATTATATATTATTGAATACAGGTGACCCTAGTTACTGGTTCATTCATTATTTTTCCTGGTAGTTTGATTTACTGTATTAGCATCCGTATCCGATGAAGAACTGTTATTTGATTTTAAATTGTTGTATCATTATATACAAGCTTTTTGTGAATAAAGTTTAGGAAGACTATCGATTTGTGGATTTTCTATAATTTTAGAATACCATTGGACTCAAGTAAAAATAACCATCACTTAAAAAAAAAAAAAATACTTTGTGAATCAAGCCTTTTTTTAAGCTGTTTAGAAAATGTCTTTATGAATTCTTATAAATAAGCAGTTGTAATGCTCAAACCCTCAATTCTAATGACAACACTTTTTTTTATCTTTCCATTAGTGAATATTGCACTGTAGAGATAACTCAAACCTCACAGCAAAGTCATAACACCTAATGATATTTATGCCCTTGGCACTTCTTACATTTCTTTCTAAGATTTCCATTTTAGCAAATGAAGCAACATTGTTTTAAGCATGGGAATTTAATGTTTTATTTTCCATTGCTGAACTTAAGGTATTAATACACTAGGATGACAGTAATAACTATTTAAAACACCCATATCTGTTAAAGTATCATTAAACCCACATCATACTAAACTATCAATAAATGGTGTATTACATGCTTTCCATACTCCGTCACTATGAGATTTGTTTTCTGTATTCTGCAAAATAACTGGTTGATCCTGCTGCTCTCTATCTTCACCTTCTGTTCATGTCCCCAATTCAGTTAGGGATTTTGCAGCTGTGGTGGCAACTCTGCAAATGCTCACTTTTCAGTGAGTTTAGATGCTGAGCATTTCCTCCCTATAACATCTGAGCAGCCAATGTGACTACAGAGTCACACATGTTGGCATATACACAGTGGTAAATTACAGCCCACACCTTCCCTTCTCTTCCATGCCCAATAACCATATAAATACAATGGGGGCGGGATATTACGTGTACATTAATGGAAGCATCACCTCGCTCTTATTCTAAGACATAGGCGGGAGGGGCATGACACACACTGTGACTGGCAGAAATCCGGCCACACCATGTTATTTTCACAAAATAATAAAGATTTGGATTAATCTCTCTCTCTCTCTCTCTCTCTCTCTCTCTCTCTCTCTCTCTCTCTCTCTCTATATATATATATATATATATATATATTTATATATACACAGTATCTCACAAAAGTGAGTACACCCCTCACATTTTTGTAATTATTTTATTATATCTTTTCATGTGAAAACGCTGAAGAAATTACACTTTGCTACAATGTAAAGTAGTGAGTGTACAGCATATATATATATATATACTGCCGGCACTGGGGCGCTACAGTTCATTGAGGGAACCATGAATGCCATGTACTGTGACATACTGAAGCAGAGCATGATCCCCTCCCTTTGGAGACTGGGCCACAGGGCAATATACCAACATAACAACCCCAAACACACCTCCAAGATGACCACTGCCTTGCTAAAGAAGCTGAGGGTAAAGGTGATGGACTGACCAAGCATGTCTTGGGACTTAAACCCTATTGAGCATCTGTGGGGCATCCTCAAATGGAAGGTTGAGGAGCACAAGGTCTCTAACATCCACCAGTTCCATGATGTCGTCATGTAGAAGTGTTAAGCCCCATACACACGCGCGGACAATCCATGGACCAGGTCCGTCGGACCATGTCCGTCATACTTTGTCTGATGTTGGTTTTGCGTACACACGATCGGACAAAGTTGTCGGAAAATCCGATCATTCTGAACGTGGTGACGTTTGTTGCCTACGACGGGACTACGTAGAGGCTAGTAGCCAATAGCTTTGGTCTTGTAATGTGATCTGAGCATGCGTAGCACTTTGTCCGGTCGGACAAGCGTACACACGCTCGGATTTGGTGTGATCGGACCGTGTTGACGGCAAAGTTTTCCAGCAGGAGATAAGACTTTGTCCGTCGGCCAAACCGACGAACACTGTCCGATGGTGCATACACACGGTCTGATTTTTCAACAACCTTGTCCGATCGGACAGAATCCATGAAAAAGTCCGACCGTGTGTATGGGGCTTTAGAGGACTCCAGTGGTAACCTGTGAAGCTCTGGTGAACTCCATGCCCAAGAAGGTTAAGGCCACACAAAATATTGCCACTTTGGGCCCAACTTGGACATTTTCACTTAGGGGTGTACTCACTTTTGTTGCCAGTGGTTTAGACATTAATGGCTGTGTGTTGAGTTATTTTGAGGGGACAGCAAATCTACACAGTTATACAAGCTGTACTCTCACTACTTTACATTGTAGCAATTTCTTCAGTGTGTTCACATGAAAAGATAGAATAAAATATTTACAATTGTGATGGGTGTACTCATTTTTGTGAGATACTGTGTATATATATATATATATATATGTGTGTATATATATATATATATATATATATATATATATATTTGTATGCCAATATAAAACAGTTTATTCATATACTTTTTTTTTTTTTTAATCTGTGTTCCAAAGGCTGTTTTTTTTATTTGGAATATGTGACCAGCAGCAGAGGATTAGAAGCTCCTCCTGCTTATGTTTATCTGCAGACAGGTTGGGTAAGAGCTGGGTCATGTGTATATCATTTAGGAAAAAGGTACTTAGATTTTTTTTTTGTTATTAAAATAATTACAGTCCCATTATCCACATACATAAACAGAAGGGACAATGTAAAATAAACAGTGTGTGTTTAGCATCACTTTAACCACTTAATAACCAGAAGATTTTCTCCCTTAATAAACAGGCCATTTTTTTGCGATAGGGTACTGCGTCGCTTCAACTGATAAGTGCGATGCTGTACTTAAAGAAAAAATGTCCTTATTTTCCCACAAATAGAGCTTTCTTTTGGTGGTATTTGATCACCTCTGAGGTTTTTATTTTTTGCGCTATAAACAAAAAAAGAGCAACAATTTTGAAAAAAGAAAAACTATATTTTTTACTTTTTGCTATAGTAAATATCCCCAAAATTCACAATAAGCGTATATTTATTGGTTTGCGCAAAAGTTACAGCACCTACAAAATAGGGAATCGATTTATGGCATTTTTATTATAATTTTTTTTTTTTACTAGTAATGGCAGTGATCTGCCATTTTTGGCAGGACTGCGATATTGCGGCGGACAGATCAGACAACTAACTGACATTTTTTGACACTTTTTTAGGAACCAGTGACATTATTACAGTATTCAGTGCTAAGAATATGCACTGTTATTGTACTAATGACACTGGTATGGAAGGGGTTAACATCAGGGGCGATCGAGGGGTTAAATATGTTCCCTGCAGGTGTGTTCTAACTGTATGGGGGATGGGCTGCCTGGGGAAACGCACAGATCCGTCTTCCTGCATAGCAGAAAGACAGGATCTGTGTGATCTCCCCTGTCAGAATGGAGATTTGCCTTGTTTACACAGGCAGATCCCATTCTGTCACTGCGGAACGATTGCTGGTGGCCGGCGGACATCGAGTCTGCCCCACCTGTTGATTGGCTCCCCCGTTGGCCAGTGGGTGTGCGCACCCACAAGCTACAGTTTCCGAGCCGACGTACAATGCCGTGATTCGCGTGAACGAGCCAGCCTGCCGCAGTACATTGACAACGGCTGGTCAGCAAGTGGTTAAAGATGGTCAGGGGTCAATACTCTTCCAATGATTTTATATCAGTGTAGTTGCATTTGAGTGAGACAGGTGCAGAAGGCTATATTTGGTGGTCAGACTTTTTTTTAATCCATGTCATATAAATAAGTAAATGTGGAACACACAAAGTCAGGTGTGTTGCTAGGATTATGAAAGTCCTGGGGAATCCTAAAGAGAGAGTTGTGACACTGAACACAGTTGGCATTGCTTTAAGGGGCATGGTTAAATACAACTAATCTATTGTATACACTAACACATATAAACCTTAAGACAAATGATGAAGTAACCCTGTATGTCGGTGGTCAGTAGAGATACAAAAAACAGTCACTTCCATCGCTAATAGGTCTTCCAAGGTGTGGACTTTGTGGAGTAATAGATGTCAGATAAAATGGTGGTGTGAATAGGTTTTTGATATGGATTCTGTAGTTTTTACATCAGTGCAAATATTTATATATACTGTATATATATTATTCTTTTTTTTCTTTCCCGCTCTTTGAGGGTGTGGCTCTTTCTGACACACAATTTTCAATTCCACCATTCCCTAGAAAAAAGTGCTTGCTCATGGTGTACGAGACTAGCCTAGTTCTGAGAAAGGGGGTGCGCCCTTGAAACGCATTAGCTGTACCCCGTGTTCTGTGCATGTCCATGCACTGTGTTTATGGCCTTTTGTCAGTTGCATTTTGTGAGTACCCACTTTTATACAAAAATGTCTTATCATTAAATTATCTCTGGCAATGCACTAGGTGTGTGCGCCTTCCATTTCAGTTTTTCTTGTAGTTGGTGGTCAGTACTGAAATGCCCCTTATGTTGGTGGCCAGGTGAAAAGTGCCCCCTTACTTTTGGTGGTCAGTAGCCAAGTGCCCCTGGTTTTACTAATGGTTATTGACTTTGGTGCTGGAAAAATGGGGGTACTGTAAGGCAGGAGATAAGAATTTATGGTCTACAGGCGACCCAGGGGGGTAAAGGCATATATTTTAGCCTTTTACCTCCACCGTCATCGAAAATTAAGCCCTAAGCTTAACCTGACAATTAAGTTTATACTCCCAAGGGAATAATCACTTCTAAAGAGGATGCTGACACTGCAACTTTTCTCGTTAGAACACTGCATGTGCATCAGCTGATTAATATTGAAAAATTCAATCTCATGCAGAATTACTAGAGTGGAACAAACAACTATTTCTTCAGAGCAGAAACAGGTAGGGATCTGCAAAAAAGTTTGTTAAAATCTTTGCAATGTATGTTTATCAACCAGCGAGTATAGTTTTTTGTAACAAAAGTACGCTTCATTCACATAGCATTTTTGTGTGCGGGCTTGTGTCTAGTGTGTATTAGCAGTGAATGATGGTGCAATGTACTGTTTTAGCGCATCATACTGTTTACATTTTTTTCATGTTTATTTTTTTAAACTTTATTGAAGTGTCACAAAATTACACTTTATTTAAGTTTATACACTGCAGCTGACAAGGGATACTATAGGATGCAGTGAGTTGCATTGTGGAAAAATGCATCATGTCTCCATTTTCGGCATAGCATCACACAGCAGCAATGCAAGGCTGCATTATGGTATGAATGAGGCACATAGAAAACAATTATTCTTACAACAACCTAATGCCCCGTACACATGGTCGGAAAATCCGACCACAAAATCCATCGGATTTTTTCCGACGGATTTTGTCCGACACTGGTGTTGCATACACACGGTCGGACAAAGTTGTCGGAAAATCTGATCATTCTGAACGTGGTGACGTTTGTTGCCTACGACGGGACTACGTAGAGGCTAGTAGCCAATAGCTTGGGTCTTGTAATGTGATCTGAGCATGTGTGGCACTTTGTCCGTCGGAATTCGATACACACGAAACGAAAAAGTCCGATAGGACTTTGTTGTCGGAAAATTTGAGAGCAGGAGATAAAACTTTGTCCGTCGGAAAATCCGACGGAAAAAGTCCGATGGAGCCTACACACGGTCGGAAAATCCGACCGTGTGTACGGGGCATAACTCTACCTTAACCTTTAATCTACCTGATCCCAAAACGAAATTACTACTGAAGCTATCGCCTGTTCTAAATTGTTGATGCATAGTACCTAAGCGGCCAACTTAGACACAACTAGTATTGCCATTGTCTTATAGTACTAAGTTAATGTCTTGAAATGATATTACATTGGAATGTCATTCTTGTGGGAATGGTGCTTCATATTATAAGTAACAGGAGAAATGTCCAGTTTGAACACCATTAGTATTTTTATTCAGATATTAGTTTTTCTTCTTCTAGGTAAAGGGTTACTGGCAGGAAAAAACAGACATATATAACCCCTCCCACTCCGGAAGCTCCTCTGTTTTTTCCCAGTGTCTGAAAGGTCATGGTCACTAAGAATTACTTGGCTGCTGCTTTGGCTGGCATAGAAGGAAATATTGGGGTCATGCTTGCCTTCATGGGACAAGCTGTTTATAAGCAGGACCATTCCTATTCACCAGATCCTCCTCCGGTTATGGAGGAAGTGTGGTTGGATATTGACAAGGAGGTGGTCCTTCCTTCTTTCGATTCTTCCTCCTATCTTTAATCCTTCCTATCTTTGATCCCTCCTTCAATTTTTTGCAATGTTATTTATTTTTCCATATAGTTCAATACCTGGTTGATCCTGCCTGTTCCTGTGTTCCTGTTAGTAAACTGACCATGCTAATCATGGCTGACAATCCTGCTCACTCTGCAGCATTTGTATCTCTCTCTCTCCTCCTCCCTTCCTGTCATTTCCATGGTCTGTGTGAAACCGATCCTCTCCCCAGCAATCATATTTGTAAGTCCAGGATACTATTATTTTAATTCTTACTTGTCTGCTAATGTTTTCAATAAATACTACACTATATATGTTCATTTGGCTCCATTTTGGTGAGCACTTGTTCTACGCAGTCTCGCCATCTACCTGGTTGTTGCTACGGGATAATCCTTAAAGGGTCACTGAATCACTGTGTCTTGGTGATTTCAACAGTGCTTGTTTACTGTTCACATTTTGTGCAGCCATGTGGCCTGTCGAGTGCATTGGATTGGTGGTGGTGCACACTATGGGGTTTTTTCACACTTTATTTTTTGACACAATTAAAAAAATTTTTTATTGGTCTTTAATGTTTTTTAAATACTACACTACTTTAGACTCTATTTAGGGAGCATATGTTCTACATAGCCTTGCCATCCATCTGTATGTTTTAATTTTTGAAACATTCATCTCCGATGGTCATCTGTCTCTAAGGTCATGTTGCCGGTTTTTGGATGATGCCATTGAGCCTAGTTGCTCCCTATAATTTGTGCAGCCATATGTTCTGGTGAATGCATTGGATTTGTGTGGGACACACCGAGAAGTCTTGTGGAGAGTTTGTAAAGAATTATATGTCACTTGGTGGAAACACATTAATATTTTTATGAGCTATCACTATCAAAGATCTTTTTTTGTATATGTGGACTATTAATTTATATTTTTTGATGGTAAAAATTGCACTATACAATATGTCACAGTTTTAGATTTAGGAGCGCTGCACTTTTTTAATTGTGTTTTATAGTGAAGGTTTGGGAATATTTACCTTAAGGCTGGGTTCACACCCATGCAAATTTCAATTTGAATAGCAGGAGAATGGGACCGGCTCCCATATCTCCAGAGCACACTGCACATAAACTGTGTATTTGGCTCCGTTTCAGGGCCTAATTCATGCAAAGATCCGTCCCTGAACTAGAGATTAGGTATGCACAGCATTCCAGTGCGATCCTGAGCCATCTTTCCCTCAAAGCATTGGCTTCCTTTTTATATTTATTAGTAAAGGGTTAACAGATTTGTCCTGGGCCCTGTGTTTCGCGTTAGATGCCCTGACAGACTCTATTAAACAAATTTCTTGCTTTGCACAGATGCTATCGACTGTGTCAGGACCTGGATTTGAACCCAGAACCTCGGCTGTGCAGGCAATGTTTCTTTTTGATGAGCTACATGGAATGCTAGAAAGTCACTGGGACAATTCCTTAAATGATTCTGTCTTGAACCCTGGACTCTTTGCTCCTCCCATAAACTTCCTGATTTAACCAATTCAGCCCCGGAAGATTAGGCTGCTCAATAACCAGAGCACTTTTTACAATTTGACACTGCACTGCTTTAACTGGTAATTGCGCGGTCATGAAATGTTGTACCCAAAAAAAATTTGCGTCCTTTTCCCCCACAAATATAGCTTTATTTTGATAGTATTTGATTGCCTCTGCGATTTTTATTTTTTGCAATATAAACAGAAAAAGAACGAAAATTTTGAAAAAAATTTTATTTTTCTACTTTTTGTTAGAAGAAAAATCCAATAAACTCAATTTTAGTCATACATTTAGGCCAAATGTATTCAGCCACATGTCTTAGGTAAAAAAATGTCAATAAGTGTATATTTATTGGTTTGCAAAAGTTACAGCGTCTACAAACTGTAGCGCCGACACTTTTTTTTAGCTAGACAATGAGGACATCATCTAAACAACCTAGGGGAATGTGTAGCGCTGACACTTTTTCAAAGTGTGCGCTATTATTGTAAATTTAGTTTTTCCCAGAACTGTAACTGAATTTTGGGGTTAATTGTTCTATATTATTACTTTGACATCAGTTTGGCTGGGCTGTACTAGAGTTATGCCTGGTCATAGGTGAGGTGAGCACCTGTGACCGGCTGGAATGCAGTCTGGTTGGACGCATTGGGTACCAATTTTTTCTTGGAGCCAATCAGTGGGCGCGTCTGGCCCCGCTGTGTATTCTGGGAAGGGGTACTTAAGGTGCTGAAGTCACGTGTCAAGGGTTCGGTTCTCAACTTCTGGTTGGTTCTGGTTCCCGTCCGGACCAGCCCCATGAGGGGTCCCGGTCCAGGAGCGTCAGCTGACCCCTTAAGTCTGGTCATCCTGACCAGTCCCAGAGGCCCTCATGGTCTGGGGTGGGGATCCATCCGTTTCCGTGCCTCGGAACTGGCTAGTTCAAGGCGCAGTAACTGAAGGAGGATTCTGAAGTGTCCCGGTGTCCTCTCAGGATTGAAGAGGCACAGCAACCCGACAAGCGACCAGGGGAAGACTCTTCGGAGGAGGGCCACGCACAAAGCTGGCTGCTCGGTAAGAGCCTGGGCGCTGAGATGTATGGACACTAGTTGAATCCGCATTTGCTACGGTATCGCCGGATCGGTTGAAAGATACAGGTACCATAGGAAAACCTAACTCATCCTTCGGTTACAACCAAGTCTGTGGTAGAGACTTTTACACGTTCACTTAAAGTTTCACAACCAGGTCTGTGGCAGAGACATTGCTAAATTCCGAATCACTTGTTGGCTTCTAGATCTACAAACAAGGGTTTATCCAACAGTGAAGTGTTCAGTTGAGAGTGGCTACTCCCTGGATCATCTAGAGAGACATTTATCTGAGTGTCAGCAGTTCTAAAGTGCCTGAGCTTTTTTTACCCATGCCCTCTCTTCCCAACTGAGAGACTGTGTTTTGTTTCAACATTTTTTTTTGCAAATAAAAATTCTCAAAAGTACTTTGAGTGTCAGTCTCAGCAATTACTGGGTACTAACCCTGGGAACCCCTAGACGAAAACGATGAGCTACAAGGAGGAGGTAATCAGTAAGCCCAGAAATCCATAGCCGCCCCACAGTGGGTTATTGACGCTACAAAACTATGATACATTTTTTCTGGAATTTACGCAGCTTTTTGTTTATGACTCTCATTTCTTGAGGTGCTAAAATGGCAGGGCAGTACAACCCCCCCCCCCCCCAAATGATCCCATTTTGGAAAGTAGATACTCCAAGGAAATTGCTGAGAGGCGTGTAGAGCTCATTGAATATTTTATTTTTTTGTCAAGAGTAATTGAAATATGACAAAAAATATATATTTTTTTATTTTTGAATTTTTCAAAACTTTGTGACAAAAAGCAAAATACTCAACATGCCTCTGAGCAAATAGATTAGGGTGTCTACTTTCCAAAATGGGGTCATTTGGGGGGGGGGGGGGGGTTGCTATCTGGGCATTTCATGGCCTCAGAATTTTTTTTTTATTTTCCCGCAACTTGTGGCAAAATATAAAATATTCCATGGACTCAACATGCCTTTTAGCAAATAGCTTGGGCTGTCTACTTTCCAAAAAGGGGTAATTTTGGGGGTTTTGAACTGTCCTGGCATTTTATGCAGAACATTTAGAAACTTATGTCACACATCATCCACTCTTCTAACTACTTGTAGACAAAGCCCTTTCTGACAATTTTTGTTTAAATATTTTTTTTTGCAAGAAAATTACTTTGAACCCCAAACAGTATATATATTTTTTAAAGATAAACAGATTAAAATGGTGGGTGTGGTTTTTTTTCACACAGTATTTGTACAGCGATTTTTCAAATGCAATTTTTAAAAAAAAAAAACACTTTTTTAATTTTAATGCACTAAAACACACTATATTGCCCAAATGTTTGACGAAATAAAAAACATGATCTCAGATCGACTACATGGATACCAAACACAACATGCTTCAAAATTGCGCACAAACATGCAGCGGCGACAAACTACATACATTTTTAAAAGCCTTTAAAAGCCTTTACAGGTTACAACTTTAGATTTACAGAGGAGGTCTACTGCTTCACGTGATACCTTACATGCATGATGCAATTGCTGTTTACATATGACACCAGACCGACGCCTACGCAGGGGGTGCTTTTTTTTTTTTTCAATTATTTATTTTGCTTTTTTATATTATTTTTAAACTGTTCCTTTCCTTTCTTTTTTTTTTAATCATTTTTATTGTTATCTCAGGGAATGTAAATATCCCCTATGATAGCAATAGTTAGTGACAGGTACTCTTTTTTGAAAAAAATTGGGGTCTATGAGACCCTGGATCTCTCCTCTACCCTTAAAGCATCTGACCACACAGTCATGAAATCATGGAGTCATGAAATGCTCATAGCTTCCAGTTTCTTAGGCAATAGAGATGATTGGCGCCGCTCTGGTCTCTGATCAGCTCTATGGTCAGCTGGCAGAACCACCGGCTACATTCTCAGGTTCCCTGTTGGGACAGGAGAACCCGACAAAACTATGAAAGATGGTGGGGGGGATGTTTCCTCCCACTGCTTGTAAAAGTAGTCTAGAGGCTAATTAGCCATTAGGATTGCTTTTACATGAAAGCTGTCCACTGGCTGAAAAGAATGATACCAAGATGATACCTAAACTTGCGGGCATCATTCTGGTATAACCACTCAAATTCCAGCAACATACCAGTACGTCGCTGGTCCTTGTTGTGCATACATTGTAATGTTCTTTTTTTCATGCAGCCTGTGGGCTGAAGAAAAAAAATAGATTGATCAGTGGGTATGCCCACCATTAGAATACCCCCCTACATCCACCCACTTCTAATGATTGGCATAAATGCACCATTTTTTTTAAGCTGTGGTGGTGAAATCACCCCCTACAGTGCTGGAGTCGCTGATTTACGTATCGTGGGAGCAAACGCTGTTGCTGTCAAGATCAATAAATTAGTGCTGCAGCTGAATGGCGTACCTGCTAGGTAAATGATGGTTAACAATCAGACAAAGTAACATCACAGTGTAACGGTAAGACATACCATACCTGCAAAGCAAATACAATAAAACATAGTAAAAATAAAACATTTTTTAAAGCAACCTGTGCCTAAAAAATATATGCCGAAGCATGGGGGCAATCCGCCTTTAATATTAGGAGCAAATCGCACCTCCACCCCTGCCCCCATGCTTCGGCATATATGCTCTTTTTTTAAACTGGGGTGTAGAGGGGTCAGAGTGCTGGGGGGGGGGATATCTGGGATGTAGAGGGGTCAGAGTGCTGGGGGATATCTAGGATGTAGAGGGGTCTGAGTGATGGGGGGGTAACTGGGATTTAGAGGGGTCAGAGTGCTGGGGGATATCTGGTGTGTAGAGGGGTCAGAGTGCTGGGGGGATATCTGGGGTGTAGAGGGGTCAGAGTGCTCTGTGATATCTGGGATGTAGAGGGGTCAGAGTGCTGGGGGGATATGTGGCATGTAGAGAGGTCAGAGTGCTGGGGGATATCTGGAATGTAGAGGGGTCAGAGTGCTGGGGGGATATGTGGGGTGTAGAGAGGTCAGAGTGCTGGGGGAATATCTGGGGTGGAGAGGGGTCAGATTGCTGGGGGGATATCTGGGGTGTAGAGGGGTCAGAATGTTGGTGGGGTATCTGGGGTGTAGAGGGGCCAGATTCTGGGGGGGATATCTAGGGTGTAGAGGAGTCAGAGTGCTGGGGGGATATCTGGGGTGTAGAGGGGTCAGAGTGCTGGGGGGGATATCTGGGGTGGAGAGGGGTCAGAGTGCTGGGGGGATATCTGGGGTGTAGACGGGTCAGAGTGCTGGGGGGATATCTAGGGTGTAGAGGGGCCATAGTGCTGGGGAGGCATCAATCTAGCAGATATATTATATGTACAGGACAGCTTTGTTAATTTATGTATGTAGTATTTTTCCACTGTTTCTTTGCTGTACGGAATGATTATTCATGTAGTTAATGTAGAGCTCCAACCAAAAGGGGAAGCTCAGTTTGTCTGCCTCCTACCTACTTGATGTCTGTTTACCTGCGCTGTCTCCATTGTAGGGGCCCCAGAGCAGTACTTGGCCCAGGGACCCATGATGCTATTAAGACAGCCCTGGCGCCAACAACTGGTCGTCAAGGTCGTTAAGGACACAGAGGGGTTTCTCCACAACACCAGTCGCCGTGGAAATTTGGACTGTCGTATATCTGCGTGAAGGGAGGACAGAACGAAAACATACAGTGAATCCCTCCACTTCACTGCTAACAAATTATTACACTTCAAGCAGGCTCTCTCCCCCCGTCTAAGTTGGGATTCTACAAGCCATTGGGGGAAGCCTCAGCGATTAGATCCCACGGTGCCACATGCGCCAATTCCATAATCAAACAGGTGACTAAAAAGTGTCACGCTCGTGTAATATTTGTCTACGTACAAGTAGTACCCCTTTCCGAATAAGGGTGACACCAAGTCCCACACAATCTAACCAGCGCTCACTATGTAGTCTGGGCAGTTCTCTGACTCTATGTGACTATATTTTCCCTCGTAAACCATAAAACTGTATGTATAGCCTGTTGTCCTGTCACAGAGCTTATACATGATGACCCCATATTCGGCACACTTGATCGGGAGTAAGCAAGGCTGCAAACTGTTGGTTGAAGTGGTTTACAAGGGGCCGAATTTTGTAGAGCCGATCAAATCCAGGGTCACCCAGAAGACGACAGAGTTCATTATCATTGAAGTGCATGAACCGCAAGATCTGCTCGTATCATGTCCTGGTCATGGAGGCAGAGAACACCGGCATATGGTGAATTGGGTCAGTGGACCAATATGACCGCAACTCACTCTAGGCCCAAGAAGGTCTTAAATTCAGAGACCGCAATAGATCTCCAATCTCTGGCAAGGGTCAACTGGGGATTAGCGGCAATGAATTGACCAGCATACAAATTGTTTTGGTCCACAAAAGATCTATATTCTAAAGACAAAACGAGTGTGGGACTTTAAATGAGGCAGGCTCCAAAACAATGTAGGAGTAGACATTTTATTAATAACTATACAAAAAATGTCAAGGAGCGTTTATATGTGACAACTGAGTGTTCAATACATGTACAGACATGACATCCGAGTAGACATGATATAGAACTTGATTATCATAACAGGGAAAAAAATTCATACAGATTTCATAGGAATAATACAGTACTGGTATACAATAAAATTCATATAAGTGTTGTAAAATTAATGGAAATGTGAGGGATTACATCCTCAATGGCTCGACGCGTTTCGTCGGTGGGCCGACTCATCAGGAGCGAATATATAATGTCTGTAAATAATAAAGGGTGTACTAAATTAAATAGCCCATGGTATGAAATATATTATATATAGATGGATTTATATAAAAAAGTTGGTCAAGTCCATAGAACTTACACCCCATGGGAATGCCGAGCACTGATTATCCTAGTGTGCATAGGTCACCACATCAAGCCTCCCCGGGAGCTGAGGCGCAGAGAGTCTGCCCAGAGCCCCAGGCCCACAGTGAGAAGCCCCCAGCCAGCAGACAATTAGAGTAATTTGAGTATTATGCCGGTAACGGCAAGTAGAATCTATAAAATAAATAAAAGGTATTATTTATGATAAACCCGGTAGCACTGCCAGACACCAAAGAAGTAGAATGCATAGAGAGAGAAAAGTAGAGTGACGTGACATTACAGAGATGAAACAAAAAAAGAAACAACCAACTAGAAGTCGTTTGGGCAACACAACCTAGGAGGCCTCAGGTATGCTCCAAACAGACGGCTATAGGTAATCTCTTATCGTCATGGCAAGAGGCATCTCCTATTCAGGTTTGCCAATGGTAAAACCTGTCTCGTCTCATCTCATCGCTCTATGTTCTGGTGTCCCAAAAATTCCTGTCAAATATGGTAAAATACGAAGGCTTGGATGTCAAGGGTGAGTCCCTAGAACAATAAGCGGTTCAATGAATCTCAACTTGGAAGTAAACTCAATGGTCAGGAATGGAAGTCATTCCTGCAAGAGGAGCTTCCCAGAAGTGGAAGCAGTGGACCTACTAACATCCAGTTGGGTCAGCAGGTTAGCCTGTATAGCCACCAGACTCGTGATCTCTAAGCTCCTCATCAGGATCATAGTGCATGGTTGGGCAGGTTGAAAAAGGACACAAGTCCGTCTAGTTCAACCAGCATCTGTAGTCATACAGCTGGGATAAGGGCAATGATCTGGTTGCCTTACAGGCCATGGTGTCCTCAAAGCACAGTCTTTGGCCCAAGTTCCTCCTATTTTATTCTTCCTGAGATCCCATTATTTGAAACCTTGTGGAAGCCGGGGGAACCTGCGGCAAACTCCAGGTATACTAGAACATGGAAAATCTTGCCGAATTTCAGGATGAATCCTCTGCTCCCGACTACAACATGGGTCATTCTTCTGAACAAGACTACCTCAATAGGTTTAGTGACACTAAAGTAGTAGTTCTTAACCACTTCAATACCAGACACTTAGACACCTTCCCGCCCAAGCCAATTTTCAGCTTTCAGCGATGTCGCAATTTGAATGACAATTGCGCGGTCATGCTACACTGTACCCAAACAAATGTTTTATCATTTTGTTCCAACAAATAGAGCTTTCTTTTGGTGGTATTTGATCACCTCTGCGATTTTTATTTTTTGCGCAACAAACAAAAAAAGACCGAAAATTTTGCAAAAAAACAGGTTTTTCTTTGTCACTGTTAATTTTTTTTGTAAATAAGTGCGTTTTCTTCTTCAATGACGGGCACTGATAAGGCGGCACTAATGGGCACTGATAAGGCGGCACTGATGGGCACCGATGAGGTGGCACCAATTAGGGGGCACCGATGAGGTGGCACTGATGATGGGCACTGATAGGCGGCACTGATGGGCACTGATAGGTGGCACTGATGGGCATTGATAGGTGGCACTGGTATGCGGCACTGATGGGCACTCAGGTGGCACTGATGGGCACTCATAGGCGGCACTGACGGGTACTTATGGGTGGCACTGATAGGTGGCATGGATGGGCACTGATAGGTGGCATGCATGGGCACTGATAGGTGGCATGCATGGGCACTGATAGGTGGGCATGGGTGGGCACGGATGGGCACTGATAGGTGGCAGTGATGGCCGCTGATGAGTGGCACTGATGACACTTATGGGTGGCATTTCTGGGCATCCCTTTTTTTATTTTTTTTTTTTATTAAATATGATGTGCCAATCAGTGCCAATCTGTGGGCACTGATTGGCATATTTTTTGAATTTTTTTTAACATGTGGATGGCCATGGGGGATGTACCTGGCCATCCACATGCTGGGGGCTTCCCTGGTGGTCCTGGGGGCTTCCCTAGTGGTCTAGTGTGGGCATCTGAGGGGGGGCTGCGCTGATAAACAATCAGCGCAGACCCCCCCTGTCAGGAGAGCCGCCGATCGGCTCCCCTCTACTCACGTCTGTCAGACGCGAGTGAGGAAAAGCCGATCAATGGCTCTTCCTGTGTACATCGTGATCAGCCGTGATTGGACACGGCTGATCACGTGGTAAAGAGCCTCCGCCGGAGGCTCTTTACCGAGATCAGTGTAGCGGTGTGTCATACTGACACACCGCTCCACCGATCGCCGCGATGCGCGCCCCCACGGGCACGCGGCGGATGTTATCCTGAAGGACGTCATATGACGCCCAGTCAGGATAACGAAGCCACTTCCCGGACGTCAATATGCTATTGACCGGGCGGGAAGTGGTTAATGATATCACGTCTTTGAGAATTCTTTCGGAGATCCAGGCGAAAAGCAGTAAACTAACCTTATTGCTACCATAATCAAACAAAATAGCTCTGGTTTCTTCTATACCAGCACCAGACGAGGGTCTGCATCTTTGCTTCTGGGTCAAGACATCACCCGTTCCGGCATGTCCAAACTAAAATGTCAGCGTCACCACAAGCTGGAGTAATGGACTCTATGTGGAAGAAATACATGGAAGTGGTCCTTTTATAGAAGGTCAGACAGTGGCCTCTTCAGGCCTGACAGTATCAGAAGAAGACTTGCACTGTCCGCTAAGACAATAGCATTATCTCGGGTCAGAGTAGCCTAAGGGGCTTATAGAAGGAAGATAAATTCATCAATCTAGTGCAGAGCTCACTTTATCAGATGGGTGGTATGCTCATGGGCAAAATTCAGAGGTCCAGAATTTTACAGGATACCAACCAGGTTCATATATTACAAACTATTTTTTTGCCTATTGCAAAGTCAATCAGGCAACATTGAAAGCAGGGGAATTGACTTTAGTTCTAATCTAATGATATGTTGATTCAAACGCTTCAGCATGGCCCTCCCTTATAGGCTTTGTGGGCATGTATGCTGTCATGCTTTGTGTCAGGAAAACAGAACATTTTATACTTACCTGACGGTAATTTTCCTTTCCTGATGCAAAGCATGACAGCATACAGGTCCCTCCCTTGTGCGTTTCGCATTTGAGTATAGTTACGAGAATGCCGCCTAGGGGGTGGCGACTTATTTAAATATAGTATAACCAGTCCTGATTGGGCGAGAGGCAGAGCCTATCCTATTCGTGTATGCTGTCATGCTTTGCATCAGGAAAGGAAAATTACCGTCAGGTAAATATAAAATTTTCTGTTTTCTTGTAGTACATCATGAGACACAGAGGTGCCTCCCCTGTGTCTTCACCGTGCTATACATTTGACCATTTTCAAAAGAATAAATTGATCGGGATGATCATTTCTTCTCATGCAGCTCAAGTCATACCAATGGAAATAGGGTCTTATTATTTTGCAGTCGTAAAAAATAACAAAAGAACTGGCAAGGTCAGTTATCATTCAGTAGCTAGAAGTAAACATATCCCTTTATGTTTAGTTTGTAGCCCATGCCAACTGAAGGATCAAAACATTGTGTCTATTTTTTTTGGAAGGGGTCACACTGTTCACTCTATGTATACTTAATTGACAGGCATTTTGAAAAATTAGCCAGTTTATTAGACTTCTTATAGAACTCTTAATTATATATATATCCTCTTCAGTTTCTATCTAATTTGTATTCTTTTAATGTAGTCTATCATGAAGAATTGTGCAATTGAAAGCCTTCAGGGTGTACAGTGAACAGTGAGGTCAGTTGTCTGTGTATTGCTTCCAGCAAATAACCTCTTAAAAAAATATAGCATGAACAATGTTTGGCTCTTCATAATGTGAGAATGTAATTCATTTTACTTTGCATATGTACTGTAAATCACTTGCAGTGCCAACAGTTTCTGTTCATTTTTAAATAGCACTTTTTATTTGATGCAAGTTAATTATGTGGAAGTTTCTGAATTGGCGTTGTAATACAATCTCTGTTATTCTGTTTATTTGCTTTTCTTTGTTTTCTTTTTTTCTTTCTTTTCTTGCTTATATTTGCTACAGACTTTGCTGTATTTTAGTTTTCTGTCAGCCTTCAGTCACAGCAATCTACCACCTATCATTTCAATCATTTCCCAGTTTTGAGCAATCGTATAGTCAAAATTGGCATCAGAATTGATGCCTTTTTTTTTGTGCTCTGTGGTTTTGATCAATTTTCATGCAGGTTTAGACCATATGGTTGCCAACAGAACTGAGAAATTATTGAAACCTTGGGTGGTATATTGCTATGGTTGAAAACTGATGGAAATTGAATCAGACCTATTGAAACAGGTAACATAGATCCATACATAAAATCCCCAAATGCAATCAGTAATCACATCTTATACATCAGTACTTAATATTCTATGGTCCATGGACCATTTTATAAAGGGCACTATTTTCAATGACATGTCTGCATCCTTATAGCTACTTTATCCACTCTGCTAAGCCCGTTTATTTTCTGCCCACGCAGCTACTTTTTCTTCCTGACAAAATAACATTTGATTGTCAACTTTTACACTTGTTAGCATTTTTCACTTTATTTGTGGAAAGGAAAAAACTTCAAGTAAACAAATGAAATTCTTGTTTTTTCTATGCATTTACCTGCATTTCCTTTAATTGTTAAGTGGGTTTCCAAAATAAAGTTTCTCCAAATCAAGAACAGAATCGTATAAATCTGTAATGCCCATTGTCTGGGCTTATAGACAAGGGATTTTTCGTTTATTTTACATTCAGCAGGGAGAGGGTCTTTTCAGGTAGCTTGAATGACAACATTGAAAATAAAACATTCTTTTAAATTACACGTATGGTACATGTCTTAAAGCTGTATGTGGTGTATTAATTTTGTTTGTTTTACATTATTCATTGGTTTACATGCTGAAGCAGAAAACCAATATGGCTCATTTCAAAATAAATTAAATAAAGAGTCCTTATGAGGGAAGGCTATTTTAAAGAAAATAGCATAGTTTCTGATCTTCTTTTCAGTACCACTCTGCACTGTGTACAAAGTTTAACACAATGTCAATCCATAGTGCATCAAAACACCTCAAAACCATAAACCCATGCTCCATAGATGAGGCAAAGAAAAAAATGACAATGACATGTTTCTGAGACAAAAAACAAATATATGGGACAGTTTCAGAACATGTAGGCAGTTTGATTAGGGCCCAGGGCAGCAATGCCTTTTTTTTCAAGTAATAACAGAATATGATATGATATATCTATGAGCGACTCACTGCATTTTATGCAAGCATTTTTACTTGCCCATTATTTTAGAAGAGGTAAAGCATATATTAGTCTGAAAAAAAAATCAGTTTATTAGGTCATAGGCAAGAGCCAGAAATATTTCATGAACATGCTGCACACAATGTAATATTTTTTACTAGAAGATGGAGAGACTTGGCAAGTCTTATATGTAATTAAAGTGGAGGGCCACCCTAAAAAAAAAAAACAGCATTAACCGCTTCAGCACCGGGCCATTTTACACCCTTCCTTACAGAGCACTTTTTGCGATTCGGCACTGCGTCGCTTTAACTGACAATTGCGCGGTCGTGCGACGTTACACCCAAACAAAATTGACGTCCTTCTTTTCCCACAAATAGAGCTTTCTTTTGGTGGTATTTGATTGCCCCTGCGGTTTTTATTTTTTGCGCTATAAACAAAAGAAGAGCGACAATTTTGAAAAAAAAACACAATATTTGTAACTTTTTGCTATAATAAATATCCCATTTTTTTTTTTTAAAAACTATTTTTTTACTCAGTTTAGGCCGATATGTATTCTTCTACATATTTTTGGTAAAAAAAATCGCAATAAGCGTATATTGATCGGTTTGCGCAAAAGTTATAGCGTCTACAAAATAGGGGATAGATTTATTGCATTTTTTTTTTGCTAGTAATGGCGGCGATCTGCGATTTTTTTTCGTGACTGCGACATTGCGGCAGACACTTCGGACACTTTTGACACATTTTTGGGACCATTCACATTTACACAGCGATCGTTGCTATAAAATTGCATTGATTACTGTGTAAATGTGACTGGCAGGGAAGGGGTTAACACTAGGGGGTGCTGCAGGGGTTAATGTATTCCCTATATGTGTGATTCTAACTGTGGGGGGAGGGGACTCAAGGGGAGGAGACCGATCATGTGTTCCTCCGTGCTGGGATCACATGATCGGTCTCCTGCTCGCTGACAGGACGTGGAGCTGTGTGTTTACACACACAGCTCCACGGTCCCGCACGGTCCCGTTGTTTTAACGGGCAATCGCAGGTGCCCGGCGGACATCGAGGCCGCCGGGCACCCGCACCGGGAATGGGAGGACAGCGGCCGGGAATGGGAGGACGTCATATGAGGCCCACCCAGGATGGTAGATCCACCTTGTGGGCGTCATATGACTATGAGCGGGTATTGAAGGGGTTAATATTCTTAAAAAAATAAAACATTTGAGAAATTTTTTTTTTTACCTTACCAGAAACCCTTGTTGCACGGCAGTCTTCCTAATCTGGCTCTTCCGACTCCGCGGTGACCTTCAGTCTTCTCTCCTCCTCGCGTTGTCTTCTGGGGCATAGGGGCGCACTGTGTTCTGGGAACTGTGTGTTTTTTAACACAACATAACACATGCGCAGTAGGAAACGGGCAGTGAAGCTGCAAGGCTCCACTGCCTGTTTCCCTTAGTGAGGATGGCGGCGCCGGGACCCGAGAGCCAAGGGGCGGGCCGGGCCTCGGGCTGCCGACATCGCGGGCGCCTTGGACAGGTAAGTGCCCTTTATTAACAGTCAGCGGCTACTTTTTTTAGCTGCTGACTTTTAAAAAAAAAAATTTTCCCACTGGAACACCCCTTTAAATTAGAGTAAAACATTCTAAACCTACAAGCAAGGAAATTAGAACTAATGTACTGGGCACTTTGTATTCCTTTTTTAACTAAGAGGGTATGTCAGAAGGAGTGCAAATGCAGATTTCATCTTAATTAAACAAATATTGGTGTATTTTTTTAGACTGAAGACCAAAAAATAGTACATCTTTTAAGAAGTTCTTTTGATGTTGCTATTTCAGAAACAGAGAGTGAGAGAAGGGATATAGAAAGAGAGCAGGGGGGATGTGGCTTGCGCATGGCACCGTTTGGATGTGGATAAGGAGAGCTCCTTCCAGCCACCAGCCTTATAGCTCTAGATATGCCAGCCAGAACTCCCAAACCCCGCTCCACGCTTGGCAAATTGTCCGGGACCAGATCGGTGTCTCATCCGCCCTCAGTCGGCTCCATCAAGCGGAAAGATCTAGCCCCGTCACACGCGGCGGGCAGGCCCGAGCCCCGAGGTCGAGTATCTCTCCCTCCTCACATGCCGCCTCCGTCAGGGAGAGTTTGCCTGCTTCCTCCTGTTGCTCAAACATCATGGAAGATCCAGGATTGCCTGCTGGTTCAGACATGACAACATTGGTGAGTGGAATTAAAAAGGAATTAGCTGGGATGTTTCACAATCTAGAAAAAGCTATTAAGAAAGAAATCACAGCTGTTAGAACAGACATGTCTCACATCCTGACCAGAATAGAGGAAACTGAACAGCACCAGGATTCTCATGCATCAGCCATTAAAGAATTGCAGGAGACTGTTACTCAGTTAGTTTTTGCCCACCATGCCTCTCCGTATAAACTCGAGGATCTCGAGAATCGCAATCGCAGAAATAATCTGTGTATCAGGGGGTTCCCAGAAGCAACCGGAGATAATGATCTTGAGCCATCTATCCGTGGTATTTGTAACACAATATTGGGCAACCCCGTCACTGACCCACTGCGATTTGACTGAGTTCACCACCCTCTGCAACCTCGTAATGTTACATCAAACCAGCCTCGAGATGTTATATGCCGCTTACACTATTTTGAAGATAAAAACGCCATCATGATCAAAATGCGGAACCCCCCTTCTATTGATTTTGATAGGGCGGCCATTAACATCTTTCCTGATCTCTCCAAGGAGACCCTAGATCGCTGCAGAATTCTGAAACCGCTCCTCGAGCACATGCGCTCTGATGGAATCACATAAAGATGGAGCTTTCCTGCATGTTTAATTGCCACTAAAAATGGTCCCTCAGATTCCCAGAGGAGCTCCCAACCTTCCTGCAGGATCTTAACTTGCCACCATTGGAACTCCCAGGTTGGCAGGACCCAATCCCCAAATTTTCAGCTCCACAGGATCTTCAATGGCAGAAAACCCCCTCAAAGAAAAGGCGCACCTTGATTCCAGGTTCCTCACAAAAGCGCAACTGAGACGGATGTTCTTCAAACCGGATTCCCCTCTCATACACATGTGCCCATCACTTTTGCGTCTAATACGCTGCATTCGGGACTGTGAGAAATTTGTCTAATCCTCTCTACATCCGAGTTGATGAAGCAGGTGTAGCACTGACCCCCGAAGGAGCTGCTGAATTTATTTGGGCTTACCGTTACCTCACCTGCTCGCTTCTCCGTCTCAGGGGTCCCGTTAGAAAATGGCCCAAAGAATGTTGAATCCGACACTTATTCTTTTTTCAGTTATAGTCCTTTTTCACTTATTTATTTGGGAGAAACACAAAGTCTATCAATAGAGGGTCAAAGGGTTAAGGGGAGTTCAGGCACCTGGTAATTGCGGGTTAGAGGTATTGGTCAGATCCAGAGGACAAACAGCTCCACAGACTGGATCCAACAACCACCGAACATGCCCTCTCACTTGACCTGGCAGCCGGTGCGATGCTCAACAAAGTCTCTGCCACAGACTTGTCAATTAAACTAAAGCATTCTTGAGAGATCTTGAGAGATTAAGCAAACGGCCATACAGTACCAGTTCTTTCAGCCGACTTGGCAATACTGTATGGGTGTTGATCCGGGTTGCGTCCTCCAACTAAGTTTCCAGGCTCCTCCAGAGATACCAGCCTTGCGCTCAGTCCTCTCTTAGAAAAGTCCTCCCCTGGATCCTCCAGTTTTCTTGGCTTCTCTCCGCAGGCGAGACAGCACAGGACCACCCCTGGATCAGTAGGCCCCACTACTTTTCTGGGCCCACCCTCATAGCTGGCCCTGAGGCACAGGAGGAAGAAGCCACCAAAAATGGTGTCGGTACCTTAAATACCCTCTCCCAGAATTCACAACAGGAAAAACACTCCCACTGGGCTATTTCCGAGCAAGAGGTAGTATTCAATACATCCAGCTTGCTACATTTCCACACTTACCGGCGGTGACAGCGACACCTACGGTCAGGTGGAAACCAGTGCAACCCAGCTGGACTGGCACAGAAACCAGAACTTTTTAGAAAAATTAGCCTGAGCCCAACTACAGCTTCAGACAACTAAATTTGAAAAGCAATAGCGCCTGCTCAATGGGAGCAGGGCGCTACACAGGCTTGACTGCATATTGGGTAATAATGTGTCAGTTACCATCATTTTTGTTTGATTTCGTTTTATACTATGTTATCAGGTTTCCTGAGTTCTTATTTTTTCTGTTTTACATTATATTTTGCTGGAGCTAAACTCCTATGGTTCCCATGCTTTTTTTTTACAGGCTGAGTGCTAACGGAGCGCACCGCTCTTATGCACTTATCGCACTGTATGTCCTCTACCCCCCTCCCCCTGGGGTTGGCGAGTGCGAGCTGTCTACTGGGTGCTCTATTCGATCTCTTTTTAGGGATCCGGATGGTGACTTGCTCTCTCCCTCCCCACAGGGATCACTGCAGATTTCTGCGTGAGTTTCTTGTAATTCCCACGGGAATATCATCACTTACATATATTTTCTGCTTATACTCCTTTTCTTCTTTTTTTCCTCTCTATTCTACCCCCTCTCACTTCCCACCTTCCCTCCCCCTCCTTGTTGGCATGCATGGCTGAATAAGCTAAAGGGTCACACACCGCTGATATAATGGCTACGCTAACGATTACCTCATACAATGTGAGGGGTTTAAACATGGCCGCAAAATGGCACCAAGTCTTGCGTGAATTAAAAAAATCCTTATGCTGTATTGCGTTTCTTTAGGAAATGCACTTAACGCACTCAACATCTGTCAAATTGACTTCACCTCATTTTACTCAATGGTACTATAGTCTTTAGGACACAAACAAAGCTAAAGGCGTGGCCATTGGGTTCAGTAAATGCATACCCTTTCGCTTTTCAGACATGTTATCGGATGATCATGGTCGCTTTCTATTTCTTAGGGGCTTTCTAGGTAACACCCAGTGTACTCTAGCAAATGTTAATTGTCCTAATTATAACCAACCTACCTTCCTCACCCGTACTCTTACAAAATTATCGCAATTTGCCAAAGGTGTAATTATCCTCACAGTTGTCCTGAATATGCCAATTTACCCCAAACTAGACACATCTCATTTAAACGTCTGGCATTAGCCAAAAAGAAGCTTCTAGACCTCCAGCTAATGGACGTCTAGCGCTTACTCCACTCTAAAGAAAAAGATTTCTCTTATTTCTCCAAAACGCATCAGTCCTATTCCAGAATAGACAATATTTTCTTAGACCACTTTCATCTCACTCTCTTACGATCATCTAGCATAGGCACTGCGACCTTATCAGACCATGCCCATGTGTCAATGTGTCTGACCATGCCCACCTTAACGCATCGCTCCTATAACTGGAAACTTAACGACTCTCTCCTTTCTAACCAAACAAAGGTCTCTATGTTATCCTGACTTTACGTCACTTAGGACTAGGTCCTAAGATGTTCCATCATATTTCCTCCCTTTACTCCAATCCCACCGCAAAAATCTGCATAAACGGAACACTGAGTGACCCCTTTACCCTACACAACGTCACTAGGCAGGGTTGCCCTCTATCCCCCCTCCTCTTTGCCATCACCTTAGAACCTTTTCTGGCCACAATTAGGCATAATATTAACATACATGGCATTAAGGTAAATTATAGAACTTATAAATATGCAGCTTACACTGATGACATTCTATTTTTTATCCAACAACCCCGCATCTCACTCCCAAATCTAATGTCAGCTTTTTCCACCTTCCAAACGCTATCCAATTTCAAAATAAACCTCTCCAAGACTGAAATTCTGAACATTAACATTCCAAAATCAAAGGCGGATTTACTGAAGTTCCTCTTCCCCTTTAGATGGGAACAAATGACCATGAAATATTTAGGCATATATCTCACCCCTAGCCTCCATTCCCTTTTTAAACATAACTATATTCCCCTATTCAACAATGTTAGGGAAGATTTAGGAAAATGGTCTAGCCTATCTCATTCTTGGCTAGGCAAAATAAATATAATGAAAATGAACATACTGCCTCGTATTCTTTTTATCTTCCAAATGATTCCACTGGGTGTTCCTATAGGGTTCTTTACTATAATGCAGTCCATGATCTCCCACTTTATCTGGCAGAACAGCCACCCCAGAGTATCTAGAGAAGTCTGATTTCGCTCTAAGCGCTTTGGGGGCCTGGCTCTTCCCAACCTTAGAGCCTACTGCCACGCGGTTGTGTTGTCAAGAGTGGCAGACTGGAAATATGCAAAAGACTCTAAGTTATGGATTTAACTAGAATACTCTCTGAGGGGCACTGACCAAAAAAGAAAGAGAGCAGGGAAATTTTATATAAAAAAATTAAAAAATATTGTTTATTTGCTAAGATTGAAGACCGAAAAATTGTACAGTTTTGCAGTAGACCTTTTAAGCCTTTCTTGGACAGGTCATCATTTTTGAGGGTGGAAACAAGCACATTGCAACTGGCAAATAAAAAATGTATGTAATTTTTGGGAGACTGAAAATGGTAAAATGTTAGATTTTCACCACTGATATTAAGCCTGTATACACAGGCTTCACTTTGAGAGTGACTGACTGGACACATTACATCTGGAAATAACAAATCAGTATCCCGATTTAGAGACTGAAAAGGTTAAAAAAAAATCAGTTTAGAACTACAGCTATTAGGCTTATATGGTAAATTTCTGAGTGAATGAGTGAGCATATTTGGAAATAAAAAGAAAAATTGTATAATTTTATGCTAAATTGAAAATAAAAAACAAATAAAACAAATAAAAAACATGACCCAATTTACAACACACCTTTTGAAGCCTCTATTAAATAGGTCACAATTCTGACAGAAAGAGCAAGTGCATCTGGAGGTAAAAAAAATGAGCGTCCTATTGTCTAAAAATAAAAAACGATTGTATTTTATTAGAAGACTAAAGATGAAAAAAATGTAGATTTCCACCATCGATATCAAGTCTATATGGCCAGGCTGCAATTTCTGAGTGATTGAATGTGCATATTGCATCTGGCACAAAAAAAGTATTTTGAGTACAACTGAAATTATATATATATAAAAAAGAACTGAACCTCACCTTTGCAGCCTTCATTGCAATAGGCTACAATTTCTGAGGGAGAGAGTAAACAGGTTGCATCTACAAGCAAAACATTAGCCTCCTTTTTCACAGACTAAATAAAGAAAAAAATTGACTGACTTGCTGCTAAGCTTGAATCATTTTTAGGCAAGACACTTTTGGTGAGGGAGAGAACAAGTATATTGTCGATAGAAATAAGAAATTCTTTCTATTTTTCTTTATTTATATTTTTACAAGAATGAATCAAAGCAGTACATGTCAGCCATGTTACAAGTGGATTGCATCTTTAAAAAAAAAAAGAAATGGGTTATTTCCTCCCAGACAGAAGAAAGAATTAATATAAAGCATTGCAGCGCAGCTTTTATTGTATATCCCTTTGGAAAAGTTGATAGTGTTGAAATAGAGAGCAGGCAGATTGGATATAGAAAAAAAAGTATTCTATTTTATTTGAAATTTAAAACAGAAAAATGTAAGTGATTTCAGGTACACGTATTACTTATTAGTCTTTTTTGATAGATGGCTACTGGGACAGAGCAGGCAGATTTAATCAATAAATATTAAATTATATGGAACTTTTTATAGACATAATATAAATATTGTACATATTTTCTATCCTTATTATAAGCAGAAACATTTTAGGGCAGAGATTAGTTCCATGTAAGCTTACATTTTTAATAGGAGGCACATTTAGAAGCATGTAGTCGGCTTCTTATAGCCAAAAATATGGATAACACTATATGAAAATTGTAAATTGCATAGATTAGCTAAAAAAAAAAAAAAAAAAAACATCCATTTTAAAAGAAGGTAATCTTAGAGACAGGGAGTAGTTCCATTTCAGCATTAAAAAAAGAAATTAAAGTGTAACACGTCATTTGTATGGATTCACCTAACTGAATCCTTTTGCATGGGAGACAATAGGAGAGGTAGAGAGCTGGCATAATTTATTAATTAAAAGAAACCTTATTGTTTGCAAAAGCATTTTATAATATTAAATACGGTACATTTTTTTGCTGAACGAAATCACATTCTTTAGGATGTGATGGGATTTATAGGAAAATATTTTTTTTCTCCAGAAACACTGTATAAAAATTGCACACATTTGAGGCACGCAATATCACGTTCTTTTTAATAGGAGGCAATTTTGGAAGCAGGGAATAGGCATTTATCAGTTAAAAATATGAAAGGAAAAATTTTATTCCTCAAATATTATCTAAAGATTTTTCAGATGCACGTAATCACATCTTTTTTTAACCCAAGGAATTTTCAGAAGCAGGGGGAATTTATTGTAAAAAAAAAGCAATAAGACTTTTACTTGTTGAAGAAACTATACTTATGTGTTGCACTAAACCCCCTTAATGACTAGACCATTTTTTGCGATATGGCACTGTGCTACTTTAACTGACAATTGCACGGGCGTGAGAAGCTATACCCCAAAAAAATGAATGCACTTTTAAATAGTGATTTCTTTTGGTGGTAATTGATCACTGCTGTGGTTTTTATTTGTTGTGCTATAAACAAGAAAAAACACAATTTTGAAAAAAAAAAAAAATATTTTGTACCTTCTGCTATAAAACATATGAAAAAAATAAAGAAATCAAATGTATTCATCAATTTAAGCAAATGAGTATTATGCTACATATTTTTGATAAAAAAATCCCAATATTGATTGGTTTGTGCAAAAGTTATACCATCTACAAACTATGGGATAGATTTAGGGAATTTTTATTTATTTATTATTTACTAGTAATGGCAGTGATCAGTGATTTTTAGCGGGACTGCGACATTGCGGTGGACAAATTGGACACTAAGTGACACTTTTTGGGTACCAGTGACACCAATACAGTGATCAGTGCTAAAAAAAATGCACTAACACTGTATAAATGACACTGGCAGGGAAGGGGTTAACACCAGGAGTGATCAAAGGGTTAAATGTGTTTCCTAAGTGTGCTTACTAACTGTGGGGGATGGACTTACTGCAGAAACAGAGAGATTTGTGTCCCTGATTAGCAGGAATCACAGATCTCTATGTTCCTGTCTGACAGAATGACGGTCTTCTTTGTTTACATCAGCAGACTGCCATTCTGTCATTCCCCAGAGCGATCTCGGGAGGCCAGTGGCCATCGCGGCCACCGGGCCTGCTGATTGGCTCCCGCTGTGTCCAAGCACAGTAGGAGTGGGACGCCGGCGGCGTGCGTACACGCCCCAGACCAGGTTGTGCAGACAACGTGCAGGTACTTTGTTTTGAGCTAGCCAGGCTGCCCTGCCACAGTACATGTATGGTGGGCGGTCCATAATTGGTTAATAGGAGACAGAATTCTTAATACAGCCATAAAAATAAATTTACTCAGTGATCAATTTTTAGAGACAGGTTAAAAAATGTAAAGACTTCATCCTTGGTTTCAACACTCCTTATCATTTTTTAATCCAATCTGAGAATGTCTACACACAAAGCGGCAGTCTACCCTTTATATTGTACTATAGACCATAATCAAAACTTTTGTACCACTACTAGATATTCATACCTAATTATTTGTATCATACAATGTTACATATGTAAAACGTTTTATTACTGTTAAAGTTTCAACATATTTTTGTACTCTTTTTGTACCATTTTTAGCACCCAATAAAAAGTTTGTAAACAAAAAAGAAATATTCAACAGTACTATTATTATTTTTTGGATACACCATTAATAAATTACACAATTTAGTTATTTCTAATAGGGAGCAATTGAAGAGGGAGAGAGCCGACAGACTTCATCTTTATTTATTTATTACAGATACTTATATAATGCCGTTAATTTATGCGTTTTACATATATATTGTACATTTACATTAGTCCCTGCCCTCAAGGAGCTTACAATATTTTTTTTTTATTCCCTAATTTGCATGCAGTCTTTGTTTGTTCTGCTGCACTCAACCGTGGGTACACCCTTTCCTATTGTCAAATTCACTATTATAGGATGGCTTGTCCCTGGTATGTTACATTTTTGTAGCAGTAAATAATGTTGCATATGCCCCTGTAGTTTTGATTTGCTCCATCTGCGCTTGGGTTGTGGTGTTCCGGTCTTTTGCATGCAGGGTGATGAACAGTCAGAACATCTATCTATTGATGTATATTATTTATTATAAGACTTAATGCTTGTTTTTTTACTTATGTAGAATATATGCCTAAGCTCCTGAAGAAGCGCTTATGTGCATAAACATGTAGAGCTGACACACCGCACACCCCAACCAATTTACACCGAGCCTGGCAGAACATTGTTTATCGCCTCCTCTAGGATGCTACCACGACTGTTCTGGATACAACTCCTTGGTGTAATTAGTGGTGTGACCTATAGCATATAGGCAATATTTACATTGCATTTTTTAATAATGTTAATTTTTTTTTTGTAATAAAGATGTTTAAAGGACAGACTTATTTATGGAATTAAGTTGTTTTTCTGTTTTTTAATTCCTATTAAATAGCTGGGAAAATTAAAAGCAAGGTCTGTGGAGTTTGATATGCTGTTTCACTCTAGGATATCTCATTCATCTGTCATCCAATCTCAGATAAATTTGTTTTATAGTTACAAATAAATGTTAGATTGTAGGTTTAGAAAAAGATTTATGACATAATTACTTTTTTTTTTTTTTTTTTTACTAAATGCACATTCCTACACAAACAGCAATCCATAGTACACAAAGTATTATATTGTCTTTCTTTAATCACTTTATATCTTTATAAACTGTCAAAGGCAGAGTGGAACAATAAAATAGATCACTAACAGGTATTTTTGGTGTGTATACAATTATCCCAACAGTATGTAGGCCTCTTGTCTTCCAGATCATTAGAACCCATTATCCCATTTGTTGCTGTCACTTGCTTTGGTTGGAGAGTCATCTTCACTGACAAGATTCATCACCTTGCCATAAGTTATGGCCTGGCAGCAGATGAAGCCACAGAAGCCCCAATCTCTGAATACATTTTGCAATGTACTGGCAGGAGGTTCAGTCCTGCCCCCTTTAAAGGATAGCCCACTAGTCCTCTTACTTCTGTGCTTTTGGGTCGGTTGCCTGGTAAGAGAAAGAAAGCCTGTGTAGACTTTCCTGGTGTACACACTATATGTAGTAGTTACGCATAATTCCCTGTCACATATTTAAAATATGCCCTTAGGCCTTTACTGATAAGCATGTTCTCTCTGGGATTATGCCAAGTTTTTGCCACATGGTTACAGCCTTCATGTTTGCCCCACAGATATCTTTGCAGACTGAAGACTTTATAATCAATATATTAAGGGTTCCTATAAATAACAAAGATGTAATTCAAGCTGGCCAGACACGGCTCAAATTTGAGCTGTGAGTGGCCCTGTTGGTACCACCTGGCTTAATACACTTTGACTGAAAAATCAAAGAAGCTGGTTAGAAAATCACTGGCTGAACAGTGACTATGACTATCAGATGCAGCCACTGTTTGGGCATTCAAGCAGACGTTGGCTGTGTAGTTGTCTGAATACTAAAGCTGGCAGGTAAGACCATCCATGTTGCTCAGTGTGGATGTAGGTACCTATAAGAAATATATGCATGTATTATTAACATTACTTGTCCAAACAGAATCATTGTTAAAGAACCCTTAAAAGTTATGAAAACAAAATGTAATGTTTAAGAACATTTAAAAAAAAAACATAAATAAGGTTATTCTAATTGCTAAGATATCACACCGAATGTTCTGAACATTACCTGTTGCTTAACTAATCATCATTAGCTATGGCTGTTGTCTGAAAATATTTGCAATAGTGTACAAGTAAGTAGTAAGATTTTAGCTACTCCTCCAACGGACACAAATACTTCACATAATATTAAAAATATATAAAAATCTTTATGTCATCCAATTAAAAACTTTGATAAAAACATGTATCAAAATGCAAGGACATTCATAGAGTGAATTATCACCCACTAAGGGGATGGAGATTGCTTAACAAGGTATTCTTTTTGAGATTAGGAAAGAAATGTCGACATGTTTCACGGGGACAACCGCTATCCTCACATAGTATTTACACATACAATTATCATCAGTATTGATTGATATCCAGATAATTAATAACTATCCCCTAGGGGGGAGGGGAAGAAGAAAAGAGAAGGAGAGAAAAAAAAGGGGAGAATTGTTTGTATATAGTCATAATATCATTTTTGTATACTTTCAATGTAAATTGCTGTGCAACATGCAGTGTGGTTAAATCGCCAGTATAATATAATAATATATAATATAACAAATCTTTGGACGCAAAACTACAAAGGATAATATAAATATAGGCTTATGCTAAGGTTTCTATTGTCAAATTCACTATTATAGGATAGCTTGTCCCTGGTATGTTACATTTTTGTATCTGTAAATAATGTTGCATTTGCCCCTGTAGTTTTGATTTGCTCCATCTGCGCTTGGGTTGTGGTGTTCCGGTCTTTTGCATGCAGGGTGATGGACAGTCAGAACATCTATCCATTGATGTATATCATTTATTGTAAGACGTATTGCTTGTTTTTTTATTTATGTAGAATATACAGTATCTCACAAAAGTAAGTACACCCCTAACATTTTTTAAAATATTTTATTATATTTTTTCATGTGACAACACTGAAGAAATTACACTTTGCTACAATGTAAAGTAGTGATTGTACAGCTTGTATAACAGTGTAAATTTGCTGTCCCCTCAAAATAACTCAACACATTAATGTCTAAACCGCTGGCAACAAAAGTGAGTACACCCCTAAGTGAAAATGTCCAAATTGGGCCCAAAGTGTCAATATTTTGTGTGACCACCATTATTTTCCAGCACTGCCTTAACCCTCTTGGGTATGGAGTACACCACAGCTTCACAGGTTGCCACTGGAGTCCTCTTCCACTCCCCAATGATGACATCACAGAGTTGGTGGATGTTGGAGACCTTGTGCTCCTCCACCTACCATTTGAGGATGCCCCACAGATCCTCAATGGGGTTTAGGTCTGGAGACATGCTTGGCCAGTCCATCACCTTTACCCTCAGCTTCTTTAGCAAGGCAGTGGTCACCTTGGAGGTGTGTTTAGGGTCGTTATCATGTTGGAATACTGCCCTGTGGCCCAGTCTCTGAAGGGAGGGGATTCTGCTCTGCTTCAGTATGCCACAGTACATGTTGGCATTCATGGTTCCCTCAATGAACTGTAGCTCCCCAGTGCCGGCAGCACTCATGCAGCCCCAGACCATGACACTCCCACCACCATGCTTTACTGTACACAAGATAGACTTGTCTTTGTACTCCTCACCCAGTTGCCGCCACACACGCTTGACACCATCTTAATCAAATAAGTTTATCTTGGTCTCTTCAGACCACAGGACATAGTTTCAGTAATCCATGTCCTTAGTCTGCTTGTCTTCAGCAGACTGTTTGCAGGCTTTCTTGTGCATCATCCTTAGAAGAGGCTTCCTTCTGGGACGACAGCCATGCAGACCAATTTTAATGCAGTGTGCGGCGTATGGTCTGAGAACTGACAGCTTGACCCCCTCCCCCTCAACCTCTGCAGCAATGTTGGCAGCACGCATATATCTATTTCCCAAAGACAACCTCTGCATATGATGCTGAGCACGTGCACTCAACTTCTTTGGTCGACCATGGCGAGGCCTGTTCTGAGTGGAACCTGTCCTGTTAAACTGCTGTATGGTCTTGGCCACCGTGCTACAGCTCAGTTTCAGGGTCTTGGCAATCTTCATATAGCCTAGGCCATCTTTATGTAGAGCAACTTGAACTTCCAGCGACCAGTGTGAGAGAGTGAGAGCGATAACACCAGATTTAACACACCTGCTCCTCATTCACACCTGAGACCTTGTAACATCAATGAGTTACATGACAGCGGGGAGGGAAGATGGCTAATTGCGCCCAATTTGGACATTTTCACTTAGGGGTGTACTCACTTTTTTTGCCAGCGGTTTAGACATTAATGGCTGTGTGTTGAGTTATTTTGAGGGGACAGCAAATTTTCACTGTTATACAAGCTGTACACTCAGTACTTTACATTGTAGCAAAGTGTAATTTCTTCACTGTTGTCACATGAAAAGATATACAGGGGGTCCCGGGTTACAAACAAGATAGGGACTGTAGGTTTGTTCTTAAGTTGAATCTGTTTTTAAGTTTTTTAGATAACATAGAGAAGGGTTATCACCTCTGTAACATTTGTTTTGCTGTCTGTGCCCCTGTTCAGAAGATTTCCCCTCACCTTCTGTCCCAATGACAATTGGATTTAGAAAATTTTGGGTTGTTAGGGAAACATGGACTGGTGATAAAGCATCAGTGGAGACACCTTTTTCCCATATTAACTCTTACATGAGTGAATTTCCCTTCCTAGGGGTGGATTTCCTCTCACTTCCTGTTGTCTCCCTCCGTTTGTAAGTAGGAGTCGTTTGTAAGTCAGATGTTTGTAAGTCGGGGACCCCCTGTAATAAAATATTTACAAAAATGGGAGGGGTGTACTCACTTTTGTGATATACTGTATGCCAGGGATATGCAATTAGCGGACCTCCAGCTGTTGCAGAACTACAAGTCCCATGAGGCATAGAAAGACTCTGGCATCCAGAGGCAGAGGCATGATGGGACTTGTAGTTTTGCAACAGCTGGAGGTCTGCTAATTGCATATCCCTGCTGCTTAAGCTCCTGAAGAAGCGATTATGCGTGTAACATGTAGAGCTGAGCCACCGCACGCGCCAACCAATCTACACCAAGCCTGGCAGAACATTGTTTATCGCCTCCTTTAGGACGCATCCATGACTATTCTGGATACAACTCCTTGGTGTAATTAGTGGTGTGGACTATAGCATATAGGCAATATTTACATTGCATTTTTTAATAATGTTTGTTTTTAAAATACTTTTTTTCTTGTAATAAAGATGTTTAAAGGACAGACTTATGTATGAAATTAAGTTGTTTTTCTGTTCCCCCCCCCCCCCCCCCCCCTATACAATAGCTGGGAAAAATGAAAAGCAAGGTCTGTGCAGTTTGATATGCTGTTTCACTCTAGGATATCTCATTCATCTGTCATCCAATCTCACATAAATTTGTTTTATAGTTCCAAATAAATTTTATTTTTTTTACATTCCTACACAAACAGCAATCCATAGTACACAAAGTATTATATTGTCTTTCCTTAATCACTTTATATCTTTATAAACTGTCAAAGGCAGAGTGGAACAATAAAATAGATCACTAATGCCCTGTACACACGGTCGGAAATTCTGACGGAAAAAGTCAGATCGGATTATGTTGTCGAAAATCCGATCTTGTGTGGGCTCTAGCGGACTTTTTCCATCGGAATTTCCACCGGAAAAAGTTTGAGAGCAGGATCCAAAAATTTCCGACAACAAAATCCGATCAGAATTTTTCCAATCTTGTGTAGAGAATTCCGATGCACAAAGTGCCATGCATGCTCAGAATAAATTTGGGGATGAAAACTATTGGCTACTGGCCTCTTCGTAGACCCATCGTATGTGTTGTACATCACCGTGTTTGGAACGATCAGATTTTCCGACAACTTTGTGCGACCATGTGTATGCAAGTTTCAGCCAAAATCCGTCAGAAATAATCAGACGGATTTTGTGGTCGGATTGTCCGACCGTGTGTATGGGGCATAACAGGTATTTTTGGTGTGTATACAATTATCCCAACAGTATGTAGGCCTCTTGTCTTCCAGATCATTAGAACCCATTATCCCATTTGTTGCTGTCACTTGCTTTGGTTGGAGAGTCCTCTTAACTGACAAGATTCATCACCTTGACATAAGTTATGGTCTGGCAGTAGATGAAACCACAGAAACCCCAATCTCTAAATACATTTGGCAATGTACTGGCAGGAGGTTCAGTCCCGACCCCTTTAAAGGATAGCCCACTAGTCCTCTTACTTCTGTGCTTTTGGGTCAGTTGCCTGAGAGGAAGAAAGTATGTGTAGACTTTCCTGGTGTACACACTATATGTAGTATTTACGCATAATTCCCCGTTGTCACGTATGTAACATAGGCCCATAGGCTTTTACTGATAAGCATGTTCTCTCTGAGAATATGCCAAGTTTTTGCCACATGGTTACAGCCTTCCTGTTTGCCCCACAGATATCTTTGCAGACAGAAGACGTTATAAGCAATATATTAAGGGTTTCTATAAGTAACAAAGCTGTAATTCAAGCTGGCCATACGCAGCTCAAATTTGAGCTGTGAGTGGCTCTGTTGGTACCACCTGGCTTAATACACTTTGACTGAAAAATAAAAGAAGCTGGTTAGAAAATCATTGGCTGAACAGTGACTATGACTATCAGATGCAGCCACTGTTTGGGCATTCAAGCAGACGTTGGCTGTGTAGTTGTCTGAATACTATAGCTGGCAGGTAAGACCATCCATGTTGCTCAGCATGGATGTAGGTACCTATTAGAAATATAAGCATGTATTATTAACATTACTTGTCCCCACAGAATCATTGTTAAAGTATCCTTAAAAGTTCTGAAAACAAAATGTCATCATTAGCTATGTCTGTTGTCTGGAAATATTTGCAAAAGTGTACAAGTAAGTAGTAGGATTTTAACTACTTCTCCAATGGCCACAAATACTTCACATAATATAAAAAATATATACAAATCTTCATGTCATCCAATTAAAAAACCTTGCTAAAAACATGTATCAAAATGCAAGAACATTCATACTACTAATCATCACCCACTAAGGGGATGGAGATTGCTTAACAAGGTAGTCTTTTTGAGAGTAGGAAAGAAATGTTGACGCATTTCACGGGGACAACCGCTTCCTCATATTCGATATCTTATATACAGGCACAGTAGAAAAAGTTCTAAAAACAAAAATACAATTAAGTCACATAGTACTTACATATACAATTATCAATGGTATTGATTGATATCCAGATAATTAATAACTATCCCCCGGGGGGGGGGGGGATAAAAAGGTAGGGAGAGAAAAAAGGGGAGAATTGCTTGTATAAAGTCATAATATTATTTTTGTATACTTTCAATATAAAAATTGGCATTCCAGTTATCGTGTGGTTAAATCGCCAGCATGATATAATAATATATAATATAACAAACCTCTACAAAGGATAAAATATATATAGGCTTATGCTAAGGTTTCTGTATTGGGACCAAAATTTTCCTCAATGGAAGCAAATATATAAAGGAAATGGCCAAATCTTACAAACCACATAACAAAGCTTACCTACGAGGATATATATAGAGGGTCACGGGTCACCATGTCTGAAAGAATACATCAAATCCTAAGGCCAAGTAGGTGTTGTTCTAAACAGGGATAAGAAGATGGTAAAAAAAAATGTAAAGCAAACACCACGCTCAAATGTCAAAATAAAAATATAAAAATGAAAAATGCAAATGGAAACCCTAGCAGCAGCTTAAAAATATGTGAGATATGCACAAACCCAGATTAAAATAACAGAAAAAAGCTGCGCTATGTACTTGATATCTACTAATTAGACATTCAATATCAAATTAATTCAGACATAAACAATACAGTTCAGTAAAGTCCATACAAAAGAATCCAATGGTGAATGGGTGAATTATATGAGACCAAAACGTGAACACCAAAACACTGTGATCCACCACCACACGGATATTACACTTACCAGAGGGCAAGCTATAAGGAGCCTGTAGGATTATGATATCCTGATGTCACATCAACCACGAGAACTCCGCACACCAACTTAGGAGTAGCCAATATCAGACTGTAATCTTAGGATGGATCAAACTGGATGTCCCCTTTCCTCAGCCCCACCTCGGAGAGATCCCAGGAAGTACCAGGAACAGTGGCCACAAATCAAACCTGGTGTCTTGTTGCTGTGTTCCGTCTTGCCATGTTGTTTGACCTGTAATATGAAACTGTCTTCCACAACCTGTTCCTCACCCAGTTTTAAGCCTCCTACACAGTTGTGTTGGTGTGCGGAGTTCTCGTGGTTGATGTGACATCAGGATATCATAATCCTACAGGCTCCTTATAGCTTGCCCTCTGGTAAGCGCAATATCCGTGTGGTGGTGGATCACAGTGTTTTGGTGTTCACGTTTTGGTCTCATATAATTCACCCATTCACCATTGGATTCTTTTGTATGGACTATAAGGAGATGGTAGCCCAGCACTACAATCAACTAAATATATATATATATATATATATATATATATATATATATATATATATATATATATATATACATATGTACTGTGTGTGTGTATATATATATATATATATATTTATGTATATATATATATATATATATATATATATATATATATATATATATATACACATACAGTATATGCATCACATATATGTGATAATCCACTCCCAGCCTGCTTCTTATCCTCACATATGACATGCTATAACCTATAAGTCCACATTAGCAGGAAGAAGCAAGAAACAATAGCCATATGTAAAAAAGTAAAGTGGAAGAGGGCAGACTGGGAAAGCATAAATGTTAAAAGCAATTCAGAGACATGGGCAACTCACCCTCAAATAGAGCTTTGAGTATACCACATGCAGTGTTCCTGTACTATGACGTCCAAACGCTGTTTGGTGCAGTGAAATAGCCCTTTTATATATATATGCTTCTCACAAGGATGGTCTCCTCCAAAGGCTGCCCACGTCTCCCTGGTGGAGACCACTAAGGCCGCACCAGTCCCACGTGAGGTGGGAGGGCTCCTCCATCATCTCTGATGGGACCTCTCATTAAATGAAGGCTGGCCAAGTGATCTCTATTGCGGCCAAAGTGAACAGCCCTGAGCTCTTGCATGACATCGGGTTGCGGCAGCCCCAGCGCACCGCCCACGATCCTCCCAATGGATGCCGCGACACAGAACGGGGCCAGAAGTGATGCGATCACAAAGGGTCCTAGCTAGACATGTTCAGAACGAAAAAGTTTGTTTTGTTTTCGTTTAATTTTTATCCGTTATCTACATAAATTTGTTTAGTTAAATTTGTTTCATTAGTTTCATTCGTTTTTGGAATTCGTTTTGTTTATTCGTTTTCGAATCGATTCAAAAAGTTTTCCAATTCGAAACGTTTTCAAATTCGAATAGTTTTCCAATTTCCAAAAAGAATAAAATAGAATCATTTTTTTTTCTATTCTATTCCTTTATTTTCTGTTCTATTTTATTCTCTTTGGAAATTGCAAAACTTTTTGAATTCGAATTTGAAAGCTATTCGAATTTGAAAACAATTTTAAAATGATTCGAATTTCGTCCAAATAATTTTTTTCATTATTTCGGATTCGTTTAAATTTGGTACTATTCTAGTTCAGAAATTCGGATACATCCAAATTTCCGAATAACGAAAATTCCTGGCTACGTCCTTTACCAAAAATCTATTGCATGCAATTCCCTGCTTCATTTTAAAGTGCCCATCCTCCCCATCTGATTAATTCCATACTGAAAGGACAGTAGTACAGGGCCAAACGTAACTGAAGCGACAACACAGATTTTGAAAAACTGCCAGCTGCCCTACGGGGGCGCTTCCTAGACAGAGGATATAGCCACAAATGCTTCAAAAGAGCCTATAACCAGGCCAAAAAGAACCTTAGAGACCTATTGCTATTTCAAGGGGATAGGAATGTGGATTCACCAAAAATTAGACCAATTACAAACTTCAACAACCAAAACAGAGAACTTGACTCATTACAGACTCACTGGCACCTCTTACGAGATGACCCAACAATTTGTCCCTTTATTCATCCAGAACCTCATATGATGTTTAGGAGAAAAATAACGGTCCCTAAAGGACCAATTGGTGGCGAGTCACTTTTCAAAGAACAAAGGCAAGGACCCATGTGGATCACTTCCACGTGGGATGTTTAAATGTGGCAATTGTTCATATTGCCAGTATATTAGACAAGGCAAAACTATTGAGCTACCCGATGGTAGTAAGATAGCTGCAACACATTTTGTAAATTGTGACACCACCGGGGTAGTGTACTTGCTCACATGTGGGTGCGGCGGCTACTACATCGGTAAGGCAAAAATGTATTTTTTGGAGAAGCATTAAAGACCATGCATCAGATATTCGTTGTAACCTTATAGAGAAACCAATTCCGAAACATTTTGCTACTCACCATGAACATAAAACTGATCTTTTCCAGTTCCAGGCCCTAACTAGAATACACTCTCCTGCACGTGGTGGGGACTTTGTCAAAAAATTACTACAAGCAGAAGCTAGATGCATTTTCAAGTTACAGGCCACCAAATCCTGGCACAAGCCCTGCCGTTATGAATATTGAAGAAATTAGATCTCGTCTCATTCACTTTAACCGCGGCTGTGGGTTGGGAGTATAGAGACAATATCCAACTCAACATAGAGGATCGGAAACCAATGTGTTCGAGGGTGGCCCATATGAAAGTCCAATTTACCATTTCTCTGCGTCCGTGGACAGCAAGAGAAGAAGCTGGTTTGATGATCTGGCTGCATGGATCAGGTTCACTAACCGAATGGTATTGTCACGAGGCTCTCGAAGAGGTACAAAGCCTGTCTGATCCCTATGGACGAGTCTCGAGATATGTGGGAGCAACCTATTGGCTAGAATTTTGGCGAACAGTTTCAAATCAGCATTCAGGAGTGCTATCACACAGTTCTCACACCTCAGATCCTTCCCCTCCTTTGGGATCAGAGAAATATAGGCTCTCAGGGTGTCTAGCGGGAAGGTTTCCTCTTCCGTGATAGAATTAAGGGCAGAGACCAGGGGTCGGGAAAGTGTCTCAAAAAAGGCTAGGTATGACTGCAGGGTTGTTCTACCATCAGAGGAGGAGGCTGCAGGGGGGCTCCATCTAATTTGTAGTTGTACAGGAGCCTGGACCCCCAGTTTATTGGGTCTGAGATAGGAAGGCCGCTGAGACTCTTGGGGGGATCCACCATATCAGGTTTTGCAAAGATTTACCAGCTACTTAGACCAGTGGACCAGTGACCAGGTCAGTCCTCGGAGGAGGTTGGATGAGATCTAAGGGCCTCATGGCTGGAGGCATCACCTCATCCATTGTGGTCTTGGTAGGGGTGGGCTGAGCGCCTCATGGGTGAGCAGGTAGTCATACCAATTGGGGATGCTGATAGCAGGCTTGTTTAGGAATCTAAACAGCTCTGGGAGTTGGTCAGGGGAGTGAAGATAGAAGTCGGTTCCCTGCTTGCAGACAATTAGATGGAAAGGGTGGCCCCAGCGATAAGTTGCGTCTGCTTCATGAACTGCTTCAAGAAGAGGTTGTAATAGGCCCTGCATGGCCCTTGTTTGCCTGGAAACATCTGGATATATCCGGGGGAGGACAGGTCCAGTGTAGCCTTCTTACTAGAAGTGACAGTGGCGCTCGCCGGGGTGACTCGCGGCAGCGCCATCTTGGATAAGGTGGCGGGTGATGAGACGGCGGGCTGGCAGAGAAAGTAATAGGTAATCTCGGTACCCCTCGATTCCCCGTGGTCGGTGGGAGTTTGCGGTCCCCCGACATATGAAGGTGGCTCACCTGTGCAGTTCCCCGGTGGGTCTCAGTCTCAGCTCGTGCAGAGCTACAGGAAGGACGTCTTCACGCTGCTATTGGTAAGCCACGCCCCCTTTTTTAATTATTTGACTTAACATAAAATAAAAAACTTTTCCCTTTATTGTTTGTAGGATTAGTGTGTGAATGGATTCAAGCCAGTCCGTATCCATAATTCCCATGGGTTCTGATTTGAAAACCCTTACTTCACCTCTAACGTATGACTACATCATCGGTATCTCTGAATGACTATGGGTCTCCCCACTACCGCCCCTTCTATCTAGCTCCCAGTCTCACTCCTCCCTTCTGTGATCTAAGCAGTTCCTTCTGGGTGACAGCAGACATCTGTCTTTCTGGCTCCCTTATTCTGGTTTGCAGTCCACTGTGTGGCACATTGCTAGGACTGGGGGCGGCGCCCTTTGAGATCGCATCACTTCCGGCCCGGCTCTGTATCGCGGCATCCATTGGGAGAAAAAATTATTCACGTCCAGTAAAATCACCTTTATTTTAGCCAAAGTCCAAAAAAACATATCCAAAGACTCAAATAGAGGGGAACAGCATCACCAGCTAACGCGTGTCATGCTTCCTTAGCGCTTAGTCACAGCTAACATACAAAATCTCAATTGGAACAATCTGTTTGAAACAATTGGTATGCGGCTGCCAAGGGATGCAAATGCAGAAATTCTCACGATCTGACTTTTCGTCGGACTAGGTCCGACGGTCTTCCCAACGGACTTTTGGCGGAGTTCCGACGGACTTTCCGAAAGAACGGACTTGGCCACACACAAGCAAACACACCAAATTCCGACGGATTCAAACGTAATGACGTACGACTGGACTAGAACAAGGAAGTTCATAGCCAGTAGCCAATAGCTGCCCTAGTGTCGGTTTTAGTCCTAGCACACAGACGAATGGATTTTTCGACCGGACTCGAGTCCGTCGGAAAGATTTGAAACATGTTTTATTTCTAGGTCCGTTGAACCTTTGGGGAAAAAATAGTCCACTGGAGCCCACACACAATCGAATTGTCCGACGGATGCTGGTCCGCTGGACCTAGTCTGCCGGAAAGTCAGATTGTGGGCACGCCGCATTACACATTTAACAGATATAACATACAGTATATAACAGATATAAAACATCATATGAATCTTTTAAAGAAGAGACTGAATAAAAATTTGATAAAATGTCTATTGGGGTCACTGGTAGCAAAAACCTAGGATGCACTTTATACATAAAAAGGGGACACATCCCATTCATGGTTGAAGCCCTACAGGTTTCCGTGTACCCAGATGGAAGATGAAATGTCCTTTTTACACAAAAGTCTGAATTTATCACCACCTCTCCTGGGGACTATGATCTTTTCTAAACCTTGTGACGATACAGCCTAGGAGTCACCTGCATGACATGAATTGAAGTGGTTAGCTACATGAATGTTTCTTGTGAATATCATAAAGATGGTCGTGCGGGCGATCCCTCAATCTGTCGGTAGTACGGCCAACATACTGAATTTTTGCACAGGTTGCACGTAATTGCATGTGTCAAATAACCGGCGTTACAATTAAGTCAGGAAGTAATGTCATGATTTCTATCATTACTAGTAAAGACCACAACAACACTAGTGAGCACAGATCCCACAGACACTTCATAAATTGGAAACAATCCTGCATTGCCAATCTTCATAGACTAGGTGCTGCAGCTCCCTTAAGTATCCACAGGGTGGTAGATTAGTACCTGTAACACAATAGAAGAAAAGAGATTAGTGTATTATTGTGTATTAAGGGGACATAAAAAACAGGAAAGGTTGCACTCACAATGGAAAACTGGTTAATTGTTTTTTTTTATTTTTTTTTAGCAGTCTGCACAGCAGTTTCAGATATACACTGTGATTTTATATCATTAGCAGCCTGCACAGCAGTTTCAGATACTTTTTGAGACAGGTTTGAGATTTTATATTATTAGCAGTCTGCACAGCAGTTTTAGACACTCTGCAGAGCACAGCGCGACACATTTATATACACCTGTGCGTCCGCACAGATATATATAATAACAAATACATGACGAGCAGGGGGTGTGGCAAAATGGCTCCTATTTGGAGGCTTAAGAAATGGCCATCTTGAGTGAGGGTTATTTAAAGAAGGCAGCGGGCAGCTCATGGAACATCAAGGCTCAGCAGAACCAGCACTGAGTTCCCCACATTTTCCTAACCAAGCTGGCTAAAACATCACAGTTATCCTGACCTGCCAGATTGCATGCCCGAATAAGGGTCTGGTACGGATTTTAGGGGGGGGGGACCGCACACAGTTTTTTTCAATAGCCAGATGCCGGTAATTGCAAACAAGTCAATTTAAATGTGATTTGACTAGTTTTTTTTCTTTACAAATGTTATTTTGCTGCAGAATGTTCTATACATACTACAGATGTGCCACTTTACAGGCAAACTAAGGTGACCCCCCCCCCCCAGGCACTATCTTAAAAGGATTTTTTTGTTTTTATTGTTGCACTTAATAATAAAGCATAATTAAAATCACTGCTCCTGAAAAAACAATTGTTTTTAAAAAAAAATGAGTGCATTAATACATGTCCCTCAGGGCAGTACCCAGACCCCAATACCCCTTTTATGGACAATTACTGGCATATAAGCTTTCAAAATGGGCATTTTTCCTGTTCTGCTCCCATAGACTTTAATGGGGTTCGCCAATTGGGTTAGAACTTTTCCCCTGTTTAAGAGTTCTCCTGCGAACTGAAAAGGGGGGTGTTCGTCCCATTTCTACTTTATACCAGCTGTACCTTCAATAAACATTCATAATGCAATAAAACAAATGTGCCAAGAGCTAATTAAATATTAAGTAGAATGGAATTCATAAAGTAGTGTAAAAAAACATTAAAGTGCTATAATTCATAAGTTCATTAGTGATTCAGCAAAAAGTGACACGTACATAACATTTTTAGTCTGTATAGTGCTGTGAAAAATCCCTTATATATGATCACAAAAAAACACGGAGTGTAGCAGTGCCTCCACTCGTGCTCCCCCATTTTTGCTGCACTCACCAGAAAACTCTCCCCACCAGAGGATAACCAGCGATCACATCACCAGTTGGCTGTATGTGGACCCTAATCCAGGGAATGTCTGTTACTCCTTTCTCCTTTAAAGTGGATGTAAAACCTCCATGTATCCAGTGAGATGAACAGCCACAGATGATACACAGGGATGAAACAAATCCCCCTACATAAATTTTACATGTATATATGCTGTCCTCAGCTTTATATACTGTTAAGAAAGTTCAGATCATGTAAGGAGATTTTATATTCCTTTTTAACACTTCAGTGAAGCCAGGGTATACAGACAAGACAGCTAATTGGAGGAAAGATACACACCCCCTCTCCTCATAGGTAGAGACTATCAGCTCTGATCGTGGAATCATTCAACTCAGTGCTAATCTATTTATAGCATCCTCCCAAATACAAAACTCAGGCTGCTTTTATCATATGTGATGGAGAACATATAATATATCAGGCTGATAACAGAAGAATGGAGCAAGAGACAGCTACAGGACATAGTGCTTTGAAGAGAGATAACAAAACACTGCAGATATACAGTTAGGTACATATATATTTAGACACAGGCACAATTTTAGTTTCTTTTCAGGTATTAACAAATACATGTTCAAGCTATAGTTAAAGCGGTTCTGCACTCTGAAATTTTTTTTTTTTTTTTGGGCTATATGCCTAGGGCATATAGCTCAATTGGGGGACTTACCTGTTCCATGTTCCATCTCGATCGCCGCCGGTTTTCGTCTTCATCTTCTTCTTGTCTTCTTCTTGTCTGCTGGGGTCCATCTTGCCTGTGGGCATGTGAAACCCCACAGGCAGTGTTGATGGCCCAGCATGCACCGCCGTTACTCGCGCGTGCGCAGTAACGGCACATCTGCCGACATCTCACGAGATTTCGGCAGATGCGGCCGAAATCTCGGGAGATTTCGGAAGATGTGGCCGAAATCTCGCGAGATTTCGGAAGATGCCCGCACTGACTCCTGGGATCAATGACACCAGATCCCAGGAGACAGTGCGGCGTGACGACGATCGACGCAGAGACCCCGCCCGCCGCCGCAGAGGGAGAAGACCGGAAGTCTTCAATTACAAGGTAAGTAAAAAAAAAAAAAAAAATAAAACATTTCATTTAGTACTCTTTGCCTGATTTGGAAGGCAAAGAGATTTACTAAATGAAATGAGTGCCAAACCGCTTTAAATAATGGATATGGGTTGAAAGTGCATACTCTCACGTTTAATTTGAGGGTATGTCCATCCAAATTGGAGAAAGGGTTTAGGAATTATAGTTCTTAAGAATAGCCATCCCCCCTTACAAGGGACCAAAAGTAATCGGAGAATTGAATGAAAAGACATTTCATGGCTGGGTGTGGGCTCTTCCTTCATTATTTCTTCATGATATCTTCTTCAGGTAAAAGGTCTGGAGTTGATTCTAAGTGTGGTATTTGCATTTGGAATCTATTGTTGTGAACCTACATCATGCGTCAAAGGCCTGGACATCCACAGAAGACAACAATGGTGGATAATCGCAGGATCCTCTCTATGGTAAAGAAACCCATTTACAATATCCAGACAAGTGAAGGACACTCTCCAGGAGGTGGGCGTATCACTGTCAAAGTCTACAATCAAGAGAAGGCTTCACGAGAGCAAATACAGAGGATTCACCACAAGGTGCAATACCATTCAAAAGCCTGAAGAAAAGAAAAGCCAGATTAGACTTTGCCAAAAAACATCTAAAAAAGTCAGACCAGGTTTGGAAAAGCATTCTTTGGATGGATGAAACTAAGATTAATATGTACCAGAATGACAGGAAGAAATAAGTGTGGAGAAGGCTTGGAACAGCTTATGATCCAAAGAACACAACCTCATCTGTAAAACATGGTGGAGGCAGTGTGATGGCATGGGCATGTATGGCATCCAGTGGCACCGGGTCATTGATGTTTACTGATGATGTGACAGAAGACAGAAGTAGCAGGATAAAGTTTGCAGTATTTAGAGATATACCGTCAGCCCAGATTCAGCCAAATGCAGCAAAGTTGATTGTAAGGTGCTCCACAGTACAGATAGACAATGATCCAAAACACACTGCAAAAGTAACCCAGGAGCTTTTGAAGGAAAAGAAGTGGAATATTCTCCAATGGCTGAGTCAATGACCTGATTCCAACCCAATTGAGCATGCATTTCACTTGCTGAAAGCAAAACTAAAGGCAGAAAGACCCACAAACATAGCCTGGCAAAGCATCAGAAAGGAGGAAACCCAGTCTTTGGTAATGCCAATGGTTTCCAGACTTCAGGCAGTCATTTCCAGTAAAGGATTCTTAACAAAATATAAAAAATTAACATTTTATTTATGATTATATTAATTTGTCAAATTACATTTGAGCCCCTCAAAATGGAGGAACTGTGTATAAGATGAGGTTGCAGTTCCTAAAATTTTTACTTGATATTTATGTTCAACCCCTTGAATTAAAGCTAAAAGGCTGCACTTCAAATTATTTGGATTGTATGGAAATTGTGTCCAAATACAGTATATATGGACCTAACTGTATGTTCCCAGTTCAAATTTCACGAATCGGGTTTACATCCACTTTAATTCCACTGCCCCAGCAATCTCATGTTTATGCAGAGATAGCAAAAAACAAGCTCCATAGTGTGACTCTGTTTTTAAAATGTATTATAAAATGGAGTATTAATGCACTTACATGGATAAAATGGTTTACAATCATGAGAACCAGGAAGTTTGGGATGTGGATGCACTCCACGGACCCAAAACCGGTGTCTAAGTGGAGGCAGCAGCTATACAAATATTGATATGTCCATAGCACTGAACCACTCTTACATTTTGCCAAAAGCCAGCAGCAGTCAAACCTGATCTCTGACTTTTGACCCTAAACCAGACACAACTTAAAGCTAAAAAAGGGACAAATATTTATCTACAAGTACGGTAATAATGCACAATTATATTAATATATGATGGAATATTGATATTGTTGCAAAACCTTAATTTCTGATTCTGTTTAAGCTACACATAATACATTGAGGTCAACTGTGTCACCATAAGTGCAACTCGTCCATAGGAATGAAAGGGCCTGCGGCATGCATGCTTAGTGCAAAGAGGATCCCGCATGGACATTTTTACTGGAAAGGCTGTGAGGCTGTACTAAAGGTAGGAGATTTGGCAAGCAGTGGATTGATCACTATGTAAATTACCAACTTAAACCTACCCAAAAGTGGAACCTCCGCTTATCTGCTTCCCCCCCCCCCTCTGGTGCCTCATTTTGCACTTTTCAGTTTTTAACAGGTACCTTTCCCAACTTCACCGTGGCGTTGTCAGTCGGAAGTTCGGCCCCTCTCCTCCTTTCTCCGCCGCCGGGCCAGTTAGAAAGCGCAGCGCGCTTTGCACATGCGCAGTAGGGAACCGGCTGTGAAGCCAAAAGCCTTCACTGCCAGTTTCCCTTACCATGAATGGTGCTGGAAGCACCCGAAAGCCGATCCGAAAATCGGCTGGGGTGCTGACATCGCAGGAACCCTGGACAGGTAAGTGCCCTAATATTAAAAGTCAGCAGTATTTGTAGCTGCTGACTTTAACATTTTTGGTGTGGAGAGGGGGGACTTAGAGATCTTCTTTCTTGGAAAATGTCATTATTACCGTAGTCAATGCAGAAACAGACTAGAGAAATATACATATATATATAAATGTATACAGTATATATACAGTATCTCACAAAAGTGAGTACACCACTCATATTTTTGTAAATATTTTATTATATCTTTTCATGTGACAACACTGAAGAAATGCCACTTTGCTACAATGTAATGTAGTGAGTGTACAGCTTGTATGACAGTGTCAATTTTATGTACCCTCAAAATAACTTAACACACAGCCATTAATGTCTAAACCCGCTGGCAACATAAAATGAGTACACCCCTGTGAAAATGTCCAAATTGGGCGCAATTAGCCATTTCCCATGTGCACTCAACTTCTTTGGTCAACCATGGCGAGGCCTGTTCTAAGTGTTAACCTGTCCTGTTAAACCACTATATGGTCTTGGCCACCATGCTGAAGCTCAGTTTCAGGGTTTTGCCAATCTTCTTATAGCCTAGGCCATCTTTATGTAGAGCAACATGTTTTTTTTCAGATTCTCAGAGAGTTCTTTGCCATAAGGTGCCATGTTGAGTTTCCAGTGACCAGTATGAGAGAGTGAGAGCGATAACACCAAACTTAACACACCTGCTCCCCATCCACACCTGAGACCTTGTAACACTGACACCGGGGAGGGAAATGGCTAATTGCGCCCAATTTGGACATTTTCACAGGGGTGTACTCATTTTTTGTTGCCAGCGGTTTAGACATTAATTGCTGTGTGTTGAGTTATTTTAAGGGGACAGCAAATTGACACTGTTATACAAGCTGTACACTCACTATTTTACATTGTAGCAAAGTGTCATTTCTTCAGTGCTGTCACATGAAAAGATATAATAAAATATTTACAAAAATGTGAGGGGTGTACTCAGGTTTGTGAGATACTGTGTATATATATATATATATATATATATATATATATACACAGTATCTCACAAACCTGAGTACACCCCTCACATTTTTGTATTTCATTCTAGATTGACATCATGCACTAATGTCTAAAAATATGATTGACGGACTCCCTACAACGTTTCTCGTTAATACTAGTAGATATTCATGCTTTTAATGTGTGCTTTCAATATAATATTTTAATTTAAATGTCTGACACAAACCAGTGAGTATTAATTGAATCCCCAAGATATTCATTCAGTTTTATAAATAAAACATGCTGAATCATTCAACTATTATACAAATAATGGGACCTTACATGAAATAGAAATATGTGACTAACAATTTTCTGTGACTAGAGATAGAGCAGGCTCCTGTATATCTCTGTGGAAATGTCATTCTCAAAATATTTTAGAGGTGAAGCACTTCTTATATGGCATGACAATTTATTTAGAGAGATCTCATTGTCACAAACCATTTGTTTAGGGTGGTAAACATTACTGCAAAGTGTGTGGGGCTGATAAGAATGTGCACAAATGACTGGTTCAGCTCTTACTTTGAAAGCAAACCTCTGTTTGGAATAATGCTTTTTTCCCCACATACTCTTCTTTGAAGATGGCCCTCAAAAAAAGCAACTAGCATTTTCAAAAGGAAGTCATGTATGTCAGGTTTCATATCTTTCCTGAAAGGTTTCCTTTAAATTGGACTTGTCATCAGCTATACTGCATTTATTAATGTTAAAGGGTTGGTCACCTTTCCTCCCCAAAAATGCCTATGCAGATAAGAGATGTCTGCAGATATAAACAAACTGTGCAGCTTTGACCAAAGTTGAATAATGACCTTGCTATAAGTGTAGGCCATTAACGTACCTCATCAAGCCTTATTGGAAAACTTCCAGGACGTTGCTAAGAGAGGCACAGCTCTTACTGTTCTCTTCCACCGACACAGGAGCAAGCTCTTTCTCTGATTCAGACCCCCTGTCATGTACCTGAAGCGAGACTGAAATGACGAGGTCGGCCTCTCTTGTATCTCCAGCCCAGGTCCTGCTGAGAGTGGAACAGAGGGAGCCGAGGGACAGGAGGAACACGAGTGCCTGCAGGTGTAGACCTGGAAACTTGTAACAGAGGATGTGACCTTGGGAAGGCAGGAGAACCATCAGATTAGGAGAGGCAGCCGTGCACCGTGGGTAAGCTGGGTTTAAAGAGGCACTCTGCTTGGACTGCGTAACTGGGATGTCAGACGATGTAGAGTTTCTGGCAGGCTTGCAACAGGAAGTCGCAGGTGGTCGCAGGACCGTAGTTGCATACATTCGGATGGCAGGGTTGAGCCAAGCAGGGAACAGGAGCAAGGTCAGTAGGATAGCTGGGTTCAGTAGCAGGCGGGCAGCAAGGTACCAAGTCCGAGTCCAGAAGCAGGGTCAAGGAAAGCCAAGTTCATCAACAGGTATCAAGCAGGATAACAGCAGAATTCAGGGTATCAGGAAAAAGCTGAAAACCAGTCAGCATTGATCAGGGGTCAGGGCACCCTTTAAATAGGCCGTCTGGCGGCAATTGGCACTAGAGACGCGCTCCTGCACGTGCACACAGTCTGTCGCGCAAGCGCATTGGTGCCTATGGGCATCTGCAATCGCCCGCTAATGCGCGCAGGCGCACGAGTGTGCACCGGACCTATTCTAATAGTTCTCTTACACCCCCTCACATGGGCTTTCTCTTCCCTGATGCAGTAGCTCTGAGCTCTTCCTTTGAAGGCTCATTCCTGTGATGGTGAAGGTGAACAGTAACAGCTAGACCTCAATTAGCAGTACCCTAGCAGTTTCCCAGTCAGGCTTCATGAGGTACATAAAGGTACTGAATAATGCAAGGGCATTATTCAGCTTTAGTCAAAGCTGATTAAAAAAGAACAGCCACCTCTGTACCACATCTGGAATTGTATAAATCTAACAAAGGGCAACGATTAATCAGACTCTACTGGCACAAATAAGATTACGCTTCACATTATGAAATTCTAGACATCACTTTGATACATCTTGTGACATACAAATAGAGAAACATAATCCTACAATAGCATTTAAGCTACTCTTTAGTAAATTCTCATCTTAGCTACCAAAGTATACTGTCAGTTTTCATACACAGTCCAGGCTTAATTAATGAAATATGCAATAATCAAATATCAAGTTGCCTTGTGATGATGGGTCCCCCTACGCCATTGCATTTCTAAATGTGGACAGGTGACTCTAGAAATAATTTCATCTGAGAATAGAGTATGCTCCCACTCCTCCAGGTACAGATTGGCATAGGACAGTGCACAACAAGTGCCCATCGCCACCCCCTGTACCTGGAGGTAGTGGGAGCCGTCAAATGTGAACACATTCTTCGTCCATATGTGCCCGAATAAATTGAGAATGAAGTTATGGAGGGGCCAGGAAGCAGAAAATTCCCCACAATCTTATAACCCTGAGTATGTAGGATACTACAATAGAGGCACACCTGGCACACCCCCTGTGCATGTCTGATCTGCCCTGTTCTATCTCTTTTGTAGTCCGGGTCAAAAATTTCCAAATGATAGAATTGTTTTTTTAAGGGCGGGAATTTGTCAGATTTCGCTATGTGATTAAACAAGCATAGAAGGTGATAAAATGGAGGTCAAAAATCTGTCATCCAATAGGCTCTCTTAGGAAGAAATTGAGGTTTTAGGGCTAGGTTTAAGCTTCTGTCCCACTAATAGGATGGATCATTTTGAAATACTTTAGTCCACCCTTTTGTCCCAGTGTCTGTCGCCATCCTGAAGAGGTGAAAATAATTTTCACACACTGGAAACAACACGATGTACATCCTTATGTTTATGTTGCAATTATCAAAATATTTGTGTATGGATTATAATAAGATGTTTGTCTTTTCCTAGCAATTACCATTATCTTGTCATCTGATCCTTAGTTGGTCCTGAAGAAGCAATTTAACCACTTCAATACAGGGCACTTATACACCCTTCTGCCCAGGACAATTTTGAGCTTTCAGCGCTGTCGCACTTTAGCCCCATACACACGGTCGGACTTTTTCATCAATTTGGTCCGATCGGACAAGGTTGTTGAAAAATCAGACCGTGTGTATGCACCATCGGACAGTGTTCGTCGGTTTGTCCGTCGGACAAAGTCTTATCTCCTGCTGGAAAGATTTGCCGTCAACCCGGTCCGATCACACCAAATCCGAGCGTGTGTACGCTTGTCCGACCGGACAAAGTGCTACGCATGCTCAGATCACATTACAAGACCAAAGCTATTGGCTACTAGCCTTTACGTAGTCCCGTCGTAGGCAACAAACGTCACCACGTTCAGAATGATCGGATTTTCCGACAACTTTGTCCGATCGTGTGTACGCAAAACCAACATCAGACAAAGTATGACGGACATGGTCCGACGGACCTGGTCCACGGATTGTCCGCGCGTGTGTATGGGGCTTTAGAATGACAATTGTGCGGTCATGCTACACTGTACCCAAACTAAAATTTTTTTTTAATTTTTTGGGTACAAATAGAGATTTCTTCTGGTGGTATTTGATCACCTCTGCGGTTTTTATTTTTTGCTAAACAAATGAAAAAAGACAGAAAATTTGGAAAAAATAAAAGTTTTGGTTTTCTTTCTGTTATAAAATGTTGTAAATAAGTAAGTTTTCTCTTTCACTGATGGGCACTGATAAGGCGGCACTGACAGGCACTGATAAGGCAGCACTGATATGGTGGCACCAATGAGCGGGCACTGACGATGGGCACTGATATGCGGCACTGATGGGCACTAGTAGGCGGCACTGATGGGTGGCACTGATATGCAGCACTGATGGGCATTGACAGGCGTCACTGGTGGGCACTCATAGGTGGCACAGGTGGGCACTGATAGGCGACACTGATGGGCACTGAAAGGATGAAAAGATGGGTACTTATGGGTGGCACTGATAGGCGGCACTGCTGGGCACTGATAGGTGGCACTGCTGGGCACTGATGGGCATTTATACATGGCACTGATGGCCACTGATACACAGAACTGATATGAGGCACTGATGGGCATCCCTGGTGGCACTGGCAGTGGTAGGCATTGTCAGTGGGCACTGATTGGCAGCTGCCTGGGCATTGATTGGCAGCTGCCTGGGCACAGATGTGCATTTTCCTGTGGGTCTAGGGGGGGCATACCTGGTGGTCCAGTGTGGTGGTGTCCCTGGTGAGCAGATCCCCCGTCAGGAGTGCCGCCGATCGGCACTCCTCTATTCGCGTCCGTCAGACATGAGTGAGGAAAAGCCGATCATTGGCTCTACCTATTTACATTGTGATCAGCCGTGATTGGACACGGCTGATCACGTAGTAAAGAGACTCCGTCAGAGACTCTTTACCTAGATCGGTGTTGCGGGGTGTCAAACTGACACACCGCAACAACGATCGTCGCGATGTGCACCCCCGGGGGCGCGCAGCAGCTTAATATCCTGGCCACGTCATATGACGTCCGTTCAGGATATTGAAACCACTTTGCCGCCATCATTCTGCTATATGGCAGGCGGCAAGTGGTTAAGAAACTTGTTAACTGTAGAAGATCCATCTTCACAAGGCCATATGATACAGTATTTGATTATTGCATATTCCATTTATTAGGCCTGGTTTGTTTATGATAATTAACAGTATATTTTGGTAGCTATGAGGAGTATTTGCTAAAGAGCCGCTTATATGCTATTTAGTATCATGTTGAGGTATTTGTAATAAAGTAAAAAAAAAAAATAACAATAAAGTGATGTAATAAAGCGACGTGTATATATATTTTTTTTAATGTGAAGCATAATCTCATTTGTACCAGTAGGGTCTGAATAATTGTTTTACCTTGTTAGATTTAGTTAAAGTTGCACAGTTTTTTTTTTGTAAAGGTAAACTAACTCTTTAAGAATTTTTGCATTTTTACATATTTACATTGGACCAGCTTGGACCAATGAGTGTGATGTCACTGCCCTGCCTCTCCACTCTGTACAATCAGAGAATGCTTTGCATTCATTAAGAAAATGCAATACATTTCTGGATGGTGCCCATGCTGAGCGACCAAGCTCTGGTGTTCACAATGCTAATGCAATGCATGTGACCCAGAAGCTAGTGGAGATCACTGAAGCAGGATCCTACAGGTACTTTGGTTCAAGTTGTAAAAAAATGCCCTTCTTTAAGTGTACCATGCTAAATAAGGTGCCTGTTTAACACTTGCAGGTACAAACCCTGGCAAAAAGTATGGAATCACCACTCTTGGAAAATGTTCATTTAATTGTTTAATTATGTAAAAAAAAAAAAGAATCACAGACATGCTTCAAAACTATTTTCATTTAACATTCCAACCTTTTTGCTTTAGAGAAACACTTAAAAAAATAAAAAAGAAAGAAAACTGTAGTCGATTGCAACTGTTTTTGCAGATCAAGCAAAGAAAAAAAATCACTAAATTCTGAGGAAAATATTATGGAATCGTGAAACAAAAAACACTACAGTACAACACTATTACTTTGTTGCAAAACCTCTGGCTTATATAACAGCTTGAATTCTCTGAGGCATGGATTTAACCATCCACAAACAGTATCCGGCTCCAACTTTCTGCAGTATGTCAAGATAAAAGATTTTATTTCACAGTAATATATAAATAGAAACTCACATTTAGCATTGGTTGTTGTGTATGTAACAGACGAGCGCCGAGCTCGTATTTCACTTCCGGTATCTCAAGTGTCTGTGACGTCCCGACGCGTGTTCGTCACGGTCACGTGACCGTGATGAACACGCGTCGGGACGTCACAGACACTTGAGATACCGGAAGTGAGATACGAGCTCGGCGCTCGTCTGTTACATACACAACAACCAATGCTAAATGTGAGTTTCTATTTATATATTACCGTGAAATAAAATCTTTTATCTTGACATACTACACTATCGAGCGCTCTCTCTTTACCCTACCCTACCCTGTGAGGTACACTATTGAGAACCAGGCAGCAGAGGGACCTTTCCCAGAGAAAACCCCCACTAGGACCAGGACCCCCTAAGACCATAACCCATATAGGAGAACACCACCAGGGAGAAATAGAGGCCCGCCTGGAGCCCACACATCATTAAAAACGCTGTTACCTTACAGCGGTAAGGTAAGGGGACACCCACACCATAATCCGGAGGATAAAACACCTAAATCACAGAATGCACCATCACCTTGGAGAATAGAACACCAATGCACCAGCAATGACACCTCTGACGCACTAATTAAACGCGTCTCTCTGACACTGAAACCACCGTATATTGCACCATAGGTCAAGTCGAGTTAGGACTGATCTCGCGGACCTACACCTTTGTGCTTTCATTTTTGTCACCATTTCCACTTTCCTTTATGCGATTATTTTTTCTGTGCACTTTTATGCAACTATATATGATTCCATGCGATTTTACACACTATATGTGACTATATGCACTTTGTTGGAATAGTATGCGATTTTGGAATATTTTATGAGATTTTATGCGATTATTTGTGACTTTATACAATTTTATGCGACTATATGCGATTTTATGTGATTTTATCCGTATTTATCCATATTTTTCTGCATATACTGAATCACTATATCTGAAGCAACACAGTGGTTATTTTGTGGAATCCATATGATTTTTATAATATGAATTTTTAGGAACCTATTCGCAGCAACACACGAGTCACTTTATATTGTATCACTATTTTATTTGAGCTATTAGCTAAATAGCTCTCTGCACGTTATGAACTATTACTCACTTTCTTGAAGCACTTTATATTTATTGTTTGGTATTGATATATTTTACCTCTAAGATACAGGGCAGCACTACCCTCTTTTTATATATCTTTTATTGTGGAAATTTGCATGTCTTCTTCAGGCAGTCGTCTTCATACATTTCATTGTAATGGCACCAAACAAAAGTTTCAGCATTATTATTATACTGCCCAATGCAGATTTGTGATATATCACTGAATATGACTTTCATCCAGTCAACCACAGTCCATGATTGCTTTTCTTTAGCCCACTGTAATCTTGTTTGTTTCTGTTTAGGGACTAATTATGGTTTTCAATTTCCCTTTAACAACATTCCTGTTTGATTTGTACTTGGCCCAACTTTTAGACACAGCTGACTTTGAACAACCAACGTTTGCAACATTCTGTGATGATTTTCCTTCTTGAAGAAGTTTTATAATCCTCTTTGTTGTTTCAACTGACATCTCTCATATTGGAGCCATGATTCATGTCAACCAGGTCGGTGCAACAGCTCAGCAAGGTGTGCAAACACTCTTTTTTAACTGCAGACCAGTTAACAGATGTAATCTGATGCAGATGTTTGTTTTAGAACTGCAAAGCACATAGTAATTCCATAATATTTTCCTCAGAATTCAGTGATTCCGTATTTTTTTCCTCTGCCTGATCTGCAAAAACAGTTGCAATTGACTACAGTTTTCTTTTTTTTTTTTCTTCTTTTTTTTTGTGTTTCCTAAAGACAGAAGGTTGGAATGTTAAATAAAAATAGCGTTGAGGCTTGTCTGATTCTTTTTTTTTTCTACACATTTAAACAATTGAATGAACATTTTCCAAGAGTGGTGATCCCATACTTTTTGCAAGGGGTTGTATGTATTATCTCAGAGATCACAGCACTTCTCTGACAATGCCTTCATCTGCTTTTCTCTCCAGAAAGACGGCACCAGCTTTGTTCAGGCATCTTCCAAGAATGTTAGCACAAATATTTACATGCATACAGCGTAAAATATGCAGTGCTCCTTGAGATGTTCAAAGCTTGGGATATTTTTTTTATAACCTTATCCTGCTTTAAACTTTTCAACAACTTTATCCCTGACCTGTCTGGGGTGTTCCTTGGCCTTTGTGATGCTGTTTGTTTACTAAGGTTCTCTAACAAACCTCAGAGGGCTTCCCAGAACAGTGATTAAATTACACACAGGAGGACTCTATTTACTAATTAGGTGACTTCTGATGGCAATTGATTCCACTAGATTTTAGTTTGGGGTATCAGAGTAAAGGGGGCTGAATACAAATGCATGCCACACTTTTCAGATATTTATTTGTAAAAAAGTTTGAAAATCATTATAATTTTACTTCCACTGTACAATTATGTGTCACTTTGTGTTGGTCTATCACATAAAATCCCAATAAAATACATTTATGTTTTTGGTTGTAACATGACAAAATGTGGCAAGTTTCAAGGGGTATGAATACTTTTTCAAGGCACTGTATGGGAAAGGGTTTGTAATCCTATTTAGCTTTGTGATCAGATGGCTGCCAGAAAGCATAGCCAGGTCTTTGACCTCCAATACATACAAACAATTTGTTTAAGAATACTGATTGGACAATGAAGTAGCAAAATGATAATTCGCTCCTGTCTGCATGTATCTTGTAAGCACAGATTAACTCCTAGTTGTAGACCTCCCTCTCCCAGTATGAGTTTAGGTGATTACAAGAGGCTGATGCCAAGCCAAAATAAGATACATAAATTAGTTGCATTTAAAATATGATGCATAATTATTAATGGATATATACCTGATTTAATGTTATGATTGCAAATTATTATAATTTAGGTGTAAGATTGTGCTTTCTCCATTTCCTATGAAAATGAATAAAACGAAAGAAAGAGTATGATGGTAGAGGTCTCTGAGGAGTCTGTCCGCCTAGGTATGCTATAAAAAGAGAACCCTTTCATCTCTCGGGGAGTGAGGGGGGGGGGGCTTTCGTTGGGTTTCCCTTTTTGGGGGGGGGGGGGTGTTTAGTATAAAATAAAGGAGAGAGCTAGAGAACCTAGGACCACACAAGACATCGGTGATAGAAATTCTAAGTATTAGGATTATGGTGTGGGGATAAGATAGAGGTACATATTGTGGAATATTAAGTTAGTTTGAATAGCATTAACTATATATGTATGTACATCTATGTAATTGATGGAATGTGAAGTATTGTAATCTTTACCATTCTTTTGGATAAATAAATACATTTAAATATGAAATAAAAAAAAAAGAAAAGGAATAAAAGGTGATTAATTAGAGAAAAGATTTTGGTAAGCAGATGTTATAAACTCTTTCCCTGTCAACTGGGCCTTACTGTTCTGGGGAGAAAAGAGAAAGATAATGAGTACCATATAGGTGTGCTGTTATCATTGTTGGACAACTTGACCGTTTTCTATGTTCTAGAATAGGCAGATGTCCCTCAATCTGTCATTTTAAGAGAAATGCCTCCAATTGGCATTCTGTGCATCAATTAGGTATTTCTGGAAATCTCAGCCTTTAATATTGTAATGACGTGCCCATTTACTCACCATGCTCAGATACAGACACAGGGCCCCTTACCTTAATTCCCCACAACACCTGGGCTCCTGGGCATTACCAGGGAAGATAGGTTCTTCAATTTCCCTACTTCAGCAGCTGAGGGAGACCACACTTGATGAGGCAGAGGTAGCTGGGCAAGTGATCTACAGCCAGGTGACAGACCCTCCACTGTAAAAACCAGAGTGTGGGCAGCTGGGTCAAAGTCTAGTAGCATGCAGCTTCTCCAGATGACCCAGCTACTCTGGGGTGCCCCTCCCAGAGCTTCCATTATACTTTGTCCTTGGTTCTTGGATCCCTCCAGCTGTTTATCTGTGTTTCCAGAGCTACCCCAGGCTTCACTGAGCAGGAGGCTGTTTATAAGGATAATAGTAGCTGTGCTGCAAGCAGTTTTATTGAAGTAATGATTATCAGCATTACCCTTTGTTGTTATAGAGTCTTATGGAGACTATGCTATGAGACCACATTACCCTAATTGAGCCACAAAGACATTGCAGTGAAGAATCCATGTTAGATAACTTTCGTAATCTTTTTTTTTTTTTTTTTTTCCCAGTGTATTTTTTATCCTAAACCTGTTTTGTCATCCCACCAAAAATGTAATGTATAACCCAGACCAGACTAATGCCTGCAATGCTGAGTAATTGGTGATCCTAACAGAAAGGTCCTTTTTCTTGAACTGTCTGTTATAGGGTGACAATGTGCCATTCTCGTCTATGTATTGTGATTTTGCATAGTCACCTTGTGGACTTTCAATGATAACTACAAGCGACCATTATAACAAACATAACACATACATAGTTTACTGTTCCATACCCCTCAATATTTTGAGATGGGAATGAGGGACACCTACTAACAAACATATGTAGGCATAGGACACGCCCCCTGCCACACCCCCTTAAAGAAGAATTATAAAAAAAAAGTTAATTAAATCCACAAGGACTTTTTTTTACCACTACTATTCCTTTATATTGGCTTTTAAAATTTACAAATGCAGCAATTTAGAAATTGGATGAAATGTTTAGCACTGGGAAACACTTTGTGAAAGAAAAAAAGTGCATTTTATATATTTAACGGCCATTTAACTTCATTTTAACTTCAGAAGCTGACACACAAAAGTCCTTTTAAGGATTTTTTATTTGCAGGGGTAACGTTCAATTATAACACAGTCCCTCAATTAGGAATAGAGGGTACGGGTGATGAAACTCAGGCACTTTAGAACTGCTGACATCAACCGAATCTCTCCGTAGATAGCCCAGAGAGTAGCCACTCGCAACTGGGTGCTTCACTGCTGGATAAACCTCTAATGGTAGATTTAGCAACCAACAAGTGATTCAAAAGTTTGCAAAGTCTCTGCCACAGACTAGGTTGTAACCGAAGGTAAATTAGGAACTTTTCCCATGGTACCTGGATCTTTCAGCCACCTTGGCGATACCGTAAGAAATGCGGATTCACTAGTGTCCATACAACTTCAGCTCCCAGGCTCTTACCGAGCAGCCAGCTTCTTGGCCCTCCTCCGAAGAGTCCTCCCCTGGTCGCTTGTACGAGTTGCTGTGTCTCTTCAATGCCGAGAGCACACCGGGACACCTCCGAATCCTCCTTCAGTTACTGGGCCTCGAACTAGCCAGTTCCGAGGCTCGTGAATGGATGGATCCTCACCCCAGACCATGAGGGCCTCTGGGGCTGGTCAGGGTGACCATGCTTACGGGGGCAGCAGACACTCCTGGGTTGGGGACCCCTCACGGGGTTGGTCCGGACCAGAACCAGGAATTAAAGACCAAGCGAAACCTGAACACGTGACTTCAGCATCTTAAATACCCCTTCCCAGACTACACAGCAGGGCCAGACGCACCCACTGATTGTCTCAGAGTAAGATTGTCTCAGAGTAAGACTTTGTTCTCAGCCTGTCACAGGTGCCTCACTGCACCTATGACCAGGCAGATCTCCAGTACAGCCCAGCCAAACTGATGCCAAAGTAAAAGACCTGTACAATTAACCCCCAGAACTCCGTTACAGTTCTGAAAAAAACGAAATTTGCATTATAGCACACACTTTAGTAAAGTGTTGGCGCTACATATACAACTATATCGATCAGACAAAAATGAGGTACAAATGAGGAGGAAAGAGGGACAGAGGGACATTGCTCCAAATCAGGGACAGTCCCTCCAAATCAAGGACATTTGGGAGCTATGCTGTTGTCATTATTGGGAAACCCACCCTGTGGAATGCAATGAGGCTATCACTGGAGTACATGGAGACAGGAAATGACTGCAAGGAGGCTGCCTGCAGAAGCATGAGAAAAAAAAGGTAAAAGCAAGCAGTTGTTTATGATACACAGTGCTTATCAAGCTAAATGTCATTCAGTTATGGCTTATATTTCTTTTCAATATTCATAGGTCTTTATAATTAAATGTAAAGTAGGCAGGCTTCTCTTGTATAAAATCATTTAAATTGAGAGCCTTCCATAGACATCTATACTTCATAATCCAGAAGTTATATTATCTTTTTTAAGCCTGCCAAACATCTCATTCAGAAAAGCTTTTTGAAATGCCAAATTGCTGGTACAGATACCAAGGGTTTTTTCCATTGCTATTAAAATACCACTCACGCACTTTTTTTCCATTGTTCTATTCTCTTCCTCTTTTATTGAGGTAATGTTCTCAGAAAAACAATCTATTTTATTTTTTCTTGCCACCTGTTCACAATTGCAGAAGAATGAAGCTTTTTCAGAATGCAGAGAAAAGGAGTTAATTGCAGCTGGGGCTCTTTGAATGACCACTCATTCATAACACTGTTAGGGGACAGCCTTTATGGCAAAAATAATTCTAATTCATACAAGATGGATGGCTGTGTACAAACACAATTCTCTTTTTAACCTAAGTGTTACATCAGAGTAGTTCTGAAACTTAATTATAACTGACATTTTTGAAGCATGAATAAAAGAAAAAAAGCATTTAGTTAAAAAATAGTACAGGCTTCTAAACTCTGTTATCATGTTATCGTTTTTTTTTCCTATTTCTCTAGACACATGTATATTTGCTTCACAATTTACCAAATTGAGTTATGTAAAATTAACTGTAATATTTTTTTTTAATTAAAGGATATCTAAAGGTTCCTTTTTAAAAAACAAAACAAAAAACAAACAAATATGTCATACTTACCTCCTTTTGTGCAGTTTGTTTTGCGCAGAGTGACCCTGATCCTCCTCTTCTGAGGTCCCTCAGCAGTGCAAACATGACTGTTCCCATCCAGGGACACAGCCGAATAACAGGTAAACATGAGGTGGGTGCTACCCAATGACGTAACTGGGTGACCCTGCCCCATGTGTACCTCTTATTGGGCGAGTGTCCTTATGGGGCGGGGTGACCCAGTGGCGTCACCAGGTAACCCCATCCCTATGTTTATCAGTCATTTGGGAATGACACTCGCCCAATGAGAGGTAGACATGGGTTACGTCACTGGGTAGCCCCGACCCTACGTTTACCTGTCATTCGGCTGTGTCCCTGGATGGAAACAGTTGTGTTCGGCGGGCAGCAGCTTTTTTTTTCGTTCAAGTCGAAACTTGTTTTTTTTTTTTTTTTTTAAAAAGGACTTGGCAAAAACTTTGTTGTGTTTTTATTAACTTTGACCTTTGTTCTGTTTTGTTTCTGGGTCATTGGTTAGGTACATAATTTTGTTTCATCATAGTTGTCATGTTAGAATGCTTCGTTTTCAGAATTCGTTTCATATATATAAAGATTTGTTTTATATATTTGTTCTGAATCGATTTATATTTTCGGAAGTTATTTTTGAAGATTGGCTATATTAATTTTAATGTGTTCATTTGTTATTTTGGGAGACTACTTATGCATCCCTGCTGGTCCAATCCACAAAGAAAAATGGAATGAGCTGATTTGACTATATCGACTGGAGTCGCATGCATCCAAAAATAATGAAGGTAACAAAATGTATTTTGCATTCATTCATTATGTTATGATTTGAAGATTCTGAAGGATCCATCTCCATCCAACTCAAACACAAGTAGTATCTTATTTCACTTTGTATACCTTACTGTATTTATTGCAATAATGACTGTATTTATTGCAATAAATATTCCCAAATTCAATCCAAATACAAAAAGAATCTTATTAGAATATTCATGCTATTCTCAGTGGAATAAAAACAAATGTATCAGATTAAATTTGGATCATTATTTATGTCATGTTGTTAATTTGAATGCTTCAAACATTAACAAAAGGCTCAAACTATTGAATCATGTCATTCTAATGAAACAACTGAATACAAATGAATTTGTTATTTTCGTTATCATTTATTTTGGATTTGTTGAAATTAATTCTCCAAATAATGAAAATTTGGACCGAATTTTGATTTATAACAAAATGAATCACTCTACCATCAGTCTACCATCCACTACACTTAACAAAAAATATAAACCTGATCGATCCCCGCTTGGACCTGCCCACTTGCATCACTAGTGGCCATCCTGCTTAACGTGTGCCTTCAAGCTTCAGAACAAGTCCTTCCCAGGATGCAATGCGTTAAGTATGGTGGCCTCTAGTGAAGTAGGTGCGTGGAGCCTAACTGTTGGATCTGCTCCCCATATCATTCCCTTTTTTCAGTGTAACAGTCGTAGCTAAAAAAAATATATATATATTTTCCCAACTCTTTTTTTCTCTAACATATTTTCTGTATGACATTACATTTTCCCTATTCTTTCTTGCTAAACTTTCATCATTTATTATCTTTAAGGGTATGCATACATCATGGCACCTATCGACATTGTTTAAAAAAAGAACAATTAATTGTGTGTATTTTACCACCTCAAATAATCTACTGTCTTTGGATAGGATTTCATGACATTTTACCTTGTGCATGAGTTTTGAAGAGGTGACACTGTTATCTGACTCCTGAGCATTAGTATTTTATGAATTCACGTAGGAACATAGTAGTGTCAGTCTCTTTTAAGTCAAACCCTTTATTTATTCCCCCAGAGAAAATACATAAGGATGCTGATGGCGGTAAGATAGCAAAGGTGATCTAAATCAGAGTCACAGGACCTTTGTCTTGGTTTGTGTTGCTTGCAAATGTTATTCCAGCAGCAAGGTTACTCAAAGCATGCCTTACAATTAACATAAAATAGCCATCTTTAGGTTACAAATAAAATGTCAGCCAAATATTAAAATAACAAAACATTTTAAAAATACATGCAAACAAAACTGATAACTTTAAGTAAATCTGTGGATAGTGTTTACTGCATTTGTCCATGTACTTATTCATAAACCCTGATTCATAAAGACACAAATGATCTATTTATGCATTTTTGCACACAAAATTCGTACAATTTTCACCCATAATAGTGTGATTCTTGAGCATTAACATTTATTAATAGAAGAGTACTTTATAAATGCCTTACAATTAATTACAAGTGGCTGTATCGTGCAATTAAACTGGATTATTTATTTAGTTTAATTATCCACTATTCAAATAGTTTTATTTTCCAACAAGTGCTCTTTGCTTGTAGATTTAAATCATTGCATTCCTAACAATTTGTAACCTGCAAAGAGCTGGTTTCTATAGTAACCCTATGCCTTCTGCTCACTATCTCCCCAGAGACTGGACCTAGGTGAAGGAAACAGGTACTATTGTATTTGGAAAGACATTAATCTACATTTGCCATATTATGAAGCTGATAAAAATGTTGTCAGTGGCTAGATACAGTAGTATTCATGGGGCTCCAAGAAGCAAATCTGATTTATTCTATTTATATTATCATTAGTCATTTGTATATCAGCTGTCTGGAAAAAAAAAATTAAAATAAAAAAATAAAACATCATTTTAAATGCTTAGTTCTTAGCTTCGATAAATTTCTGCAAAATGGATCTAGGAAAATTATGTGTTTGGCACCATTCATACCATTGTATTGTGCATCTTAATGGGCATAGGGCAGCCCATTAGGAACAAGGAGTTTTGGAATATCATTAAGACCCCTTTCACACTGGGCGTTAGTACTAAAGCGCTGCTCATTTTAGAGGCGCTTTAGCACTGTTTCAGCAGGGCTTTTCGGCCACTAGCGGGGTGCTTTTAACCCCCGCTAGCGGCTGAAGAAGGCGCTTTTCAATTGTTTCAGAAGCACTGCCCATCCATTACAATGAAGCGTTTTGGGAGTGCTGTATACAGAGGTCCCAAACCACCCCAAAGATGCTGCTTGCAGAATTTTTTTGAATGTCCCACAAGCACACTGCCCCAGTGTGAAAGCACTCAGGCTTTCACATTCGAGCGGCATGGGAGGCAGTTTTCAGGCGCCTTACAAGTGCTAATTCTATCACTAAAATGCATGAAAACTGCCTTAGTGTGAAATGGGTCTAAGAATTAAAGCCCTAATTTTAAAATGATCCCTGTGCCAACACTGAAAGGGCTAATTACTCCTTTATGTCTATGGAACACATAAAAGAAGATCATAGCCCCGAACTGGACATGATGAAATTGAGGGACAGTCCACTGCCAGAGCACATTTTTGTACCCCACAAGAATGCGTGCAAATCTTGCATTGCATGAATGTGAACAAAGCCTTTATGAGTTGATTGTCATGTTTTGCTCCCTATCAAAACCTACAGTGGTGTGAAAAAGTGTTTGCCCCCTTCCTCATTTCCTGTTCCTTTGCATGTTTGTCACACTTAAGTGTTTCGGAACATCAAACCAATTTAAACAATAGTCAAGGACAACACAAGTAAACACAAAATGCAATTTGTAAATGAAGGTGTTTATTATTAAAGGTGAAAAAAAATCCAAACCATCATGGCACTGTGTGAAAAAGTGATTGCCCCCTAAACCTAATAACTGGTTGGGCCACCCTTAGCAGCAACAACTGCAACCAAGCGTTTGCGATAACGTGCAATGAGGCTTTTACAGCGTCCTGGAGGAATTTTGGCCCACTCATCTTTGCAGAATTGTCCTAATTCAGTTACATTAGAGGGTTTTCGAGCATGAACGGCCTTTTTAAGGTCATACCACAACATCTCAATAGGATTCAGGTCAGGACTTTGGCTAGGCCACTCCAAAGTCTTCATTTTGTTTTTCTTCAGCCATTCGGTGGTGGACTTGCTGGTGTGTTTAGGATCATTGTCCTGCTGCAGAACCCAAGTTCGTTTCAGCTTGAGTACACGAACAGATGGTCGGACATTCTCCTTCAGGATCTCTTGGTAGACAGCAGAATTCATAGTTCCTTTTATCACGGCAAGTCTTCCAGGTCCTGAAGCAGCAAAACAGCCCCAGACCATCACACTACCACCACCATATTTTACTGTTGGTATAATGTTCTTTTTCTGAAATGCAGTGTTCCTTCTACGCCAGATATACTTGGACACACACCTTCCAAAGAGTTCCACTTTTGTCTCATCGGTCCACAGAATGTTGTCCCAAAAGTCTTGGGGATCATCAAGATGTGTTGTGGAGAAATTGAGACGAGCTTTGATGTTCTTTTTGCTCAGCAGTGGTTTTCTCCTTGGAACTCTGCCATGCAGGCCATTTTTGCCCAGTCTTTTTCTGATGGTGGAGGCATGAACGCTGACCTTAACTGAGGCAAGTGAGGCCTGCAGTTCCTTGGACGTTGTTGTGGGGTCTTTTGTAACCTCTTGGATGAGTCGTCGCTGCGCTCTTGGGGTAATTTTGGGCAGGCCGGCCACTCCTGGGAAGGTTCACCACTGTTCCATGTCTTCGCCATTTGTGGATAATGGCTCTCACTGTGGTTCGCTGGATTCCCAAAGCTTTGGAAATGGCTTTATAACCCTTTCCAGACTGATAGATTTCAATTACTTTCTTTCTCAATTGTTCCTGAATTTCTTTGGGTCTCGGCATGATGTGTAGCTTTTAAGGATCTTCTGGTGGACCTTACTGTGTCAAGCAGCTCCTATTTAAGTGATGCCTTGATTGTGAACAGGTGTGGCAATAATCAGGCCTGGGTGTGGCTAGAGAAATTGAACTCAGGTGTGGACAACCACAGTTATAGTATGTTTTAACAAGGGGGGCAATCACTTTTTCACACAGGGCCATGATGGTTTGGATTTTTTTTCACCTTTAATAATAAACACCTTCATTTACAAATTGCATTTTGTGTTTACTTGTGTTGTCCTTGACTATTGTTTAAATTGGTTTGATGTTCCGAAACACTTAAGTGTGACAAACATGCAAAGGAACAGGAAATGAGGAAGGGGGCAAACACTTTTTCACACCACTGTACTGGCTACTTTTTTTGTTTGTTTACTTCATTTGTATGTTTTTTCATTTTTTTTTAGGGTTTGTTTATGCATGTTAAATTGGCCCCTTTTAGTGCACAGGCAGCTGTCAGTTTTTCCCTGCAGAGGGCTGCAGTGAAGGGATGATGTGAAGAACATTTCAGTGCATTGGACTGTTTACTTATTTTTTTTATTTATTTGAATTGCACAAAGTGACACTTTATTCATATTACCACAAAGTAGTGTGCTGCTTTGTGCTGCAGTGCAGTGACATGCTGTTGGAATACATTGTTCATGTATTTTGTAAACAATTGTAATTTAGATGTGGGGACACATTGTTAAGTTGTGAGCAGTTGCTTCCTATTTCTTTTAAATAGTAGCGCATAGGATTCTATATCTACATACATTAACCAGTAGATGGCAGTGTTTATAAGTTTTTAGCTGCATCTATGGTTAAACTTTATGTATTTTATTCTATAATAAAGTTCCTCTTTTTTTGTCTGCAATTAAGCAGCAAAGTCCATGTGTACTGTGCGCTGACTGTTATATAGGGCTATATACAGAATCTCATACATGCAATGCCACCCAGTTCAATGAGGAAAATGCAGCATGTCATTGCACTGCACATCAGACCAGCAATGTGGTGTGAACAAGGAACATAGAAAACAACGAATTTCTATATGTCCTTGCGATGGGTGGTGTTTACTTAGTACAGAATAATGGCACTCACCGCACATAGTGTGAACAAGCCCACAATGTCTTCAGGCTGTGTATGTGATGCTGCAGGGTCCTCTTTATCTTTTCCTTTCCACTGGGCTGCCCACACTGAAGCAGAGAGCCACTAATGACAAGGGTTATTTTTGTCATTGCAGTCCTGACTCAGAGATTTTGTGCCTTCTTCAATAGGAATCCCACTAACTTCTAGTAACTAAAGGTACCCAAAGACATTAGATAATGATTACTCTATGCTCAGACTTGGACTTCTTTCCAAGTCGGGAATAAGCCACACCCATTTTGACACTATGTCTAACACCATAGCATTCAACTATTTATTGACAGGACTTAGTGGACTATAGAAGCTTTGGAATGTGACTGATATAATTATAAAGTGATCTTGCGCTGTAATATAAAAATCACTAAAACACTAGGTAAAATCCACAAATGGATTAATAAAGTGCAAACATTTAAAGTGAAAAATAAAAAAATCTCCACAAAAATATGCAGGTGCAAATGGTATAAAAAATGTGTCCAAATAGTACTCAAAGTCCTGAGCAAAATGATGATGGATATAAATATAGAGGAAGTCCCAAACAATTATATTAAACCAATGGGTAACGTCCTAAAATCAAAGTAAAAAAATGGTGCAACCAATGGATAATATATGAAACAGGCCAGTGAATAGCAGCAGATTGTCCATAAAATACTCTGCAAATTTCCTCCTGAAACAATAATCTCACAGAACTCTCACCTCATATAAATTAAGAAAAACGCATCAATGAATAGATAGCACTCTCCACAGCTTCCTATTGCTGTTGCTGTTGCTGGGGTCATAGACATATTCTCAATCTTTACAAATCCTCCACTGGGCAGCTCTAATAAGCTCCGGTATAGCGCTACAGCCAAAATGGGGAGAAGAGAGAAAAAAGGTTCCTCCAATAGTGCAGTGTGTTTAAAAAACTAGGGAAACATTAATTATAGTGCCAATAGGTGGACTCTTACATTAAAAACATAAAAAATGAGCACAAACAATTCAAATGGCATTCTCAGCTCCTTCTCACGTAACTTCCGGTGTACGTCTGATTCTAGCCACTCCCTACGTGTTTGGAATTTGACTAATTGATTGAATAACAGGCAACAGGGTTTAGAACCAGGAGGTAGAGTGACTTAATCTCACCTTGATCAGGAAGAAAAGCTGTGTGTACAGCCTGAAACTAGGATCCAAAGATCACAAGTAGGGATGAGCCGAACACCCCCGGGTTCGGTTCGAACCAGAACCTTCGAACGGACCGAAAGTTCGCGCGAATTTTCGAACCCTATACGTTATAATGGACGCGAACGTTCGAAATCAAAAGTGCTAATTACAACGGCCAATATGCATGTTAATGTCATAAAACAGGTTTGGGGACCCGGGTCCTGCCCCAGGGGACATATATCAATGCAAAAAGAACTTTTAAAAACTAACGTTTTTTCGGGAGCAGTCATTTTAATGATGCATAAAGTGAAAAAAAGTGAAATTTTCCTTTAAATATGGTACCTGGGGGGTGTCTAAAGTATGCCTGTGAAGTGGCATGTGTTTCCCGTGTTTAGAACTGTCCTTGCACAAAATGACATTTGTAAAGGAAAAAAAGAAGCCATTTAAAACCACTTGCGGCTTTAGGTTTGTTCTTAAGTAGAATCTGAACAGGTACATTATGAAGTGTAGCTCCATCCCAAAAAAATCTATTTTTAAGCTTTTTGGAGAACATAGGGAGGGGTTATCACCCCTGTAACATTTGCTGTCTTTGCACATCTGTTCAGAACATGTCACCTCACTTTCCGTCCCAATGACAAATGTTTTTGGAAAAGTGGGGTTTTAATTGAAACAAGGATTGGTGATAAAGTATCAGTAGAGAGGAGATACCTTTTTCCCAAATTAAATCTAACAGGATAGAATTTCCCTTCCTAGGGGTAGATTTCCTCTCACTTCCTGTTTTCTCTTTCCATTTGCAAGTAGGAGTCGTTTGTAAGTTGGATGTTTGAAAGTAGGGGCCTGGCGTATATACTCTGCAGAAATTTGCCCTATTAGATGTTGGTGTAGCCACAAGACTGGTGGGCACAGGAATGGGCCCTGCTATGAGTTAATAGATCAAGATTTGTAATTGCATGCACCTGTTGAACAGGGCAGAAAAATTGGGGGTGGTGGTGGTGGTGGACGGTGTTGCCACAAGACTGTAAGCTCTCACAGTTACTGTTGGTGGGCGCAGGAATGGGCCCTGCTGTGAGTTATTAGATCAAGATTTGTAATTGCAAGCACCTGATGAACAGGGCAGAAAAATTGGGCCTTTGGCGGTGGTGGTGGACGGTGTTGCCACAAGACTGCAGGCCCTCATAGTTACTCTTGGTGGGCGCAGGAATGGGCCCTGCTGTGAACTATTAGATCAAGATTTGTAATTACCCGCCCCTGTTAAACAGGGGCTGAAAAATTGTGCCTTAGGCACTGGTGCTGGTGCCACAACACTGCAACCCGGCCCTCACAGATACTGTACTTGGAGCACAGCAGTCACACGTGTTGCGAAGCATGTTTTTAAAAAATTGTAAGTACCCGCCCCTGTTAAACAGGGGCTGAAAAATTGTGCCTTAGGCACTGGTGCTGGTGCCACAACACTGCAACCCGGCCCTCACAGATACTGTACTTGGAGCACAGCAGTCACACGTGTTGCGAAGCATTTTTTTAAAAAATTGTAAGTACCCGCCCCTGTTAAACAGGGGCTGAAAAATTGTGCCTTAGGCACTGGTGCTGGTGCCACAACACTGCAACCCGGCCCTCACAGATACTGTACTTGGAGCACAGCAGTCACACGTGTTGCGAAGCATTTTTTTAAAAAATTGTAAGTACCCGCCCCTGTTAAACAGGGGCAGAAAAATTGTGCCTTAGGCACTGGTGCTGGTGCCACAACACTGCAACCCGGCCCTCACAGATACTGTACTTGGAGCACAGCAGTCACACGTGTTGCGAAGCATTTTTTTAAAAAATTGTAAGTACCCGCCCCTGTTAAACAGGGGCAGAAAAATTGTGCCTTAGGCACTGGTGCTGGTGCCACAACACTGCAACCCGGCCCTCACAGATACTGTACTTGGAGCACAGCAGTCACACGTGTTGCGAAGCATTTTTTTAAAAAATTGTAAGTACCCGCCCCTGTTAAACAGGGGCAGAAAAATTGTGCCTTAGGCACTGGTGCTGGTGCCACAACACTGCAACCCGGCCCTCACAGATACTGTACTTGGAGCACAGCAGTCACACGTGTTGCGAAGCATTTTTTTAAAAAATTGTAAGTACCCGCCCCTGTTAAACAGGGGCTGAAAAATTGTGCCTTAGGCACTGGTGCTGGTGCCACAACACTGCAACCCCTCACAGAGACTGTACTTGGAGCACAGCAGTCACACGTGTTGCGAAGCATTTTTTTAAAAAATTGGAAGTACACGCCCCTGTTAAACAGGGGCTGAAAAATTGTGCCTTAGGCACTGGTGTGGTGGCATGGATCATTGAGGAGGAGGAAGAGGATAGTCAGTGAACATAAGAGGACAGTCACTCAGCATCAGCATAGGCAGTCTTGAAGGGATGTGACATTAAAAATTATTCGGTTATATCCGCCTCAGGTGCCTGGTAGCTGGTGGTGATCCAAGACTGATTCATTTTGATGAATGTCAGTCGATCAACCGAGGCGGTGGACAGGCGCACCCTATGATCAGTCACAAATCCTCCAGCAGCACTGAATGTGCATTCGGAAAGAACGCTGGAGGCAGGACAGGCCAGTAGCTCAATTGCATACTGTGCAAGCTCTGGCCAGTGATCCATCCTCAGGACCCAGTAAGCCAGAGGATTTTCGGTGGGAAAGGTGTCCAAGTCTGACCTTGCCCCAAGGTATTCCTGCACCATGTATATCAGACGCTGGCGATGGTTGCTGGAACCGATCATACCTTGGGGCTGCGGACTAAAAAATTGTCTGAACGCATCGGTCAGACGTCCACCTTCCCCACCGCTCCTTCTGCCACTGACCGAAGCCTCAGCAACTCGTCGCCCAGGACCAGGAGTTTGTAGCCTCCCAGTTTCTGGGAACGCGTTGCACAGACCTTTCTGCAAGGCCTCCCTGAGATGTCTCATCCTCTGCTCCCTCTGCGACGGCAAGATAAGGTCCGCAACCTTACCCTTGTACCGCGGATCAAGGAGAGTGGCCAGCCAGTAATGGTCCCTCTCCTTGATCCGAAGAACACGAGGATCCTTCCGCAGGCTTTGCAGGATCAGGGAGGCCATGCAGCGTAGGTTAGCTGAGGCATTCGGTCCGGAGTCTTCTGGGTCACTGAGGATGACATGATCGCCAGCCACCTCCTCCCAGCCACGTACAAGTCCACTGGCTTGTTGGGACTGTACATCATCCCTAAAAGACTGCTGCTGCTGATGCTGAGTGCCAGGCTCCACCTCCATGCTCACACAATCCTCCTCCTCCTCCTCCTCCTCCTCCTCCTCATCCTCTTCCTGTGTGATGGGTGGGACAGAAGGAACACTGTCCGGATAAAGTGGGCCTTGAGAGGCAAGGAAGTCCTCCTCTTCCTGCCTCTGTTCTGCCTCAAGTGCCCTGTCCATTATCCCACGCAGCGTATGCTCCAACAGGTGGACAAGAGGGACAGTGTCACTGATGCATGCACTGTCACTGCTCACCATCCTCGTGGCCTCCTCAAATGGTGAGAGGACAGTGCATGCATCCCTGATCATGCTCCACTGACGTGGGGAAAAAAAACCAAGCTCCCCTGACCCTGTCCTGGTGCCGTAGTCGCAAAGGTACTCATTGATGGCCCTCTGCTGCGTGTGCAGTCGCTGCAGCATGGCCAACGTTGAGTTCCACCTGGTGGGCATGTCAGATATTAGGCGGTTCTTGGGCAGGTTCAGCTCCTTTTGCAGCTCAGTCAGCCGAGCACTGGCATTATAAGATCGGCGGAAATGCACACAGACTTTCCTGGCCTGCCTCAGGACATCCTGTAAGCCTGGGAACCTGCCCAAGAACCGCTGCACCACCAGGTTGAGGACGTGAGCCATGCAGGGCACATGGGTGAGCTGCCCCTGTCGCAGGGCGGAGAGGAGGTTGGTGCCATTGTCAGAAACGACCATTCCTGGCTTAAGCTGACGTGGCGTCAACCACCTCTCGGCCTGCCCCTGCAGAGCTGCCAGAACCTCTGGCCCAGTGTGGCTCCTGTCCCCCAAACACACCAGCGCAAGCACGGCATGGCATCTTTTTGCCTGCGTACTTGCGTAGCCCCTTGTACGCCTACGGAGCACCGCTGGTTCCAAGGACAGAGCACTGGAGGAAGAAGAAGAGGAGGGGGTGGAGGAGAGAGGTGTGTCACAACCAGTAGCAGTAGTCGCGTTTTGGAGGCGTGGTGGCGGAACAACCTCCAACACTACTGCACCTTGTCCTGCATCCCTCCCAGCTGCCAATAGAGTGACCCAATGGGCCGTGAAAGAAAGGTACCGTCCCTGTCCATGCCTGCTGGACCATGAGTCAGCGGTAATATGCACCTTACCGCTGACCGCCCTGTCCAGCGAGGCATGGACATTGCCCTCCACATGCCGGTAGAGAGACGGAATCGCCTTCCGCGAGAAAAAGTGGCGTTTGGGAACCTGCCACTGAGGAACCGCACATTGAACAAACTCACGGAAGGGGGCCGAGTCTACCAACTGAAAAGGCAGCAGTTGAAGTGCTAGCAATTTAGCAAGGCTAGCATTCAACCGCTGGGCATGTGGATGGCTGGGAGTGTACTTCTTTCTACGGTCCAGCAGCTGGGGCAGGGAAATTTGCCTGCTGCAATCGGACGTCGGTGTACTGCAAGTACTTGGTTGTGACACACCGAATTCTACACCTTCAGTCCTCTCAGAGCAGCTTTCAGAGAGGACTGAAGGTGTAGTGGGGATGGAGATCCCAGCTGAGGAGGAGCAAGGAGAGGTCCGCTTAGTTCTTTGGTGTGGGTCTTTTATGTGTGCCTGCCAACGAGCTGCATGGCAGGTCGCCATATGTCTGGTCATGCTTGTCGTGCCCAAGCGGCTGATGTTTTGGCCACGCGAGATACGCTTGAGACAAATATTGCAAATAGCAGTGGTGCGATCTGCTGCACTCGTCTCAAAAAAGGCCCACACCAAAGAACTTTTCTGATAACGTGCAGAGGCAGCGCCCTGCACAGGCGGAGCTCTGCGGTGTTGTACAGTTGCTGTGCTGGCCTCTACCTGGCCTCCAGGGGGCATCCTGCCTCGTTGGACATGTGACGCCGCATCCTCCTCCTCCTCGTCCTCCTCCTCATCCTCTCTCCCTTGAGGCACCCACGTGGAGTCAGTGACCTCATCATCCCCTCCCTCTTCACCACTAGAGCAAACCTGGCAGTAAGCTGCAGCTGGTGGAACAGTACTGCCAGATTCCTCAAGCTGGGTATCGTCATCCGAGCCTTCGAATCGTTGGGCATCCTCCTGGAGCATGTACCCAACACTGTGCTCAAAGAGTTCGGGGGACTCCTCAGGAGGACATGGTGGGTCTAGGGAAGGGGTGGCTGATGATGCTCTGTCAGTACCCTGAGCCTGGGTGAGAGAGGATGAGGAGGATGAGGAGGGCTTGGTCATCCATTCTACCAAGCCTTCAGCATGATGCGGCTCCACATGTCCAGCTGCCGAAAACAAAGACGCGCGTGTCCCATGGCCACGTGCTGATGACGATGCACGACCACGTCCACGTCCACGGCCACGTCCACTAGAAACAGAGCCTGCCTGCCCTGTGTTCTTGGCTCTGCACGCTCTGCCTCCCCTTGGCGGTCTTCCAGCCATTGTAGTCGGTAGTCCTGTGGGTGCTGCTGAGAAGAAAATATAGGAGCTCTGTGTGATGCCACTAACACACTAGAAGTCCTATGGGTGCTTCTGCAAAGAAAATAGAGGAGCTCTGTGTGATGCCACTAACACACTAGAAGTCCTGTGGGTGCTTATGCAAAGAAAATAGAGGAGCTCTGTGTGATGCCACTAACACACTAGAAGTCCTGTGGGTGCTTCTGCAAAGAAAATAGAGGAGCTCTGTGTGATGCCACTAACACACTAGAAGTCCTGTGGGTGCTGCTGAGAAGAATATATAGGAGCTCTGTGTGATGCCACTAACACACTAGAAGTCCTATGGGTGCTTCTGCAAAGAAAATAGAGGAGCTCTGTGTGATGCCACTAACACACTAGAAGTCCTGTGGGTGCTTCTGCAAAGAAAATAGAGGAGCTCTGTGTGATGCCACTAACACACTAGAAGTCCTGTGGGTGCTTCTGCAAAGAAAATAGAGGAGCTCTGTGTGATGCCACTAACACACTAGAAGTCCTGTGGGTGCTTCTGCAAAGAAAATAGAGGAGCTCTGTGTGATGCCACTAACACACTAGAAGTCCTGTGGGTGCTTCTGCAAAGAAAATAGAGGAGCTCTGTGTGATGCCACTAACACACTAGAAGTCCTGTGGGTGCTTCTGCAAAGAAAATAGAGGAGCTCTGTGTGATGCCACTAACACACTAGAAGTCCTGTGGGTGCTGCTGAGAAGAATATATAGGAGCTCTGTGTGATGCCACTAACACACTAGAAGTCCTATGGGTGCTTCTGCAAAGAAAATAGAGGAGCTCTGTGTGATGCCACTAACACACTAGAAGTCCTGTGGGTGCTGCTGAGAAGAATATATAGGAGCTCTGTGTGATGCCACTAACACACTAGAAGTCCTGTGGGTGCTGCTGAGAAGAATATATAGGAGCTCTGTGTGATGCCACTAACACACTAGAAGTCCTATGGGTGCTTCTGCAAAGAAAATAGAGGAGCTCTGTGTGATGCCACTAACACACTAGAAGTCCTGTGGGTGCTGCTGAGAAGAATATATAGGAGCTCTGTGTGATGCCACTAACACACTAGAAGTCCTATGGGTGCTTCTGCAAAGAAAATAGAGGAGCTCTGTGTGATGCCACTAACACACTAGAAGTCCTGTGGATGCTTATGCAAAGAAAATAGAGGAGCTCTGTGTGATGCCACTAACACACTAGAAGTCCTGTGGGTGCTTATGCAAAGAAAATAGAGGAGCTCTGTGTGATGCCACTAACACACTAGAAGTCCTGTGGGTGCTGCTGAGAAGAATATATAGGAGCTCTGTGTGATGCCACTAACACACTAGAAGTCCTATGGGTGCTTCTGCAAAGAAAATAGAGGAGCTCTGTGTGATGGGACTAACACACTTCAAGTCCTATAGGTGCTTCTGGGAAGAAAATAAAGGTCTGTGTGATGGGACTAACACACTTCAAGTCCTATAGGTGCTTCTGGGAACAAAATATAGGATCTCTGTGTGATGGGACTAACACACTTCAAGTCCTATATGTGCTTCTGGGAACAAAATATAGCTCTGTGTGTGTGATGGGACTAACACACTTCAAGTCCTATAGGTGCTTCTGGGAACAAAATATAGCTCTGTGTGTGTGATGGGACTAACACACTACAAGTCCTATAGGTGCCTCTGGGAACAAAATATAGCTCTGTGTGTGTGATGGGACTAACACACTTCAAGTCCTATAGGTGCTTCTGGGAAGAAAATATAGCTCTGTGTGTGTGATGGGACTAACACACTTCAAGTCCTATAGGTGCTTCTGGGAAGAAAATATAGCTCTGTGTGTGTGATGGGACTAACACACTTCAAGTCCTATAGGTGCTTCTGGGAAGAAAATATAGCTCTGTGTGTGTGATGGGACTAACACACTTCAAGTCCTATAGGTGCTTCTGGGAAGAAAATATAGCTCTGTGTGTGTAATGGGACTAACACACTTCAAGTCCTATAGGTGCTTCTGGGAACAAAATATAGCTCTGTGTGTGTGATGGGACTAACACACTTCAAGTCCTATAGGTGCTTCTGGGAACAAAATATAGCTCTGTGTGTGTGATGGGACTAACACACTTCAAGTCCTATAGGTGCTTCTGGGAACAAAATATAGCTCTGTGTGTGTGATGGGACTAACACACTTCAAGTCCTATAGGTGCTTCTGGGAACAAAATATAGCTCTGTGTGTGTGATGGGACTAACACACTTCAAGTCCTATAGGTGCTTCTGGGAACAAAATATAGCTCTGTGTGTGTGATGGGACTAACACACTTCAAGTCCTATAGGTGCTTCTGGGAACAAAATATAGCTCTGTGTGTGTGATGGGACTAACACACTTCAAGTCCTATAGGTGCTTCTGGGAAGAAAATATAGCTCTGTGTGTGTGATGGGACTAACACACTTCAAGTCCTATAGGTGCTTCTGGGAAGAAAATATAGCTCTGTGTGTGTAATGGGACTAACACACTTCAAGTCCTATAGGTGCTTCTGGGAACAAAATATAGCTCTGTGTGTGTGATGGGACTAACACACTTCAAGTCCTATAGGTGCTTCTGGGAACAAAATATAGCTCTGTGTGTGTGATGGGACTAACACACTTCAAGTCCTATAGGTGCTTCTGGGAAGAAAATATAGCTCTGTGTGTGTAATGGGACTAACACACTTCAAGTCCTATAGGTGCTTCTGGGAACAAAATATAGCTCTGTGTGTGTGATGGGACTAACACACTTCAAGTCCTATAGGTGCTTCTGGGAACAAAATATAGCTCTGTGTGTGTGATGGGACTAACACACTTCAAGTCCTATAGGTGCTTCTGGGAACAAAATATAGCTCTGTGTGTGTGATGGGACTAACACACTTCAAGTCCTATAGGTGCTTCTGGGAAGAAAATATAGCTCTGTGTGTGTAATGGGACTAACACACTTCAAGTCCTATAGGTGCTTCTGGGAACAAAATATAGCTCTGTGTGTGTGATGGGACTAACACACTTCAAGTCCTATAGGTGCTTCTGGGAACAAAATATAGCTCTGTGTGTGTGATGGGACTAACACACTTCAAGTCCTATAGGTGCTTCTGGGAAGAAAATATAGCTCTGTGTGTGTAATGGGACTAACACACTTCAAGTCCTATAGGTGCTTCTGGGAACAAAATATAGCTCTGTGTGTGTGATGGGACTAACACACTTCAAGTCCTATAGGTGCTTCTGGGAAGAAAATATAGCTCTGTGTGTGTAATGGGACTAACACACTTCAAGTCCTATAGGTGCCTCTGGGAACAAAATATAGCTCTGTGTGTGTGATGGGACTAACACACTTCAAGTCCTATAGGTGCTTCTGGGAAGAAAATATAGCTCTGTGTGTGTAATGGGACTAACACACTTCAAGTCCTATAGGTGCCTCTGGGAACAAAATATAGCTCTGTGTGTGTGATGGGACTAACACACTTCAAGTCCTATAGGTGCTTCTGGGAAGAAAATATAGCTCTGTGTGTGTAATGGGACTAACACACTTCAAGTCCTATAGGTGCTTCTGGGAACAATATATAGCTCTGTGTGTGTGATGGGACTAACACACTTCAAGTCCTATAGGTGCTTCTGGGAAGAAAATATAGCTCTGTGTGTGTAATGGGACTAACACACTTCAAGTCCTATAGGTGCCTCTGGGAACAAAATATAGCTCTGTGTGTGTGATGGGACTAACACACTTCAAGTCCTATAGGTGCTTCTGGGAAGAAAATATAGCTCTGTGTGTGTAATGGGACTAACACACTTCAAGTCCTATAGGTGCTTCTGGGAACAATATATAGCTCTGTGTGTGTGATGGGACTAACACACTTCAAGTCCTATAGGTGCTTCTGGGAAGAAAATATAGCTCTGTGTGTGTAATGGGACTAACACACTTCAAGTCCTATAGGTGCCTCTGGGAACAAAATATAGCTCTGTGTGTGTGATGGGACTAACACACTTCAAGTCCTATAGGTGCTTCTGGGAAGAAAATATAGCTCTGTGTGTGTAATGGGACTAACACACTTCAAGTCCTATAGGTGCCTCTGGGAACAAAATATAGCTCTGTGTGTGTGATGGGACTAACACACTTCAAGTCCTATAGGTTCTTCTGGGAACAAAATATAGGAGCTCTGCCTGCCTGCCACGAACACACTACAAGTCCTATAGGTGCTTCTGGGAACAAAATATAGGAGCTCTGCCTGCCTGCCACGAACACACTACAAGTCCTATAGGTGCTTCTGGTAACAAAATATAGGAGCTCTGCCTGCCTGCCACGAACACACTACAAGTCCTATAGGTGCTTCTGGTAACAAAATATAGGAGCTCTGCCTGCCTGCCACGAACACACTACAAGTCCTATAGGTGCTTCTGGTAACAAAATATAGGAGCTCTGCCTGCCTGCCACGAACACACTACAAGCCCCTCTTTCTCAATCAATCTTTGTAACTGAATCTATCTAACTCAATCTCTGTAAGTGAATCTCTCTACCTAACTAAATCGAGCAGAGTGTCACAGAATCAGCCTGCTCAATCTGCGCCGGAACAGCATGTGACCGGCGCAGACGGCGTGGCGGCCTTTTATAGGGGGGGGGCGTGTACTACAGCCCCTGAGCTGTAATTGGCTACAGGCGTCCTGCCTGTAGCCAATTATGGCTCTTCGAGTTTCCGGGGCTGTGATTGGCCAAGCATGCGGGGTCACAGTGCATGCTTGGCCAATCATCAGCCAGCAATGCACTGCGTCGGCCGCGCCGGCCGCAATGCATTGCGGGGCCGCCCGCAACACACGAACGTGATGCGAGCGGCCAAAATAGTTCTGGGCTCGCCGAGCGAGCGAACGCCCGGTGCTCGATGCGAACGTGGGTTCGCATCGAGCACCGGGCCCATCCCTAATCACAAGGACATAGAGATACAGTTTAAAACTAACACTTGCAGGTATCACAAGATCCCTCTACTTTAGCACTGTTGTTGCTTTAGAAACCTTTCACTTTAATTCAGCTAGCTTCATATATTATACTGTCAGAAAGCTTTCAGGTAAGAGTTTGTATCCCCTAGCTTTATGTCCCTGTAATGCTTCCATAACTTTAAGGCTGTAAGACCTCATTTGCATGCCATGCCACTAGCGGAGGAGCAAAAGACAGGCATTCAGAAGGGGCATAGCTTGGGAGGAGACACACTGAAGCCATTTTCCCAAACATGGTGATTGGGCTGGCATTCAGTGTGCGGCTCCTTATTTTGTTTTATAGTTGTTTATAGCAGGCTGGACACATCTGGTCCAACGGCATTGAAGCCACCTAGTTGTATGGTCACAGTTTAATTTGGGAAAGCCAGTCACTTCAAAATCACTTGTTAAAATCAAGCAATGTTTAAGTACTTTCAAATGATATTCGCCATGTTTAGAAATGTGAAAAAGTAGTGGGGACAATATTAAAGCACCACATACTATATACAATGATCACATTTTTTTCGGAAACACTGTGGACTTTTGAGGTGCTGATAGATAACAATCTAAAATAATTTTTACAAAATGTATTAACACAAATTAGTTTAAAAAAAAAAAACACATAGTAGCACATGTGTATATATAAGGTCCCCATCTCTTGAACTGAGATTCATGAGGACCCCATACAGTATATACACATTTGTTACTATGATACAGATGTGGATAAAATATTGATATGGCATATGTTACATTGATCATACTCATTTGGGGGACTTTACAAATGGGCAAGATTCATTTTATTGATTGTTGTTTATGGATGTTTTTAAATAATTTATGTTAATAAATTCTGTAAAAATTATTTTAGTTTGTTATCTATCAGCACCTCAAAAGTCCACAGTGTCTCTTTTTGTCGACATTCGCCATGTCATCTAAAGTACAAATGTTCATAAGACCATTTATACAAACTTTTGTTTAAAAATCTACTAATGTATGGCCATATTTCATTCATATTTCATATCAAATCATTCCCGCATATAATACCTTTTGTACCACCACCCTCTCCCTTTAGAATGTAAGCTCTATGAGCAGGGCCTGTCTGTATTGAACTGTACTGTAATTGTGCTAACCCACCTCTACATTGTAAACTGTTGGCGCTATATAAATCGTTAATAATAATAATATTTAATCTCAGTTTGAGCAGATAGTGAGTCTCCCTGTACATCCTGGATCTAGGATCCAAGTGATTCTAATTTAATTTAGGGTTCAATGTGAGGTCAAACACAGGTATTTCCATGCACTACAGGTGGTTACAGATGCAAAGTAGGTAGGTCATAACATAATAAAAAAATATTTTTTGAAAACTTGCACGAATAAAAAAAAATTAATACTGTATGTACATAGGCATTTTTTATACCTATGCATATGGCTCTGAAGCTTACTGTATATTGAAAAATCCTACCTTAAACATCAACTTAAAGTGGGGTGCCCCTTAAAATCTTTTTTTAAAAGTCAGCAGCTACAAATACTGCAGCTGCTGACTTTAAATAATCGAACACTTACCTGTCCCAGGCGCCGCACGCCGTGATACACTGCGCAGTCATCTGGGACCTGTCACGTGTCCAAGATGACTGACTGCGGCGGGGGAAGTTTGATCGTTCAGAACGAGGTGACGAATAAAACGTAAGACGGGACTACGTAGAGGCCAGTAGCCAATAGCTTTTGTCTCCAATTCTCGACACACGATCGGAAAAAGTCTGATCGGATTTTGTTGTCGGAAAATTTTAGACCCAGCTCTCAAACTTTTTCCGGCGAAAAAAGTCTGATAGAGCCCACACACGATCTGACTTTTTGCGCCGGAAATTCCGACCGTGTGTACAAGGCATAAGACTGCATGGTTCAGCAATGTAGCTTTCTGTGTCACTTTCCTGCTTTCAACCTGTTCATTAAAACCAGCATCAATGCATTGTTCCAGTGAGTAGAGAGTAGTACAACTATTTTACTGTCTATGCAGTGTAACATGTGAATCAAGAGTGAATGATATAGAGATGCAAAGCAAATGCCAGGAAAAGTGTAAACATTTACAGTATTACAAGTTACAACTGTAGATTTAGCCGTTTGCCTGGAGTTTTACGTTAAAGAGATATGCTGGTATGTTAGAATCCCGGTTCAGTGATCTGTCAAAATTATGTCTTGTCAAAAGTCTATATTAGCTGTAATCTGAAAGAAAAATAGATCTCTCATTGAGTGATTTATTTCCTTTTTGACAGCAAAGTCAAATGTATAAAATGTACTGTCAATTCTTGATTAATGTTTAACAAATCTTAATGCTATAGTCTATAAAAAAAAAAAAAATATTGCCATCAGTTTAGTATATAAGCAACAAGGTCTATTCAAAGTTGATTTTACATAAATAATTATTAACAATTTTAATTGATGGAATGCTAATCTGCATTATTAATGCTTTTATATTGGGCATTCAGTGTAAAGGTGTAATAAGAAGTACAGAAAAAGTCATTTTTTCTGGTGGTAATGAGCAGTAAAAGCTAGATAGGTCTGTATATATGGGGGCGAGAATGCCCTAACATTTCAGTGTTGTAAGTGTGCGTCATGTCCTTAATGAGATTTATTCATATGCTGTATATACTAATTAAATATTTTCACTATCTAAAATGGCAACAGGGCAAACATAGTTATACCTTAGGAATGCAAACTGTGAGTAACACATCATATTATTTCTCTTATAACATTATATGTAACTTAGTATTTAAACTTTTTTGTCATAATAAAAAAGGTTAATATTATTTTTCTAAAGCAGATATTTTATTTGATATTAGGTACTCTTCCATAAAAAATAGTAAAGACATAGGTCATCGGTAAACTAGTTCAGTTTTTAAAGGGACTTAAAGGGACTGAGAAGCCCCCATGCTGTCTTAGGAAATTGACAGGTTGCTGGCTGTTATGCTGGTCCTCCATCTTCACCACTTTGTTAGCCCTTAGACATTGGAAAAAATATTAATCTGGTAAAGTTAGAATTACTGATCCAAAGGTTTGTTCTAGGTCAGTGACACGCTAAGTAGTATATCCTGACCATCGGCATGAAACCCAGGCAAATAGTTTATGCAAAAAGCGAATAGGAATAGCAGCAAAAAATCTCTTTTGGAAGATACCTTACCACCTCACCAGCCTCTTGTGGTCTAAATTACCTTCCTAGTACAGCTGAATTATGTTGCAGCACAGTCCTTGCGATTGTGGTCTTTATGCGAATGTAAATATAATTTAATTTCTGAATTCCCACCATCGTTTCTCTGTGAACCTTCCTTTGTGGTTGCTTTTCCTAAACCTGATTTAATTGGTGGGTTTCTAACTCTTTGACAACCCTCACGGCCCTCCATGCTGATTCTAACTTCATCCTTTTTTGCAAATACAACAACAATACCAAGCCATAAATTAAAAGAAGGGGGTTGGGTGGGACTTTGTATGAAGCACGGCTAGGTAACAAGGTGTGCAATAACATGATGGTAATTCCAAAGAAATATACATTGCATAATTGAAAATAACATGATAAACAATTGTAACACCTTAACAGTTTATTAAACATAATTCACAGTAATAATAATAGATACATTCAAGTATAGTAAATAGAGAAAGAACCTGTGCTAAGGTTCACATAAAAGTATGGATACACCACCAAAAATGGAGGAATAGGGTCTAATTACAAATAATTCGGCAGCAGCAACTAACCTGTGTATATGGCAACAGTGACAACAAATGAGAAAACAAAAAAGCTGCGCATAACAGTGATCAAATAAATTTGTGAATACGTGCACACATTAAATGATATCCAATATAAGTGTGCCTGATTAAGAACTAGTGGTATACACCGGCCTGATTGATCAAACCATACTGCAAACACCAACCAGTATCACCCATTTAACAAATAATCAATTCCATAAATGATAAGGATAATACATAAAGTGAAAATTGAATAAATGCAGGTGAAAAAACAAATGTGACATTTTGAAGTCCAAAAATAAATATAGCATCAAAAATGCAGCAACACCAGTGTGTCCAGAAAGTCCCAGGTAAAAAATTGTCCTCAATAAAACTTGATCCGGGATTATGTAAACCACCACCACTGAGTGAAGTTACTGCTTACCAGAATGAAATGATCCCCCATCACAGAAGATCAAATAGGCATCCAACAGGATAACTGTGTGACGACCTCCACTGGAACTGCAGACACGGACCTCCAAATACTCCGAACTGTAAACTCAATGGTCCTCCAGGACTCATACATTGGTGTGCATCATGTAAAAATTAGTTCTTAATCAGGCACACTTATATTGGATATTAGTTAATGTGTGCACGTATTCACAAATTTATTTGATCACTGGTAGCTTTTTTGTTTTCTCATTCAAGTATAGTAATTCAAAGTTCCAATTCATAATAAAAGAAATGATGTTACTAATGATAATAATTGATAAAATTATTTATCAAGAGGACTACCACATGCAAAGATGAGGGACCTTCCCACCATCCCATGTATACATTGGCCAGGGACAGGGAAAAACAGGCTCCCATAGAGGCCCCACATCTCTGCAGGTAGTAGTCCCCATAGAACATGATAAATTCCTGATGTGCCAGGGAGTATCCACTGAATTTGAATGGAAAAAAAGAGACTGCCTGTAGTCCTATTGAGTAAGGAATGCATGAGTATAGACTGGTGACATCACATGTCACCTAGCTATACCCATGTCTACATTTGAACTTATTTAATTGGATTAGCAATTTCTTAGTATCCCTTAAATAACCAGGAAGGCCCATGACAAGTGGCTGTAATTGATGGTCAATCCATTGACCTAATCGCTCATTCAAAGAACCTATTCCTGCCACTATGGGTCTGCCTGTTAAGGGATTACACCCTTTGTGGACTTTAGGCAAGAAATGAAATATTGGCATAATAGGATATTGTGGCAAAAACATGTCCATTTCTTTTTGTGTGAAGATGCCTATCGCGATTTCCCTTTCCAATAATAATGTTAATTTATTTTTTATAAGGCTGTGTTGGATCACCTCTAAGATGAACATAGGTGCTGGAATCAGAAAGCTGACAGATGGCTTCATTCCTGTAGTCTACGATGTCCATGACCACTATTAACCAACCGTCAGCATTTCTGATTACCACACTACTGTCATCCTTCAGGGTTTTAATGGCTTTCTTTTCTTCAATAGTAAGGTTGTTAATTGAACATTTAGTAGAAGATTTCTTCTTTAAATTACCTAGATCCCCCTCAACTAATTTCTGAAAAGTGTCCATATCCTTGCTGCGTGAATTAATGGGATAAAAATCAGAACTTATCTTGAACGGTATACCGACAGCTAAACTGTTTATTCATCGTGACAAGGATTGGACTCTGCTGCCAGATCAAGATAAATCCTCTAGTGCACAGACTTCAGGAAAGAGATGTGGGGAAGAAAGGGAGGGAGGAAAAAAGGAGAAAAAACAGGAGGTGAAGGAGGAGACAAGGAAGGGGAGGAAAACTGAAACGAAAGAGGAGACTCACCCACCACCACATCACCACAAGAAGGAATTGGATCACATTCTCCATAGTAATGCTTTCTGAGTGTCAGAGCGTGGACCAATCTGTTAATATCCAAAACTGTGCCAAAAAGATCAAATTGTTTGATCGGGCAAAAGTTTAATCCATGTGACAAAAGAGACACTTCATGGCTCTCTTAGACAAATTCAGAACATTAGCCGGTGTTATTAATGATGATTCTGCAACTGATATCTGCTTCTGTTGGCGGTATCTCCTTCCTCCCCTTCTTGTCCCCTTCCATCTCTTCTCTTTTTCTTGGTGGAGCCTCTGGCTCATTTGTTTAAAGTCTGTGGATTCGGATTGTGTTTGCCAGCTCCCTGACTTCCCAGAGCCTCTGGTGATGAGTCAGAATTAGTGACAGCTAAAGTGTCATTGGCTGACTCAGCTTCTAAATCTGAGAAGCGGACCCGTTTGTTAGTACGATGCCGATGTGGTCGGGTATATATAGGTTTCTTCAATGAATAGACAGTATTACTTTCATAGTCCACTTTATCTCTGTGCATTTTCTCCTGTTTCCCCGCCATAACCTCTCTTTCCAGTTTATCCAGCTTGCGATTAAGTTGCTTGTCAAACTCCCCAAATCTTTGATGATTTTGTGCGTCCATCAAATCTTTCTGAATATTGGTAATATCGCCCTGTAGGCGTTCCAGATCTTTTGTCTTTGAATTCACTTACACATACTGCATCAGAGACCACCGCCCTCCGTCAGCTCACCGAGCTCCTTGAGGAAAGTGATTGCACTGATTTGATTGACACTCTTGACTTAGACACTATTCTTGCCAATGTAGACGATGATCCTCCTAGTTGTCCCTCTTCTTTATCTCACAAGATAAGCATCAAGAAAAAGTCTAGCTTTTTCCCACCCCCAGCACCAATCCCTGTGCAGCACTGTTCCTGCAATCAGTTACCCGTGAGATTCGCAATTTAAAAATATACCCCAATCGCTCTCAGATCAAAAATCTTTCTTACAATCAACACCTCGCTCTACAAAACCTTAAAACCAATCCTTCCATTATAATCAAGCCAGCCAACAAAGGCGGCAACATAGTCATTCTTAATAAGAGTGACTATGTTACTATGTGCCTGGATATCTTGCAGAATAAACAGTGGTACAAAATAATCCCACTATCATTTATTACCCCCTCTCAACAAGAGCTTTATACACTTATTGACCAAGCCTTTCAACAAGGCATTATTGATAAACACACTACTGAATATGTTAGGACCCCATTCCCTAGAGAGGCTACCTTCTACGCACTACCTAAAGTGCATAAACACCTGCCTAGACCACCAGGCAGGCCCATTGTTTCTGGACGAGGTTCTCTTACAGACAATCTTAGTCTCTATATCGACAAACTTTTACAACCCCTTGTTCTCTCCTTGCCTTCCTACATTCGTGATACTACACATTTACTTCAGGGACTCTCGGGCCTCCACGTCGATGGCGACACCATTCTGGTTGCTATCAACGTCAAGGCCCTTTATAGTTCAATCCCTCACTCTTTGGGACTATCTGCCATCCAACATATATTATCTACTACTTCTGTATATCCTCCTGATCTGTCCACATTCATTATTAAAGCCCTCAATTTTATACTCACTCATAATTTTTTCTCATTCAATGGTTCCCACTACCTCCAAGTACAGGGCATGGCCATGGGCACTTGTTGCGCACCGGCCTACGTGAACCTGTACTTGGGGGAGTGGGAACGCTTACTATTTTTGGACAAATCCGCCAGTATATATACAAAACACATTGCGACTTTTCGTCGCTATATCGATGACATTTTGGTCCTTTGGCAAGGGCCAATAGAAATACTACACCAATTTTTGGTGTATCTTGCTGAATCTCAAATTCACTATGACATACATTACCACCTCTATTTCCTTTTTAGACCTTACATTAACCAAGGACTGTAATGGACATATACAGAGCTACCTTTTTCGTAAACCCACAGCTGGAAACACAATTTTGGCTGCTTCCAGCTTTCACCCACAACCACTTCTAAATTCAATCCCATTTGCCCAATATCTCTGTGCTTGTCGCAATTGCTCGACAGAAATCTCCTTTGAACACGAGGCCTCTGTCTTACGCAAAAGACTCCGAGCACGAGGTTATACTAATAGTGTCCTCAAAGACGCATATAAAAAAGCAAAATCCAAAGCTCGTCTTACATTACTCTCCTCTTCTACTGTCAAAGATACACGTCCTCCTCTCAGAATCATTACAAATTACTGTCAACAACATGTTCAGATTACCCATACTGGCATATACTCGCTACCGATAACTCTCTCTCTACTTTTGTCCCTACACGCCCCTTACTCACTTACAGACGTGCTCCGTCTCTCCGAGACAAACTTATTAAAAGTGAATACACTACTTCGGTTAAACCTTCCAACAAACTCAGGGGTACTTTCCCCTACGGCAACTGCAGATACTGCAGATATCTTCACACATCCACCATGAACTATACCCTGCCTAATGGCCAACAATTTTTGTCAATTGTCGCTCTATAGGCATAGTTTACCTATTGGAATGTGAGTATGGATGTTTTTATGTGGGAAAGACCAAATTACCCTTTTGGAAACGTATATATCAAATTAATCAAAAAGACCCTGATCTCCCCCTAGGACGACACTGTAAGCTTTTGCACCCAGACTCTACCCCTAAAATTTTGTTTAAAGCCTTAGACCATATTCCACCACCCAACCATGGAGGAGACTATAACAAAGCTCTATTACAGAGCAAATTGAGATGGATATTTCATCTCAATGCTACCTCGCCCCTGGCCTAAATGAGGCCTTTAACTTTAAACCATATCTTGAAGGGTTCCAATCTGGAGTTTGCGAATTGGATTTATAGTTTACCACATATATACAACCAGCGCATCTAGAATATTGTAATATCATGCTTGTGATTATTTACCTATGTATGTATTTCAATATGCTACTAAAATTGTCCCTATTCTCTCTCTTGTACATGCACCTAACTACAAATATGTTGCCTTTTTCTGTCTATATAGATGGTTGTTGCTACTTCTAAAAGGATCTGGACTCACATGCACGATATATAAGAATCCTTGTTCATATGACAATATCCATATATGCTATGTTACACGTGGTATCACATTTTAAATACTGGCATATGCACGGAACATCCAGAATCAAGCTGCCTGGCGCGGGTAAGACACTGCGCATGCACCCGATTTCCTTGGGTGCATGCGCATACCTGGTTCCTTATGAGCGCCGGTCTATCAGGCGCCCTTTGTTTGCGCTCCAGCTTGTAGCGCGGGCATTGGGGAAGCCTCTGCCCGCGCCAGTGACGCTGTGACGCTGGACGCGGCCCCGCCCGTTCGGACGGGGCCGCGCCCAGCGCCCATTCGTCAGAAGTCTCTTGGGGGAGATCCTGCAGCCTGATAGGCTGCTCTCCCCTTGACAGGCCAATCCTCTTCCAGCATTATTGGCGCTTCCCTTTCTGGCGCGCATACACAGCTGCGATCACTAATGGTCCCCACTATAACTGACCAGCAATTGCGGCCATAATTATGCCGTTCCATTGCTGGCGACCTGTGGCGACATCATACTTCCAGAGACATCATAGTCAGGTAAAAAAACCCTATACTTTTCTCATGTCTTTGGACAACCATGTATGGCCTTTGTGCCATCATCCATCATATACCTACAGTTTTTATTTTTATATTTCACACAGCTTCCAGCTCTCATTGGCCCCACGCCTACAAGTTACAGGCTGCTTGCCTGTTTCTTGTTTGAGACTTCGCAGCTTCTGGAGTCCCTTTCCAGCCTGCCACCAACCTACATGGCATTACTTCTTGATTTTACATGCACAGGCAATACACCAATGTCTACATCTGCTCCCTGAGGCCTCCTTTTGGCCTATCAGCCTAGTATTTCTAACAGAGACTCTCTCCGTTGCATGTGAGTACCACATCCCCAATACACCATTATGTCGGTCGCTATGGCAGTAATATTCTCTTCATACATGTCTGTATTTGTTGTTGTAATACTTTTTGTACTAATATTCACTCATTCACATACCCTTAGATGTGAAAGAAGGATATTAAAACCGCCTTGAAAAAGGACCAAAGTCCGAAACATGTTGGCGTTTTCCTCCATCCTACTACGTATTGCAAGTGTATGATCTTTTTCTGTTAAAGATAATTTTATATATTTGAATTCCATGTTTGATATGGTCAAATAGTGTATGCTTCCTGTATGCTCTGTTTTTCTTGACATATTGTATGCACCTAGCATTTTTGCACACTCTTTGGTGTACAGCCCAATAAAATACACCATATTTTGAATCTGCATACATTTTCTCTGTGTCTATCTGTTACTCAAGCATCCCTTAGGGGTATTGGCCGTGTTTATGCACACCAGGCCTACTGTGTTTTCTTTGTCTTTGAATTAATGATGATCCTGATTAGTTTAAAGGAACATGTCCATTCTGTTTTTAAATCATCATTAAACAGATCAAATGTGGGGAATTTTTTGATGCGGAGACCCCGAGATATGTGTTCCAAGGTGAGGTATTCAGTAAGTGTTTTGATATTCCAAAAGGCTCTGATTTCTTTGGCCATGTGATTTTTCGCCTTCCGAAATGATCGTTGTAAGGATATCCCGCTATCATCCTGTGATTGTATCATGTGTTGGGTCTGTTCAGATTGGAGGGGATTATCTGCTGGAGCTGTGGGAGTCCTGTTAAAACTAATATCCAATGCTGCAGGGGCGGACTGGGATCTTTCCATAATTGTAAGCCTTTGAGGGAGCCAATATGATGTAGTTCATACGAACCAAAATGTAACAAGAGTGTAGGAGTCAGGACACCGAGCAGATATTTATGAGCATACAAATCCGGACACACCAACTGAAACAAAAAGAAGAACCTGCTCCAGGTGTCTACTTCCTATTGATCTCTCCCCTCTCCAGGCGTGGGTGCGGCTCAATATGCAACCATATGCAAAAATTTAACAAAAAGGGTCCGGATGGCCGCACTCCAATGAAAACTATTTTTTTTATTGTTATAATAAATCCATGTAGCAAGGATAAAACCACTGACGCGTTTCACACCGTTATAGCAGGTGCTTATTCATAGCTAAGTTTTAAAATAATGATAAATACATATATATATATATGCAAGCAGGCAAAACCGTAAATTGGTGTAATTAGGCATCGTGTACGTCGACTACAGGTGACACAATGCTCTCAGTTCATATAAAGGTGAGTCAGCTGGACTTCTCTATCACATGATAACTCTTCAGACAAAAATAAAGGCAAACAAGCCAAACCCATAAAAGTGCTCATCCCTATCCTCTACCAAGCGGTTCAATTCTTTGGTGTAGTCTTCCTTATTGACCACTTCAATACAGGGCATTTTCACCCCCTTCCTGCCCAGGGCAGTTTTCAGTTTTCAGCGCTGTAACATTTTGAATGACAATTGCGCAGTCATGCAACATTGTACCCAATTTTTTCCCCACAAATAGAGCTTTCTTTTTGTGGTATTTGATCACCTCTGCGGTTTTTATTTTTTGCCCTATAAACAAAAGAAGAGCGACAAGTTTGAAAAAAAACACAATATTTTTTACTTTTTGCTATAATAAATATCCCAATTTAAAAAACAAAAAACATTTTTTTTCCTCAGTTTAGGCCGATATGTATTCTTCTACATATTTTTGGTAAAAAAAAAAAAAAAATCGCAATAAGCGTATATTGATTGGTTTGTGCAATATTATATTTATAGCGCCTATAAAATAGGGGATAGATTTATGGCATTTTTATCATTTTTTTTTTACTAGTAATGGTGGTGATCTGCGATTTATATCATGACTGTGACATTGCGGCGGACATATCGGACACTATTTTGGGACCATTCACATTTACACAGCGATCAGTGTTATAAAAATGCACTGATTACTGTATAAATGTCACTGGCAGGGAAGGAGTTAGCACTAGGGGGCAATCAAGGGGTTAACAGTGTTACCTAGGCAGTGATTCTAACTGTAGGGGGATGGGACTGACTTGGGGAGGAGACCGATATACTAGAAACACACGATATGTCTCCTCTCCCCTGACAGGACGTGGATCCACGGTCCTGCTCTTTAATGAGCGATCGCTTACATCGAGGCCACCGGGCACGCGCATCTACTCCTCAGTGATGCTGCGGCGCACGCGTGTCCCTATACGGCCGGGAAGCCGAGGACGTCATATGACGCCCCCCCATGAGATTTCCTCTCATTGGATGTGCATTAATGGCTTCAATATCCTGTTTTACCATCATTTTAATCATTTTGGTTACTGCTATGTTTAGGGTTAAAAGTGGATCTGTTTCTTAGGCCACTGTGTTCAAATTGCGAATCTGTTGTTGGTATATCATTCTTTTTCGTGGCAAAATGCTTTTTAATATTACGTTTTCGAATAAATTTATGCAAATCTATAAATGTCCTGAATTTATCTACACTCTTGGACAGGACATATTTTAATCCTAATTTCAATACTTCTAATTCCTCTATGCTAAAGGTGACGCTGCTCAAATAAAAAATGCCTGCATCTAGGTTTCACTCTTTCTTTTGCTTCTTCCCTCCTCTACTACCTCTACTCTTCCTTCTCCTGTGTTGTGATGTGGTGGGTGCCCTCTGTATGGGCCTCTTGGTCTCCAGTAATTTGCCTGTCCTCGGGGAGGTCCCCAATAGCCTCCTCTTCCTCTGTGTCCCCTCCAAGGGGTCTGCCATGTCCCCTGCCTCAAAAATCCCTTCCATAGTATGGTGGGTTGCCATTACTTTCATGTGGTCTATGGTATGGTGGTCCCCCTGATCTAGGAGGTGGCATGTCTGATCTATTGGAATCATATCTGTTGTGTGTGTGCGACCCATTATTTGGGTAGGCATGGGGATAGGGTGCATTATTAGGAACATTCCTTCTGGATGGACCTGCCCCAATATTATTGCTTCCTCCTCTCGCTGGTGTGCGAGGTGTGTGGTTCAGTGCATAAGATGTTAGGTCTCTCTCCATTGAAGATTCCCTAGAATGTGTGTTTAATTCTGTTTTGTCTTTCTGCCATTTGTATACCAAATGTAATCATTGGAGTCTCTATGAAATTTTTTGATCTTTTTCTTTTGAGTGTCTATCCAATTTGGTAATGTATTCTTGTATATGTTGCATTTTTTCTTTGTATTCTGTTGTATTGATTACTGGGTTAAGATGTTCTTTGAGTGTTTGTATTTTTCCTTCTAGTAATAGTTTGGTTTTCCTTCTAGAGATTATTAGTCCCAGAAGTTTTTTTTTCACTTAAATTGAAAAAATTATACCATTAATCCCTGATGTCTTGGCTATATAATACATCATTAGAGACCACATGCCAACAGAGCCTTTTAGGGGTAATACCATCCTTGACATATGTCTCCAATGTGGTGATATCCCACCAGGTTCTTACTTGTTTGTCCAATGTATGTTTCAATTATTTTAAATTATATTCAACATCTGAGTTAGGGATATTCTGTGAAACAATTTCCTATGTGTTCGCTCTTTTATTACTAACAAAATCAAATAATTCAATTGCTGCTGGGTATAGATGTGAAAGGCACATAAACGATAGCGCGGTTATTTTAATTATTTTATCAGACTATTTAGTGTAGATTGTTCATTGGGCGAGGGGTGGTGGTGAAATATGAAACCCATCTCTAGCCATGAATATACAAAATAATTGTATTTCTGCCCCGCAACACAAACCTGTTTTATAGATAAGGGGGGACTTGATCTTTCTCTTGTAGTTTCACTTTTGCTTACAGGTCTCCTCCCTGCCACCACATTGTCCCTGGACAGTGGCGGCTGGTGCTCCATTTTTTTGAGGGGGGCGCAAACAAAGCCCCAACCAACCCCCCCCAGTCACTCGCCTGTGATGGTGGGGCCTACAGACAGACATAAATATTAGATAGATAGACAGGTAGATAGATAAATAGACAGGTAGCTATATAAGCAGACAGACAGATATACATATAGACATACAGATATGCAGATAGATTTACAGATATGAAGTTAAAATGATACAATAAATATTATTGTACCTATATATTAATTTGTCTAATCCCTATAGCTAGTTAGTCTAAAAAGCACATGTTACTGATGATTTCACTATAATACAAGGTTAGCTATGAAATCAAGCACACGGCTTAATAAAACCAAAGTCTTTATTTCTCAAGGAAATAAGAAAGCCAACATGAAATATTAGAGAAACATATTACAATATTACAAAGCTTACATACAGAGCATAATACAAGAACATCAAGGATACTTATCACAAGGCTCTCCACGAGGCCTTGTATCATCAGCTATGCTCAGATATTGCAGAGAGGGCCAGAGCCATGAGGCTTAGGCCCAAGCCATGATCCAAAGGGAAAGGGCACGAATTGCCTGTGTGTGCTCTTTTTACTCAAACATACATGCCCATTCGTAGCCACCCCCTCTTGCCTCCTTGTCCAATGAGGTATTTGCCAGAGGTAGTCCTTGTAATATATTATATTGGCCTCTAGGTGGCAGTATTGCCCATATCATCTCCATGAGCCCTGGGCAGTCTTAACATGGTGTTTCCACCAAAAAAATAAAAAAATAGCTTAAAATTCATAAAAAAATAAAAATAATTGGAAAAAACATTTTTTTACACACCTCTAAATGCTTGTTGCTAGGGGGTCCCTCGTAGTCTGCCTCCTTCAGTGCCCAGGCACTGACATCACTTCCCCCCAGCACAGTCAGTCATCTGGGACACGTGACATGTTCCAGATGACTGCACGGCGTATCACGGCGTTCCGCGCCGCTCGCGCATGCGCAGTGGGCGCCCATAGTAAGACTGCCGGCGCCGCCGAGTGGAGCGGGGGAAGGGGGGGCTTCGATCCCCCGTCTCGCTGGACCCTGGGACAGGTAAGTGTCCGATTATTAAAAGTCAGCAGCTGCAGTATTTGTAGCTGCTGACTTTAAAAAAAATTTTTTAAGGGGCACCCCACTTTAACTAGTTCTTATTCTCTTTGAAGGTTGCTTGTAGAGTGGTAATCACTGATTCTCATCCAGACAGGAACCAGCCCCCCCCCCCCCTCCTGCTATGTAGATCCTGCTTGGGGCCATCTGTCTGTATCAATCAGGGAATGAAATACCTTTGAACTGCAAGTATCAGCCTGGCTGATCTTGGGAATAGGAAACAGATATGTAGAAACCCCAGAAATATTATATTGACTCATGTTGCCGTCCAACAGATAGATAGATAGATAGATAGATAGATAGATAGATAGATAGATAGATAGATAGATAGATAGATAGATAGATATACAGATATGCAGATAGATAGAGATACAGATATATATATGCAGACAGACAGATATACAGATAGATATACAGATATGCAGATAGATAGATATACAGATAGATAAATAAACAGAGAGCTAGACAGATATATAGATATATAGATATACAGATAGATAGATAGATAGATAGATAGATAGATAGATAGATAGATAGATAGATAGATAGATAGATAGATAGATAGATAGATAGATAGATAGATAGATAGATAGATAGATAGATATACAGATAGATAGATATACAGATAGATAGATATACAGATAGATAGATATACAGATAGATAGATATACAGATATATATGCAGAAAGATATACAGATAGTTAAATAGACAGAGAGATAGACAGAAAGATAGACAGGTGTATAGATAAATATACAGAGAGATAGACAGATAGATAGATATGCAGACAGACAGACAGATATACAGATAGATAAATAGATAGATAGATATACAGATAGATAGATATTTAGATATACAGATATATGCAGATAGATATACAGATAGATAGATATACAGATAGATAGTTAAATAGACAGAGAGATAGACAGAAAGATAGACAGATAGATAGATAAATAGACAGAGGGATTGACAGACAGACAGACAGATATACAGATAGATAAATACATATACAGATAGATAGATAGATAGATAGATAGATAGATAGATAGATAGATAGATAGATATGCAGATAGATAGATAGATATGCAGATAGATAAATAGATATACAGATGTGCAGATAGATAGATATACAGATAGATAAATAGACAGATAGATAGAGAGAGTTAGACAGATACAGATAAGAAAACAGAGACCTGTAAAGCATGGCTCTAGGACACAGTGTTGGGACCCCCATGGTATACACATACAGGAGATGAGTAATGAAATGCTCCAGCAGATTGTCGGGTGAAGGGCTGGAGCAGAGGTTGATTCTGAGGGCGCCCTTCCCCTCCCTCCACCCTCAGTCCGAGCACAGTATGAGAAGACTATATACAGCACAAGGTGCTGCTGAATATGGGTGGGGTGGACAGACAATTACAGGGTGTTGTTAGAACACATTACCTGGCTTCTCCATCCACAGAGCAGAAACTGGAAGTGACGCCGCCACCCATTTCCTACGGCAGTGCAGACATAAACAAGAATGACTCATAAGGGAGTGTATAGGCGCCCTGCAGTGCGCCACAAAGCATAAAAAAAAACTGCAAATGAAGCGTCTCGCCTGCAATCACGAGATTGCATTGGCGTCACGCTTTCCATAGTGCACTGTTTCCGGCACTCGAGCACAGTGCACTTAAAGGAACTTTGTTCTTTTTTTTTCTTAACCACTTCAATACCAGGTACTTATATATCTTCCTGCCCAAGCCAATTTTCAGCTTTCAGCGCTGTTGCAATTTGAATGACAATTGCGTGGTCATGCTACACTGTACCCAAACAAATTTTTTATCATTTTGTTCCCACAAATAGAGCTTTCTTTTGGTGGTATTTGATCACCTCTGCGATTTTTATTTTTTAAGCAACAAATAAAAAAATACTGAAAATTTTGAAAAAAAAATAGTTTTTCTTTGTGTCTTTTAAAAATGTTTGTAAATAAGTAAGTTTTCTCCTTCAATGACGGGCAATGATATGGTTGCACTGACGGGCACTGATAAGATGGCACCGATGAGGTGGCATCAATGAGATGGAACTGATGATAGGCACTGTTAGGCGGCACTGATGGGCACTGATAGGTGGCACTGGTATGCAGTACTGATGGGCACTCATAGGCAGCACTGATGGGCACTTATAGGCGGCACTGATGGGCACTCATAGGCGGCACCGATGGGCACTCATGGGTGGCACTAATGGGTACTTATGGGTGGCACTGATGGTCACTGATAGGTGGGCACTGATGGGCATGGATGGGCACTGAGAGATGGCACTGATGGACACTGATGGGTGGCACCAATGACACTGATGGGTGGAATTGCTGGGCATCACTTGCCTGGTCTGCTGCATAATGTTGCCAGTCAGTGCCCATTTGTGGGCATTGATTGGCATATATTTGGCATATTTTTGTATATGTGGATGGCCATGGGGTACGTACCTGGCCATCCACATGTTGAGGGCTTCCCTGGTGGTCCAGTGTGGGAATCCGAGGGGGGGCTGCGCTAATAAACAATCAGCGCAGACCCCCCGTCAGGAGAGCCGCCGATCAGCTCTCCTCTACTCATGTCTGCGAGTGAGAAAAAGCCGATGAACGTCTCTTCCTGTTTACATCGTGATGAGCCATGATTGGCTCTTTGCCGAGATCGGTGTAGAGATGTGTCAGACTGACACACCGCACCACCGATCGCTGCGATGCGCGCCCCCATGGGCGCGCGGTGGCTGTTATCCTGCTGGACGTCATATGACGGGAAGTGGTTAAAGGGCCTTTTTTTTTTTTTATTTTTTTTTTTTTTTAATATATATTTTTTGTGACTGGCTTTGGGGGGGGGGGGGGGGGGCTATGGACGGAACACCACTGTCCTTGGACAGTGAAAGGAGGAAAAGAAAACTGATGAGCTCATCTCAGTCAGTCTGTTCTCTCTCTCCTTCTATGAGCACTGCAGCACAACCCATTGACTCCTTGTGCAGCTTTTTTCTCCTCCTCTCTGAGTTCAGGAGTACAGACTGTACAGTTGACTGCAAGAAGCTAATACCAAAAATAAATGTAGGTACTTACACTGCATGCATTTAAAAAATACAATTGATTATGTATTAATGATTACAGAACCAAATTAATATGTACCTTTTATAGCTAGCCCAGGACCACAACTAATGATGTCAAGGTGGTGAGCAGCAAGAGCTCGGGGGACACTCAGTCCCAATCTCCTCTGTGCAATGTGAACCCAAAAGCACAGAGCTCTGAGCAGTCTGGTTTCAGAGCTGTCAAAATCCCAGCTAGAAAACAGAGAGAGCAACAGATCAAGCACAGTCTGTGCTTGAACATCTGGAACACAGACCAGGGAACCTGTCACCTGTACCATCTTATCACATGGGGGGCTTGTTGACTCCCTTGTGATAGCAATAAAGTTAAGCCAAAAATGTAAAAAGCTAAGAAAAATGAAATTTGGGAAAATAAAAAATAAAAGCTCCCCCATCACTCAATGCACACATACAAACACATTCATAGAGTACACGCTTGTATGTGAACAATTGCACCACACATATGATATATCCCCACAGAATGCAGACATCAATAATTAAAGTCCTTTATTTATGGTTAACTTTAAACTAATGAGCTGCAAATGCAGTTAAAAAATGTCACCTATTGATAACTTTAGGTAACATCATTTGTCAACATTTCATATATTGGGTAATTATTTACCACTACTTTCTTTTTTATTTTGTACAAAAAATTGGTGATTAAATTGTATTTGTGTGCCCTAAAATTTATTTTAGTTACTTTATCCAGGAAAATATTGACTAAACCATTGTGCAAATATTGTGAAACATTAAAAATTGCAATTACCATCTTTTATTCCATAAATTTAGTTCATTCAGAAAACCTATATTGTTCTGGAGGTTTAAGTAATTTATAGCCCAAAAATGCTAATTTTAACATGTGTGTGAAAAATTCAAACAGGAAGGTGATTTTTAATCCCAAGGAAAATAATGATCCTAGGATCCCTGCTTTTTATATTGTACAAATTTATGATGGGTTCAATATAAGGACCCCAGAAAATGAAGCCTTTTTGAAAATGTAAGTACCGTAAATATAATATTAAATTGTGTTCATCAACCCTTTGTGGTAAATCCGTCCTCTTATGTGAGGAACATTTCTCATCTATTCTACTTGAACCGTTAACTGAATTAGTGTTGTTGAAGGGCATGTTATTAGTTACACTGAACACATCCACCATTCGTATGTGAATGATGCAGCAAGTATTATATGTGGATTACATATTTGCCACGGACATAGATTCTGCATACAACATGGTGATGCAGTTAATCTGTGTATAGATGCAAAGATTGGAATATTGAGAGGACAGTGAAGTAAGGTAATATCAATTTTCTTTATTATTGAACAAGGACTTGAATAGATTGAGCCACAGTAACTGAAGACCTACAGACACAGGTTGCATACCAATTACATGAATATGAGATATCATGTGTGAGGACCTTGATTGTTCCTTTGGAAAGGTCCCATATTAGATAATGTACCATGAAGTGTTATCAGCTAGATTTGTAGACTGCATCTCATAAGTGACATTTACAGTCCTCTTCAATGCTTCAAGCTCTATGTGGATATGATGACTCTTCAGTCACATAAAAAGATCAGTTATGTATTAACAGATAAATATATGGTGACAATGTTTCTGTACTGCATGCTAGTGATAATCCAGCCCAACCTGATACTAAAAAAGCAATTACCCAATTAATTGATATTACAGCACATATTCTCTATTGGAAAATAATATTTTACATAGTGTCTGTTGCTTATTTTATATGTGCTCATGTTTTGTTTTGCCCTTGTTTTATTTCGCCCTTGATACTGTGCCTTTTTTTCTAGTTTCCTCTTTATACTAGGTATACAGATTAAGATTTCTCCTGTTAAACCCCCAGTCAATCAATAGATTTCCCTATCCACACTAATCAGCATGGATGGCGGAATCTCCCCTACCTGTTATTGTATTCTCCCGCACCTGACAGAATGCCTGAACACTGAATGCATCTGATGGGCTGCAGTTTAAGCATTTTTTGCCTGACTTCTTTGATTTTCAGATTGAACTTTGTCAATCTGGGGCCACCCACAGCTTGAATTTAGCTGAGTAGATCAATACTAGAATAACATTACTAGAAGTTAATGTTTGTCTTCCTGATTAAGTTTATTCTGAAACCTCTCTCATCTAATGCCATTCTATTTAACAATGTGTTTTAATTTGAGTTTTACAAATGTAATGAAATGTAAAGTCCTTTATTTTAGGGTCTCCATCTCTAGGATGCTTGGTAACCTCTACTTTTTGCTCATACTGCTTGGCACATTGTATCTAAGTAATGGTCAGTGAAGATAAGTGGTCGTTTTTAGTGGGCAACAGAACAGCAGGATTCTTTTTTTTTCTAAGAAAACACAATTTTGGACTGTTCTTTTCCTTTTAGAAGTGTTTTGACTTCCCTATAATAGAGAGGGTAGGGAATCTGGACTATACTCCCTTTGATGGGAAAGTATGTGAATGGAGGCCAGGGGAACTGTGTAGACATGGGTTTCTCCATTGGAGTTACAATATTTTGAATATGTTAAATATGTGACAGCACAGGTAAATGAAAAGTAGTAGGTGTTGAATATTACATTGCTGAAGGTTTGGGAATAAAGTTTTTTTTTTTTTTGTAAACATGCAATCCCAGATTGGACAGTTTTTATTACTTCAGGGGGAGATCTTTCTTGATGGGAACACACGTTCCCATGTGTGATCATGAAGCAGCAGATGCTGGTGATTCAGAAGCTGTAATCTGGTTAAGCCAGTCTGCTCTGTCTAACATCCCATAATGTTTTGCAAAGAGCCTTATTGGCCAAAGTCTTGCACCTAACCAATGATTGTTTGCAGCTAAGTTGCAGCTCACGCATTATAAAAAAGTGCCATCTCACCAGCTTTTCATCAGTGTGTTGAACTGTTGATAGAGCTTTGAGGGAGACAGCATTTTTTTTGGTGTACTACTACAGCTTTACAGTTCTAGGGATGAGCTTCGAGTTCGAGTCGAACCCATGTTCAACTCGAACATCGGCTGTTCGGCCGTTCGCCAAATTTCGAACGTTATGTGCCGTTCGCGCCAAATTCGAGTGGCGGTCACGGCCTATAATTCACTGCGGCATCACTCTGCATTGCTGGCTGATGATTGGCCAAGCATGTACTATGACCCGCATGCTTGGCCAATCACAACGCCGTCTGTCTAGTGAGTCGTAATTGGCCAATGCCAGGGTGGCTTTGGCCAATTCTGGCTCAGGGGGTTTAGTACATGCTCCACACTATATAAGTCCGCCTGGAAGTCGGCCTTGTGTAGTGTGTTCCGGCGTGGTGATAGAGAGAGAGAGACAGTGTCATTTCATTTCATTTGAGTTAGATAGAGAAGGCAGGAGGCTAGTCAGTTAGCTGCAGTCAGTGTATTGTGTATATATATATGCATCCTAGGTGTTGTGTGTGTATATATATATATATATATATATATATATATATATATATATATATATATATTTATATATATATATATATATATATATACACTGTATTCAGTTTAGCTAGATTCGTTCCTGTGTACTGTGTCATCTGCAAAAGCTACCCCAATTGCTGGTGTTCTGCTGATTCTATCCGCAGGCAGCTGTAGTAATTACAGTTGGTGTATTGTGTCATCTGTACAGTGTGCACCTAAAGCTACCCCAATTGCTGGTGTTCTACTGATTCTATCCGCAGGCCGCTGTAGTAATTACAATTGGTGTATTGTGTCATCTGCACAGTGTGCACCTAAAGCTACCCCAATTGCTGGTGTTCTGCTAATCCTATCCAAAGGCCGCTGTAGTAATTACAGTTGGTGTATTGTGTCATCTGCATAGTGTGCACCTAAAGCTACCTGAATTGCTGGTGTTCTGCTGATCCTATCCGCAGGCAGCTGTAGTAATTACAGTTGGTGTATTGTGTCATCTGCACAGTGTGCACATACAGCTACCCCAATTGCTGGTGTTCTGCTGATCCTAACCGCAGGCAGCTGTAGTATTTACAGTTGGTGTATTGTGTCATCTGCACAGTGTGCACCTAACGTTACCCCAATTGCTGGTGTTCTGCTGATCCTATCCGCAGGCAGCTGTAGTAATTACAGTTGGTGTATTGTGTCATCTGCAAGAGGGCAAGCACGCCCTGTGTCTAGAGGCAACAGTGCTGGTCGTGGACACGCATCCTCATCAGCACATGGCCGTGGGACACGCTTGCCGTTTTTTTCGGCAGCTGGCCATGTTGAGCCGCAACATGCCGAAGACTTGGTAGAGTGGATGACCAAGCCATCCTCATCCTCCTCATCCTCTCTCACCCAGGCTCAGGGTACTTTGTCTGGCAAAGCAGCTGCCAACGTGGCCTCTTCCCTCGGCTCAATGGCATCAGTCACTCCTTCCCTAGCCCCACCCTGTCCTCCTAAAGGAGTCCCCCAAACTGTTTGACCACAGTGTTGGGTACATGCTCTACGAGGATGCCCAGTGTTTTGAAGGCTCTGATGATGGTACCCAGCTAGAGAAAGGCGGTAACGTAAGCTCCGGGGAGAGAGGGAGTGCCCAAGAAGAACAGCAATCTGGCAGTCATGTTCCCCCAGCTGCAGCATACTGCCAGGTTTGAACCAGTGATGAGGAGCGAGGGGATGATGAGGTCAATGACTCCACGTGGGTTCCTGATAGGAGAGAGGAGGAGGAGGAGGCACATCTCCAACGAGGCAGGATGCCCTCCAGGGGCCAGCTTAAGGGCAGCACACCGACTGCATCACAACGCAGAGCTCCGCATGTGCTGTCTCTGCGCCTTATTCCAAAAGTTCTTTGGTGTGGACCTTTTTTGAGACGAGTGCATCAGATCGCACTGTTGCTATTTGCAACACATGTCACAAGTGTATCTCGCGTGGTCAAAACATCACCCGCTTGGGCACCACATGCTTGACCAGACATATGTTGGCCTGCCATGCAGTTCGTTGGCAAGCGTACTTAACAGACCCACACCAAAGAACAAAGCAGACCTCTCCTTGCTCCTCATCAGCTGGGATCTCCAACCCCACTATACCTTAAGTCCTCTCTGAAACCTGCACTGAGAGGAATGAAGGTGTAGAATTAGGTGTGTCACAGCCAAGTACTTGCGGGCAATCTACTATTGGTACACCGACGTCAGATTGTACCAGGCAAATCTCCCTGCCCCAGCTGCTGCACTCAATCTACCGTCTAGGAGGGGTGACTTTGATAACATCTTGCTGCAGAAAGAAAAAATGTGGACATACTATTTCAATTCTATGGTTCCATTTGGTTTAAACACAGAATGTACAATGCAGCCCTTTTTAAAGAGGTAATAATGTCATGAGAAATAAAAGATTAACCACTATTTGGTTATGACGATACCTAAGTTCATCTATTATGTATCTGTTTACTTCTGACCACCACCTGATTTTCTTCTCCTTTAGCCTGGGTTCAGACTAGTGCGGTGCGAATTCAAGGCCCTGCATGACTGCGCAGTGAAACGCCGGCTGTTCTGCAGATTGTACGCGTTTTAGGTGCGAATCAGCTGCAAATTCATTAGTAACCCTTCCTGCCTAATTTGAGTTGCTAATTTTGTGCTGACCAAGCTTTTTGGCTGATTGTCTGGCTGCTTATAAAACCTGGTAGGTCTGTGTACACTTCCTGGTTGTCCAGCAGTCTGTACCTGTGTTTTGTGTGTTTCTTTGCAAGATGTGTGCTGCTCTGCCAATGATCATGCCAACTGTTGTTGCTGCAACAGCAGCAATCTTGCTGGAAGAAGAAAATCGTAGAAGGATGCGTAGAAGAAGAAGATACTGGGTTCATCCCATCATTGCAAATCGTGAAGAAAGAGGCCAGTTCATGATATTGTATGGGCACCTCCGTGGGCATGAAGAGAATTTTTTCAATTTCACCCGCATGTCAATTAGTAGGTGAGTACTGTTTCTGCAAAACCATACTTAATTTGTAGCCATTGATGTATAGTGTGTTTTATATTTGCAAGACACAAGTCCATCCAGTCTAACCTATGTGTGATTATGTTATTTTAAGATTATTGTAACTAATAAGCCTTGTTCCCCCCCCCCCCCCAATACAAACTGTACATTATTTCAGCATGCAACCTTAAGGGCACAAAATTAGCGTCACCTTGCACCCCCCTCCTGGTGTAAGCCAGGTCATATTCCCTGTTTTTTTATTTGGATGTTTTACCCCCCAAATACCTTGGCCCAAAATTGCTAGTGACAAGTTGCTTTGTGGGTGTTGGTGTTGCCACGCAGCTTTGTTTAGCATTTTTGGCTCAGACAATTGTTACTGTTAATTTAAAAGGCCAGTGGCTTCTTCTTTGTGGAAATGAGGACCCATATGCCATTTTTTTTGTTCCTGTTACTTATTTATCCATAATTAGATTGGAACTAAGGATGCCTGCCTTGTTACCCTAAATAATGTCCTTAACCACTTACCTTACTTTTTTTTTTACAGTATGCCCCAATGTTTTTCCCACATGTATTTAAGTTTTTTTTTTTTTTTTTTTTTTACTCAGTTTTGACGAATTGCTGGGCTTAATCTCCCCTCGCTTGCAGCGTCAGAACACGAGTTCCAGACCAAGTATCCAGCCTGCTGAAAGATTATTGATCACATTAAGGTAATTATGATCACTCATGTCATTTGTCATGCGTTATATTGACCATGTTTTATGTATTTTTTAGTTTTTTTTACCTGGGTATTTTTAAAAATATGACGGCACAAAAAATGTAGGAATAATTATTTATACACGTATCATAAAATATGATAAAAATATAAACTTTACCCATGTATAAAACATAAATTAACTCTGCAATAACTTAAAAACAAAAAACTTGCCTGTCAAGTAGGCCTCTTCCCTGATTTATCAAAATGTGTCATGTTGGTCCTTAATCATGAACAGACCTCATCACAGATTCTGATATGTTTTTTGGAAAGGGGCCTCATAGGAGTATTGAGTTGCGGAAGCTGGGTCATCACTGGCAGTGTGGGGAGCAGGCCTAGCCTCCCCATGTTGACTTTGCCCATACATACCCTGAGTTTGGGGGTGGGCCCTAATTGAAGGAAGTGGGGATGGGATGGGATAGGGAAGGTTACTGTGTGGCCCTTCATATCTGGAGATTGGCTTGTCATAACTTGAGGGATATGATGGTGGATTATAGGGGTAAGGATGGTGTTGCTGCTCAGGGTAGTGCGTGTATCTTGGGTAGTGATGGGGAGGTCTTGGTTGGGGCACATTTGGGTAGGTAAAAGCAGGTTCCTGCTGTGGCTGGGAGAAGGAGTGCATAATTTTTTCTATATTTTTCCGCATTTCATAGTACCGCTCTGGGGGTACCTTTTTAATTAGTGGTACAAAACTGAGTGCCAGGATTGTATCGGGACATAAAAATGCATCCACCTTTGCGGTCATGTTTTTTAACATGTCTAATAAGCGCTCACTTAGGTCAGGTTGGGATAGTGCTGGGCGCCTCCGTGGCACTTTGCCAGGCTGACCAATTTGTGCAGGAGCAGAGGATGGCCCAGGGACAGCCTCCTCTACCCCTGAACATTGTTCTTCTGGATGAGTTTCCCAGAGACTGGAAGATGTTTGGATTAGTGCTAAATCCTCTGTGTCTTCTGGAATATCAATGGGTGCTTCCTCCTCTGTTTGTTGTTCTTGTTCTTCCTCCAAAACATCTTGCTCCTCCCAACTAGATTCTGTCCTGTTTTATATTGTAAAAATGGTAAAAATTAACTCGGCATATTGATGATTACCAGATTGTGCGTTACATAGATGATGTAAATGAAAACTTACTCCCTCATCTCCACAATGGGTTGTAGAAACTCCAAGTCCCTGGCAAACATATAGGGTACCCAAGGCGCTGCCCCCGAGCCACTCCTTATTTCTCTGAGGTGCCTCATATATTTTCTGTAAGCATTTTTTTTTTGTCATTTTAGGTACTTAGCAACAGGAAATTCCTTTGGAAGTTTGCACTATGAATTCAAGGTTGGAAAATCAACGATTAGTGGCATTGTTCATGCTACCTGCCTAGTCCTATGGGAAGAACTGAAGGACATTGTTATGAAGAAGTCCAAACCAGAAGAATGGCTGATGATAGCGGACCTATTCTGGGAGAGATGCAACTTCCTCAACTGTCTTGGAGCCATTGATGGCAAACATGTACGCATCCTCAAGCCTCCAGCTAGTGGGAGCCAATATTTTAATTAATTTTAAATTAAAAAATATTTTTCGTTGGTATTAATGGCAGTGGCAGACGCAAATTATAAATTTATTTATGTTGATGTAGGTTCTTATGGCAGCAGCTCAGATTCTAGTGTATTCTCACATTCCTCATTTGGCCGCTTGCTGCGTGACAATACACTAGACTTGCCTAATAATTCTCCCCTGCCAGGGACTACAGAGCCTCTCCTCCCACATGTATTTGTCGGAGATGAAGCTTTCGCACTGTCCCAGAACATGCTCAGGCCTTTTTCAAGTCGCTCTCTGACAACTGAAAAAAGAGTGTTCAATTATAGGCTGACTAGGGCACGCAGAGTAGTAGAATGTACATTTGGAATTCTTTGCAATAAGTGGAGATTCATGCATACCTCTATTAACCTCAGTATTGATCATGCGATCAGTGCGATTAAAGCTGCCTGTGCCCTGCACAACTATGTGCGTGAAAGAGATGGGTTTCTTTTTGAAGATTCCCTGACCCATAACATGGAGGCAGCACATTGCAATATTCCTAGGGGCAGCACTACTGGTACACTTATTAGAGAAGAATTTAAGAATTTTTTTTTGTCACCAGCTGGGGAGGTGCCTTGGCAGATGAATTCTATTGACTAAAAATAAATATGTATTTTTTTGCTGGATGTAAATGCATGATAATATAATGCTAAGTGTGCTGTATGAAAAATGTTGTATGTAATTTTGGCTATGAAAAATAAAACTTTTTTATCTCACATTTGTGGTGTACCGTATTTATCGGCGTATAACACGCACCGGCGTATAACACGCACCCCAAGTTTAGGAGGGCATTTTAAGGAAAAAAAGTTTTAGGAGGGAAGTTTAGGGAAAAAAAAAAACTTACATTTAAGCGTCATTTGCAGCTTGCCCAGCCTTGCCCAGCGTCAGTGCAGCCTTGCCCAGCGTCATTGCAGCCTTGCCCAGCGTCATTGCAGCCTTGCCCAGCGTCATTGCAGCCATGCCCAGCGTCATTGCAGCCTTGCCCAGCGTCATTGCAGCCTTGCCCAGCGTCATTGCAGCCATGCCCAGCGTCAGTGCAGCCTTGCCCAGCGTCATTGCAGCCATGCCCAGCGTCATTGCAGCCATGCCCAGGGTCATTGCAGCCTTGCCCAGCATCGTTGCAGCCTTGCCCAGGGACGTTGTACCTTGCCCAGGGTCATTGCAGCCATCCCAGCGACATTAGAAGTCCGGTCCGGGTTTAAATTTCCCGCCGCCGAGACTCTGTCGCGTGCGCCGCCGAAAAATGTCCGAGGCGCGGCCGAAAAAGACCGAAGCGGCCCCGGAAAAGGCCGAGCCGACTGTTCAGCTCCGATCGCGGTCCCGCCTCCCTGCTGTTTCCGGAACGAGCGCAGGGAGGCGGGACTCCGAGTAGAGCCGAACAGTCTGCTCGGTCTATTGCGGCGCGGCTTCGGGTTTTTTCGGCCGCGCCTCGGTTTTTTTCGGCGGCGCTCGCTATTTTTTGGCGGCGCTCGCCATTTTTGCCATTTTTGAATTTTTTTTTTGGGGGTATCGGCGTATAACACGCACCCACGACTTTCCCCCGATTTTTAGGGGGAAAAGTGCGTGTTATACGCCGATAAATACGGTATGTCATATTACTAACCTTAGAAATTCTAACAATATGCATTTATTTAGGGACTCATCCATCCCTAGATAAAGCTGTTGCACAATGTGCACAATATTTACAGCATGTGGCCTGGTACAGATTTGGGGGTGACCACATGCTGTTTGTTAAAATCTAATAAATTAAATTAATGTACACCATCTAAAAAATACAGGACAGCATATACAGGTAGTAAAAGGTAATAAAAAAACATACATTTGTCAGCCTGAACTTGGGAAGAGCACCTGTTCCACTCTGGCAAGAGGTGCACGTTTTTTGACAACGTTGTCCTTATATTTAGGATGCCGGGTGTCATAAATCATGGGTTTCTCCCTCACAAGTCTGATCAACTCCTCACAATCCACAGATTCTTTCTCATTTGATGATGCTTTTCGCCCTCTTTTGGACATGCTGGTTCCAGTCCGGATTTCAAAAGACACAGGGGAGGAACAGGAAGAAGGGGAGGTGTTGGAGTGGCGCGAATTTCTGTTCAGGACGCAAGCCAGATGCGAATCAGATGCGTGCCCATAGAAGATAATGGGCCTGAATTCGCACCTGATCTGTCCCGCACCGCACCAAAGTCAGTGGCGGTTTTTCTGCAATTCGCAGTGCGCATGCACCGGACATGTGTGAACGTGCCCCATTGAAAACAATGGGTTTTCAAATGTCCTGCGAATTCGCAGTATTTTGCCCCGCTGCGAATTTGCAATAGTGTGAACCCGGGCTAAAGCTACAACCATCGGAATGCCTGTGAATACATTGTGATTAGGTGTGTGCAAGTGTGTGTGCAGCTGCATTTTTTCCCCCTTTTAAACAGACAACGTTGTCTTCTTTTAATTCTTTATGGTTTTTGTGATCTCTCTTCGCTATAGGAATTTTGAAGTGGTTTCTCATATTATTTGTTCTTTTTCTATTATTAAAATTGATCATATTAATCCAGCAACAGGTCTCCCGCCGCTCTTCTTGGGGGAATTTTTCTTGTTTAATTTTTCCCTGTTTTTCCTGATATGCTATAAGACTGGGGGGGGGTCATGGTTTCTGACTGATATCAGTCTAGAATTTAGTTGCAGATTTATTAAATTTTTATATACTAAGTTAAACTAAACTAGGTAGATCCGGGCACAAAATATATTTTAAACCTACAGTCCCTGTCTTGTTTGCACCGCCTGTATACTGCTGTTCAGAGTATATAGGGCCTGGGTGCCCCACACCTTTCCTTTTTTAAATTTGGGTGCGGAGTTCCCCTTAATATCCATACAAGACCCAAAGGGGCTGGTAATGGGCAGGGCGGGGGGTACCCATGCCATTTTTCTCAATGATTTTCATCCATATTGCCAGGACCAGACATTACATTAAAACCGCAAGCAGTTTTAAATGACTTTTTTTTGTTTAGAAATGTAATTTTGTGCAGGGACTGTTCTAAACACGGGAAACACATGCCACTTCACAGGCATACTATAGACACCCCCCAAGCATGATATTTAAAGGAATATTTCACTTTTTTTTTTCACTTTAAGCGTCATTAAAATCACTGCTCCTGAAAAAACAGCCGTTTTCAAAATGTCTTTTTGCATTGATACATGTCCCCTGGGGCAGGACCCGGGTCCCCAAACCCTTTTTATGACAATAACTTGCATATTATCCTTTAAAAATATCACTTTTGATTTCGAACGTTCGAGTCCCATAGACTTTAACGGGGTTCTAAAGTTCACGCAAACTTTCGGTCCGTTCGCAGGTTCTGGTGCGAACCAAACCGGGGGGGTGTTCGGCTCATCCTTATTCTGAATACAGTACTATATTCAGTGCTGTAGTACCAGTGCATTTGCTACTGGTTCTTTGCAGTGAATTGCATTTTTGTGTGGCTAGGAGGAATGGAGTGTAAGATCACCTGCATTCAATACAATTTGTATTGACCCAACAGCCCTCTACAGCTACTTTTCCTTTTGTGTGTTCTGTTGCTGTATTGCTGCTGTTTTTCTTTTATTGTTTGCTCTTTTGGGTGTGTTTGTTTGCTTTATCTTTCTTTATTTTCTAGTTAGTATTCATGTCCATTTCTTTTATTCCGCAAAAAAAAAAAAGATTTTGCTTGTATTGTTTTAGTTTTTTTTTTTTAGCTCTTTTGTTTGTGGTTTATTTTGTTAGCTGTCTTTTTAAAAAAAAAAATGTATGGGGTCAGCAGCAGCAATAGTCAACTTAGAGTTGTTGTGGACGCCAAAAAATCTGCCCTTTGTTTGCAGCGGAGCACTACATACTATCGTGGTGCAGTTTAGCCCACAAAAGCACCAAATATTCCAGTGCACCCAAGCACCACCTACTACACCCCCCTTGAGGCAATTAAGTTCGCATTTGCAGCGCTATACAAATCATTCATTCATTCATTCATATATCTATTGCTGCTAATCAGAGTAGGGAGTAAGCTCCATCATCTCTGGGATGCCCAAAGAGAAGCAAATAGTAGTAGAGGAACATAGTAAGGGAGAGGCACATCAATGAAGCAGGATGTCTTCCAGGGGCACAGCTACCCTATTCCAATGGAGGGCAGTGTTCCATGGGTGCAGAGTACAGTTATCTCCCAGTCTTCTCCTGTGTAGGCCTTTTTCAACACATGTGCTGAAGACTGGACCGTAGTCATTTTCAGTCCCTGCCTAAAGCATATCAAGTGTTGGAAAACATTGGTCCTTTGGGTACTATGTGTATGAAGATACACATGACCTCTCATCACATGGCTCAGTGACAGGAGCACCAGAATACTAACCATCTGCAGGAAAATGGTCACACTCCTGTTCATCCTCCTTCCAGCTTCTTCCTTTCTACCTCTACCCCCACTATGCAAGGTTCTCCTTTAGTAGTCTCTATCGATAAGTATTAAAGTCTGTCACAAGGTGTCAGATGTTTTCTTTAGGCTCGTCCAGTGGGCCCTCATGGGGCAAAGCAGAGTAGGGGAAAGTGTAAAATTCTGCCAGCTCCAACTTCAACCTCTAGTTGTAGCCTTTAGCAGCCAAGTGTCTCTGCTCCAGCTGCTGAAAAATATATACCACTAGCCATCCCCATGCTCAGCAACAATGGCCGTTTGGCCAAATTGCTGCCTTTACAGCTCCTGCCTGGTGGATTGTACCGCCTTTTGTGAGGTTGTGTCCTGTGCTGTACCACAGTGGCAGACCCCCAGGTATCATTGTTTTACCCCTATGGCAATTTGTGCCATCCACCATCATGTGGGAATATTTCCATGTCACTGGACCATATGATCATCAGCAGGGTCCATATGACCACATACACATAGTCCAGCAAGCTTGATTAGGGATGGTATATTTTGCTTACAGCCCACTGGATAACTGTTGGCAGCTGGAAAAGATGCAGGACAGGCACACCATTAGAGCTGATAGTGCCACCCTATGTCCTTTTAGCTGCTAATGGTGACAGAGCAGTCACCTCCACCCCCTCCTCCTCCATACTCTCTTCTGCTGAGTCATTCTCATAACCACCATTTCTCTGCAAGTATTTAAGTGGCTATGCAAGAGCCTGAAAAAGGGCCCTAGTATTTGTGACATCAAGGAGGGGGACCATTACTGTTTGGCAAATCTCCTGGATCCATGTCCTGCAGCATAACTCTTCCTGCCCTTGCAGAGGGAGGAAAGAATGAAACAACTGGAGGTCATGCTGCAGAATAACTTGTTAACCTCCTTTCCAGAGGCTGGCAGTATACTGTCTCATGGGCAACATGGTTTGAAGCTTCCTGTGGGTGAAATGAGGTTGGGGTGGCTGCCCAACTGAAATATTCAGAAGTTTTTTCACTACCCAGCTCTCAGGGTTGTCCTTTGCCTGACGCTATTGCCAGCGGCTGCATCATATGGTAGGAGATTACATGGAGCTAAAGTGGTTGTAAACCCTTACAGACCACTTTGACCTACAGGTAAGCCTAGATTAAGGCTTACCTGTAGGTCCAAGAAATATCTCCTAAACCTACACGGTTTAGGAGATATTTGCAAAAGAAAGGCGCTGTTGTCTACCGCGCATGCACCGTAGACAGCGGAGCGCAGGCGCACTGAGCATGCCGCTGCTAACGGCAATAATGCCTTTAGTGGCATCGCGGCTCCGGCCAGTCACAGCACAAGAGCCGCGATACCCGGAAGTCACTTCGGGTATCATGGCGGCGTCGGAGGAGGACAACGAGAGTCGCTTCGGGGGTTTCCATCTCAGGCAAGTTATGCTGTGCATACTAGCTCATTATGCCTTTGCCTTGCAGGGTCTATTTTTTTTTTTGATCGGCTTTACTTCCTCTTTAAGGGCAGATGTGGACACCCTTGACTACTGGGTGATGAGGATGGACCAATGGCCAGAGCTTTCCCAGTAGCAGTCAAACTGCTGGGCTGTCCTGCTGCCAGCATCCTCTCTGAATGTACAGGGGGCTTTGTGGCAGAGTAAAGAGCCTGTCTGTCCCCAGACACAGTTGATCATCTGATGTTTGTTAAGATGAACCAATCCTTGATCAGCAGTGACTACCAAGATTCTGTTGTGGATTATATTTCCTGCGGATTCGAGGCCCCTGATTGGATAAACAGGATGAACAGGAGTGACAAGTGGTACGAGTGCCTGTCAGGATCAACAGCAGAAGATCAGTCCAGAGGTTCGAGAGATTCCTCGCAGAAGGTAGAAGGCTGGAACTGGTACTAGAACATCTATCTTATTAAATAATAAAATATTAATATTCAAACAAAAATATATAAATATTGATCCAACATAAACCATGAATGTAACAGCAATCAATTATATCAGAAACAGTGAGTACAGTGACATAATAGAAAAAAAAATATATAGTGACTCCTCCAAAAATTACAAATTGTGAAAAAGAAACAAAAGATCCAATTATTGAAGAGAAAATAACTCCTCTTCCATAAAGACCATTATCGTTCAAAATCCAACACCTTTACATGTGATAATATACCGTATTTATCAGTGTATAACACACACTTTTTTCCCCTTAAAATCAGGGGAAAATCGTGGGTGCGTGTTATACGCCGATCTCCGCTGATTGTAAACGGAGCAGAGCGAGCACCGCCAACATACACAAAGCCGAGTACACTTGGCTAGTCTCGGCTCCTCTCGCAGTCCCGCCCATGTGACTGTGAGCGGAGCCGAGACTAGCCGAGTGTACTCGGCTTTGTGTATGTCGGCGGTGCTCGCTCCGCTCACAGTCAGGCTCACTGTGAGCGGAGCGAGCACCGCTGACATACACAAAGCCGAGTACACTCGGCTAATCTCGGCTCCACTCACAGTCACGTGGGCGGGACTGCGAGAGGAGCCGAGACTAGCCGAGTACACTCGGCTTTGTTTATGTCACCGGCGCTCGCTCCGCTCCCAATCAGCGGAGATCGGCGCCACTTTTAAATTCCTGCAATGAAGCTGCAAAGAGACACAGGGCTGCAAAGAGACACAGGGCTGCAAAGAGACACAGGGCTGCAAAGAGACACAAGGCTGCAAAGACACTGGACAAGGCTGCAGATGGACATTGGGCAAGGCTGCATTGATGGGCATTTAAATGTAAGTTTTTTTTCCTTAAACTTCCCTCCTAAAAGTTTTTTTCCTTAAAATTCTCTCCTTAACTTGGGGTGCGTGTTATAAGCTGGCGCGTGTTATACGCCGATAAATACAGTAGTTGTGCATGTACCCTCATGTGTGAACCTAAATTACAGGAGGTCTATAATACCCTGCTGAAGGATATCTGGGATCATGTCCAAGCTACAACCATGGGGTCACCTCCACTCTGATCAACCACTGGTGTAAAACACCTCCTCCTCTTTACTTCAATACCTCCGGGGAAAGGAATTAATTGTTTGTTTATGCAGTTTTATGTGAAGGGTAAGCTCCCAATAAGGGTTTGTAATTTGTCACTGTGCAGAGATATAATTTTGTTTAGATGTTTTTGGCTGGGTAAATACTGTGTTGACCATTAATGTTTTCATTGCATCATCATTCAAAATGGACAAAACATAATGTTTCTTCATGGTACTTTAAATTTTAGCTTTAATTTCAAACAACTTTATTCTTCTTTAATTTTTCTAATGCCAGATGGAGTCTTCATGCTCATTCCTTCTTGAGTTGCCTCCTAAATAAAATAAAAATAGCTTCCCTGCTGCTAATCTGTATGATTTATAACTTTGGAACCCAAAAATATACCAGTTCAAATTAATATTTTGGGCTGAGCTATGACTTCTCTCACTTTCTAACATTTAATCCTATTAGAAAAAATGAGATTCTATGCATAAAGTTCTTAACATTTTGTATATAGTCACTTGAAAAAACTACAATGTCATTTTATTCACATGGTTGTATGGGAAGATACTCTTGTACTAAAATTGTTGACTCCTTAAAAAAAAAAAAAAAAAAATATTGATTTATTGCAGCATATAAGTACCATTACAATGTGGCGTGTTTGTCTTGTTGACTGTTTTAGGATGAACCTGAAAAACTGCACTTAAAGTTTTCTTCTATTAAAGGTTTGAGTAAAAAAGTGTTGATATTGAATGTGAATCTGTATCTCTAATGTGTACAAATTGCATATAATGTGCCTGGAAAAATACAATTTCACTTAGTATTTCTGGCTAAAATATGCCTACTCCAAAACCACCTCACATCATAAAGAGTGTGATTCAATTCAGCTAACCATTACAATCTTTTTTTCATAAACTGCTTTTGGAAGAAACACAAGTTCATTTAACATTTATGGCTGAAATGTGTCTACTGTCTGTGTCTATGTGCCCCCCAAATTGTCTCTAATGAAAAAGGATGAGATTCTGATCTGCTAGCATGTACAATTTTTAAACCTCATGTCTGAAAATATGCAGTAAAACTTATATTTCTGGCTGAAATGGGTCTAATGCTTTCATCAAAGTTTTCCTTCCATTAATAAGAGTATGATTCTCTGCAGCAAATCTGCAATATATTTATATTATATCTCCAAAGGTTTACCATATATACGCGAGTATAGGCCAACCCGAATATAAGCCGAGGCACCTTATTTTACCCCAAAAACTGGGAAAACGTATTGACTCGAGTATAAGCCTAGGGTGAGAAATGCGCAGCTACTGTAAGTGGAAAAGAGGGTCAACCATGCCCATTTGCAGCCTCACTGTGCACATTTGCATACCTCACTGTGCCCATTTGCAGCCATAGGTCCCCTGAACTTCAAACTTGGTAGTAAAGGGTTCCTAGATGCCCCCTAGCTGCAGCCAAAATTTGGGGTCTCTGGACCCAAAGGGTCCCGAAATGACATTGCTGCAGATGGACACAGTTGACCGATTTGGGGCCCTGTATCTCGGGGCCACATGGCGCTAGGAACCCCAAGTTATTATTATATAGTAAGATATGTTGTAGTGTTGGTTCCACTGGGTTTGCACACCAAATTTGGGGTTCCTAACACCAAGTGGCCCCGAGATACGGGGCCCCAAAGTCGTGTCAGAAAATGTCAAGCACTTTTCTGCAGCAGAGAATGACATTTTCCGAACCGACTTTGGGGCACCATATCTCGGGGACACTTAATGCCAGGAACCCCAAATTTGGATATGTTGTAGTGTTGGTTCCACTGGGTTTGAATACCAAAGTTGGGTCAGAAAATGTCATTCTCTGCTGCAGAAAAGTGCTTGACTCCAGTATAAGCCGAGGGGGCGGCTTATACTCGAGTATATATGGTAATTTTATATTTGCTGTTGAAATCTTGCTGCTGTTATCAAAGTAGTGTAGCACTAACCCCCGAAGGAGCTGCTGGTTTTATTTGGGCTTACCCTTACCTCACTTACTTGCTTCTCCGTCTTGGGGATCCCTTTGGAAAGTGACCCAAAGAAATGTTGAGACTGACACTGAATCCTCTTTTGGGTTATTTATTTGAAAAAGAAGACAAAGTCTCATAATAAATGGATGAATTTTAAAGAACTAACATACGGTACCAGTTTCTCTCAGCCGATCCGGCGATACCATATGAATGTTGATCCAGGTTGCGTCCTTCAACTAAGTATCCAGGTTTCTGTCAGAGAAGCCAGCCTTGTGCACGGCCTTCTCCTGATCGAGTCCTCCCCTGGGGTACTTCAGTTGCTGGGCCTCTCCCTTCAGATGAGACGGCACCAGACCTTCCCTTGGATCAGTAGGCTCCGAGATGCAGGATGCATGGTTCCACACCCCAGGCCAGGAGGGCCATAGGGCTGGGTCAGGAGGACCACCAGAACCAAACAGACAGAAAATAATAACCCCGCCAACATGGGGTCGGTACCTTAAATACCAAACCCAGAATGCACAGCAGGAGCTGGGCTGGTTCCGAGAGATAAGTGGCATTCAATGTATCCAGCTAGACTGCGTTCCTACCCTTGCCGGTGGTGACAGCAACACCTGCGGTCAAGGAGAACCCAGTGCAACCCAGCTGGACTGGTACTGAAACCAGAAATTTAGTGAAATTATCCTGAAGCCCAACTGTGGCTTCAGGGCAACTTCATTTTCAAAAACAATAGCGCCTGCTCGTCAGAAGCCAGCGCTACAGTAGTATATCCAAAAATGCTTAGGGCCCCTTTCAGAATTGTGTGACTTGTCCTGCAATTTGAGACTGCAAAGTCACATTACAAATCGTACCCTATAATTTTCAATAAGTACCGTTCATATCTGTGTGACTTCAAGTCGCAGCGACTTCAAAGTAGTCCCTGCACTATTTTGGTCCACTTTGATGCGACTTGAAGTCCATAGACCTCAAGATTAAACAGGCATTGCTTCAAGTCGTGTTGAAGTCGCGCTGCAAAGTTGCGTCAAAGTCAGGGCAAGGTCACGCGACCTTCAGGTCATACAAGTGTGAAAGGGGCCAAAAGGGTAAACTTAAAATCACAAACAATTTGTTTGTTTTAAGTGTTCAAATCAAAATGGACTTTTTAAAAAAAATAGTCTTGCTTAGTTTCTCCCTCAAAACTATCCGCCTGTCCAAAAGGTAAATCAAAGGTTTAAAGCAAGTTGTTTTTCTTGTTTTTTTTTCAATTTTTAATTTACGGTAACACAAACACATTTTTTTCTTTTTTCATAGATGCAATATGCCACCTCAGTTAATTGGAAATTGCAGCCTGACCATAGAGGCTTAAAATTTGTAATGCAGATCTGTAACCTTTTCCAATCTTAAGGCTCGGTTTCCACTAGTGCGACTTGTCATGCGACTTGGGACTGCAAAGATTACCCCATGATTTTCAATGAGTACCGTTCATATCTGTGCGACTTCAAGTCGCAGAAACTTCAAAGTAGTCCCTGACTTACTTTGGTCCCACTTTGATGTGACTTAAGGTCCATAGACCTCAAGAATGCACAGGCATTGCTTCAAGTGAAATCAAAATCGTGGCAAAAAATCGCAGCAAAATCGCACGTCTTTGGGGTTGTAATAGTGGAAACCTAGCCTTAGTCTCTGAAACGAGACACAAGACAATTTTTGAATTCTTTAGTCAATTTGTTATCTCCCTTTGTGACCTGACCGATAAATACTTCAAAGTTACACTGCCAAAACTGCACAACCGATTTATTTAATGGAAGATGTAAAAAAATTTCAATGTGCCTGCACAGTCCCTGAGAAATTGTGGTCTAACAGCTGCAGACTCAGGACATTGATTTTTTATTTCCAGATGTCATCTGTTCGCTCAATAGTTCATATATTGCAGTCTGTCCATACATGCTTTGTATCTGTGGTGCAAAACTGTATAATTGTTTCCCTATTTAGTCTCCAAATTAAGATGGTATTTTTATTTTTTTACTTCCAGATGTCAACTGTGATCTTAATCACTCACAAATTGTGGCCTATCCAATAAAGGCTTGAAATGTGTCCTGCACATCTGTACAACTGTTCATCTTTACTCTACTCTAACTAAACACTTACCGTATATACTCGAGTATAGTCCGTCCCGAATATAAGCCGAGGCACTGATTTACCACAAAAAAACTGGGAAAAGTTATTGACCCGTGTATTAGCCGAGGGGGGGAAATGGAGCAGCTACTGTAAGTGGAAAAGAGTGTCAGCAAATGCCCATCTGCATGTCCCCTGTGTCCTATACAACCCCCCATGTCCCCAGTGCAGCCTACCTGTGCCGATCGATCCGGTGTCCCGCTGTCCCGTGTCCCTCGGGGCTGCTGTCCGGTGTCCCGCTGTCCCGTGTCCCTCGGGGGCCGCTGTCCCGTGTCCCGCTGTCCCGTGTCCCTCGGGGGCCGCTGTCCCGTGTCCCGCTGTCCCGTGTCCCTCGGGGGCCGCTGTCCCGTGTCCCGTGTCCCTCGGGGGCCGCTCTCCGGTTGTCCTGGCGATCAGCGTACACGCTGAGGCGCCAGGCGCCATTACAGGTTTGAAAGCCGCGCCTCCTCCTCCTCTTCGTCCGTGATAGGAGGAACACTCGGTTTTCCCAGCAGTCATGTGCAGTGTTCCGCCTATCACGGACATTCTCTCATCCTCGTCCATGAGATGAGAATGACAGAACATCCGTGATAGGCGGAACACTGTACTGCTGGGAAAATTAGTGTCCGCCTATCACGGACGGGCGGGAGGAGGCGGCGCGGCTTTTGAACAGTGCCGACTGTCTACATGACAAGCTGTTCGTGTAGGCAGACCACACTGACTGGAGTATAAGCTGAGAAGGGGACTTTCAGCCCTAAAAAAAGGGCTGAAAATCTCGGCTTATACTCGAGTATATACGGTATTTTTTTGGGAAATTAAATCAACATGCTCTCTTTCAATAAAATAGAAGACTATCAAAAAGACTTTAAACACTGTTTAATTTTTCAGGCTTAAATAAAACAGCTAAGGCCTCATGCACACGAGACGCTGTTAACCACTTCAGCCCCGGACCATTTGGCAGCCAAAGGACCAGAGGTCTTTTTTCAATTTCGCACTGCACTACTTTAACTGGTAATTGCGCGGTCATGCAATTTTGTAACCAAACGAAATTTGCGTCCTTTTCTTCCCACAAATAGAGCTTTCTTTTGATGGTATTTGATTGCCTCTGTGATTTTTATTTTTTGCGATATAAACGGAAAAAGAGCGAAAATTTTGAAAAAAAAAGAGATTTTCTACTTTTTGTTATAAAAAAAATCTAATAAACTCAATTTTAGTCAAACATTTGGGCCAAAATGTATTCAGCCACATGTCTTTAGTAAAAAAAATGCCAATAAGCGTATATTTATTGGTTTGCGCAAAAGTTATAGCATCTACAAACTAGAGTACATTTTCTGGAATTTACACCGCTTTTAATTTATGACTGCCTATTTCATTTCTTGAGGTGCTAAAATGGCAGAGAAGTACAAAACCCCCCCAAATGACCCCATTTTGGAAAGTAGACACCCAAGCTATTTGCTGAGAGGGCATGTTGAGCCCATTGAATATTTTTTTTTTTAGTCCCAAGTGATTGAATAAAGACAAAAATAAAAAAGATTTTTTTTTTTTTTCAAAAAGTTGTCACTAAATGATATATTGCTCACACATGCCATAGTTATATGTGGAATTGCACCCCAAAATACATTTTGCTGCTTCTCCTGAGTATGGGGATACCACATGTGTGGGACTTTTTGGGAGCCTAGCCGCGTACGGGGCCCCGAAACCCAAGCACCGCCTTCAGGATTTCTAAGGGTGCAAATTTTTGATTTCACTCCTCACTACCTATCACCGTTTCGAAGGCCATAAAATGCCAAAATAGCACAAAACCCCCCCAAATGACCCCATTTTGGAAAGTAGACACCCCAAGCTATTTGTTGAGAGGCATGGTGAGTATTTTACAGCTCTCATTTGTTTTTGAAAATGAAGAAAGTAAAGAAAAAAACATTTTTTTTTTCTTTTTTTCAATTTTCAAAACTTTGTGACAAAAAGCGAGATCTGCAAAATACTCACCATACCTCTCAGCAAATAGCTTGGGGTGTCTACTTTCCAAAATGGGGTCATTTTGGGGGGTTTTATGCCATCTGGGCATTCCATGGCCTCCGAAACTGTGATTGGCAGTGAGAAGTGAAATAAAAAAATTACACCCTTAGAAAGCCTGAAGGCGGTGATTGGTTTTTGGGGTTCCGTACGCAGCTAGGCTCCCAAAAAGTCCCACACATGTGGTATCCCCGTACTCAGGAGAAGCAACAGAATGTATTTTGGGGTGTATTTCCACATATGCCCATGACATGTTTGAGCAATATATCATTTAGTGACAACTTTTTGTAAAAAAAATATATATATTTTTTTTTTTTCATTATTCAATCTCTTGGGACAAAAAAAAAAAATATTTAATGGGCTCAACATTGCTCTCATCAAATAGCTTGGGGTGTCTACTTTCCAAAATGGGGTCATTTGGGGGGGGTTTGAACTGTCCTGGCATTTTATGCACAACATTTAGAAGCCTATGTCACACGTCACACACTCTTCTAACCACTTGTAGACAAAGCCCTTTCTGACACTTTTTGTTTACATGAAAACATTTTTTTTTTTTGCAAGAAAATTACGTTGAACCCCCAAACACTATATATAATGTTAAAGCAAAGGCCCTACAGATTAAAATGGTGGGTGTTGCATTTTTTTTTTCCACACAGTATTTGCGCAGCGATTTTTCAAACGCATTTTTTGTGGAAAAAAATACACTTTTTTTTATTTTAATGCACTAAAACACACTATATTGCTCAAATTTTTGATGAAATAAAAAATATGATCTTAGGCCGAGTACATGGATACCAAACACGACATGCTTTAAAATTGCGCACAAACACGCAGTGGCGACAAACTACATACATTTTTAAAAGCCTTTAAAAGCCTTTACATGATACCACATTAGATTCACGGAGGAGGTCTACTGCTAAAATTACTGCCCTCGATCTGACCTTCGCGGTGATACCTCACATGCATAGTGCAATTGCTGTTTACATATGACGCCAGACCAACGCTTGTGTACGCCTTTGCGCAAGAGAAGGGGGGGCAGGGGTGCTTTTTTTTTTTTTTGGGGGTTTTTTTTTTATTTATTTAGCTTTTTTATTTTATTTTTAAACTGTTCCTTCCATTTTTTTTCTTTGTTATGATTTTTATTGTTATCTCAGGGAATGTAAATATCCCCTATGATAGCAATAGGCAGTGACAGGTACTCTTTTTTTGAAAAAATTGGGGTCTATTAGACCCTAGATCTTTCCTCTGCCCTCAAAGCATCTGACCACACCAAGATTGGTGTGATAAAATGCTTTCCCAATTTCCCAATGGCGCGGTTTATATCCGGGAGGGGGGACATTCCCTCCCACTGCTTGTAAAAGCAGTCTAGAGGCTAATTACCCGCTAGAATTGCTTTTACATGAAAGCCGATCACTGGCTGAAAAGAATGATACCAAGCTGATACCTAAACCTGCAGGCATCATTCTGGTATAACCATTCAAAGTCCAGCAACATACTGGACATATATTGTAATCTTTTTTTTTTCATGCAGCCTCTTGGCTGAACGAAAAAAAGAGATTGATTGGTGGGTATGCCCACCATTAGAATACCTCCCTTCATCCACCCACTTCTAATGATGGGCATACATGCACCATTTATATATGCCGATGCATGGGGGCATCCTCCCGCAAAAGTTATGCCATGTACACACGGTCGGAATTTCGACCGTATGTACGTGGCATTAGGAGCCAATCGCTCCTCCCCCCCCTGCTGCCCCCATGCTTCGGCATATATGCTCTTTTTTTTAACTGTGGTGGTGAAATCACCTCCTACAGCGTTGGAGTCGCGGCTTTATGTATCGTGGGAGCAAACGCTGTTGCTGTCAAGATAAATAAATCCGCGTTGCAACTGAATGGCGCACCTGAAAACAAAAAAATGCTTAACACTAAAACACAGTAAACAAAATTACATACCTGAAAAGCAAGCATGATAAAACATGATAAAACATAATAAAACATTGCAGAATAGAATGGAGTAAAAAAAGAACAATAGAGAGAGAATAGAGTGAGAGAGAGAACAATAAAACGACAACTATTTTATTTTTTTTTATTTTTTTGAGATTCACAGGTAAAAAAGCTCCTGACTGAAGCGACTGAATCAAAACGCTACCACAAAAAAAATGTTAGAGATCGCAGGGATCAGGCCTGACTCTGCGAACGCTGCAGTTATGTGTGCTTAGTGTTTTGTAAGTGACAGTGATCGATCGATACTGCACTTGGGTGGGCTGGGCTGGGCGGAGGGGGAAAACGCAGGTGCTAGCAGGTATCTGGGCTGATCCCGCTAACAATGCGGTTTTTTTTGGAACCCTAAACTGCTGGGACGCTAGTATAGATCTGATCAGATCAGATATTGATCTGTTCAGATACTGTGCCACTAAGGGAGGTGTATGCTTTGCGCGTGGGTGTTTGCGGTACTGGCACTAACCTGGGGCGACGCAGACCTTATTTGACCCTAAAACCTAATTGATATCACCCGCCGGGCGATCAGGGGGTTAAACCGTTATTGGGTAATAAATGGCGGGTGCCCTGACAGTATAAAAAACAAGCTAACTAACCAGCGTCACCCGTAACAGTAATACAAAAAAAAATGGTTACCTAGCGACACTAATGCAGCGATCAGAAAAACGATCGCTTAGTGACACTGGCAAAAGGGGGTGAAAGGGTTAACTAGGGGCAATCAGGGGGTTAAAACCTTTATTAGGTAATATATGGGGGTACCTGACGCTATATAAAAACCTGACGGGGAACCTAAATAACGAAATAACTAACTGGCTAACCAGCGTCACCAGTGACAGTTATACAGTGATCACTGGTGAAAGGGTTAACTCTAGGGGCAATCAGGGGGTTAAAACCTTTATTTAGGTTGTAATATGGGGGTACCTGACCTATAAACCTATTTATGAACCTATATAAACATGGCGGTTACCTAAAAAAAAAAATGGTTACCTAGCGACACTAATGCAGCGATCAGAAAAACGATCGCTTAGTGACACTGGCAAAAGGGGGTGAAAGGGTTAACTAGGGGCAATCAGGGGGTTAAAACCTTTATTAGGTAATATATGGGGGTACCTGACGCTATATAAAAACCTGACGGGGAACCTAAATAACGAAATAACTAACTGGCTAACCAGCGTCACCAGTGACAGTTATACAGTGATCACTGGTGAAAGGGTTAACTCTAGGGGCAATCAAGGGGTTAAAACCTTTATTTAGGTTGTAATATGGGGGTACCTGACCTATAAACCTATTTATGAACCTATATAAACATGGCGGTTACCTAAAAAAAAAAAATGGTTACCTAGCGACAGCAGTGACACTAATACAGCGATCAGAAAAACGATCGCTTAGTGACACTGGCAAAAGGGGGTGAAAGGGTTACCTGGGGGGCAATCAAGGGGTTAAACCTTTATTAGGGGGGGGTAGGGGGCTACCTTGGACCTAAAACTAACTGCACTGACAGTTATTACAGTCACACTGACACTAAATGCAGTGATCAGTAAAAAAATGATCACTGCAATTAGTGACACTGTGACTGGGGGGGGAGGGGGTGATCTGGGGGGTGATCTGGGGGTGACAGGGGGGTGTTTTGTGTGCCTATGTGTACTGGTGTCAGTGTACTGTTGGTGCACTAACCTGTGTGTGTTGACAGCTCGGCGTTCCGGTCACATAGACCGGCGCACCGAGCGTGACATCACTTCCTCTGCCTGTGTTTTGATTGACACAGACAGAGGAAGCATCTGATTCGCCAGGAGCGATCGCGAGGGGGTGGCCAGAAACCACTGGCCGTCCCCTCATCCCGGATCGCTCCTGAAGCGATCCCGACCGTCCCCGCCGGCCGGGGGGGGTCCGATCGGACCCCCCACGCGCCTGAAGAATGGCACGTACAGGTACGTGGTTCTGCCTGTACGTGCCATTCTGCCGACGTATATGTACATGGGGCGGTCGGCAAGTGGTTAAACGCGCATTCAGAGGCAGTTGGACACCTTTTTCAACTGCACCTGAACGCAAGCAATGTTATCCTATGTGTCCATGTACACAGTCTCTTTTTTCCCGTTTTTTTTATGCAGTTGCATTTAACCTTGTTTTTCCAGAAGCAAAAAAAATGCGTTCAGACACCTTGCTTTTCCACGTTTCAGACGCAAAACGCAGCTAAATGCGGCTAAACGCAGGCACCTGCGTTTAGCCACGTTTGCGTTTATAAGCCTTTTTAAAGGAACACAATTTTTTGGACCAGAAAACTCAGAAATATGATGGTAAACCATAAAAAAATACTAGAAAAATTGGTTTAAAATGTCGTAATTAGTTTAGAGTTCATAGAGCATATATACTCACTAATGCATACATGTTTGTGAAATAACCAATTCTTGATTTTATGAAGAGAACCTCTATATGGTTACGGTGGGAATGCGCACCCGACAACCAAAGAGTAATTTTTCTGCATCTGTTTGACAGCAAGATTTGGCAAGGCCAATTCTTGCTTTCATCAAAAGTCCCTCTATAGGGTGTGAGAGTGAGAGCCCCTGCCTCGGTGAAAATGAGTGTAAAATGGACACAGGACTCTCAAAGAGGCAGTTTGAGAAGTTCCAGTAGAAGATTGGCGAGCAGAGAAAACTATGCTTTAAGTCTTCTCTTTGTAAGTCTGGATTGGGGCTGGAAACTTGAAGACTTCAAAGAGCATTGGGAGAGATTAAGTTTTCAGTCTTGTGTCCGGGCTTTCCAGAAGTTCTGCAGATTGTTTGATTGTCCAGGTGCACACACTCATTATAAGGCAGATCTGAGCATAGCTCAGGAGAGCTGGTGTGGGAGCAGTTGCTGCAGCCAGGAAGGAGGTGTGCTACTGTTTAAAACCCCAGGCAATATCCTTGAGACAGCACTCTATGTGGGAGAGGTTCCAGGTCAGTTGACTGAGAGAGTTGGGCCAGCTGAGAGAGTCTGGGAGACAACTGTAAGAGAGAGTCCTGGGGACCAGAGGGGACTGTGTGTCTTGGAGGAGTGTGAAAGCCTGGAGTGTCAAGAGAACCCCTTCCTAGAGGCCAGGAATGGGCCTGTACAGCAAGGTACTGCGCCCAAGGCTGAGTGAGCCTTAAGAGTCAGGTGGATTGGCATTTTTCATTTAGTGTATTTCTTCTGTAGAAGAACCCCTGTTGGGGGGGATCCATGTGTGTATGAGCTTTCATTTTTGTTACTTCCAATAAAAGTGGGCTATCACGCACTTCAACTTCAGTTCCTGTTGGCTGTGAACTCATCTATCTACCACTGAGCTAGACATCCCCCATATTATAAGTGGTGGAGAATACGGGCACACAGACGGTGAGAATCCGAGTCTCTGCTCCAGCAGTGAGTTTGTCATGGAACTACCAGTGGCTGTGTGTGGAAGTGCAGCCAGGCAATGAGCATTGTGTGCAGGTACTGCTGTGAACTGTGTAACAAGCTGCTGTGCATATGACTGCAAGGATGAGGCGGTCAAAACACAAGAAGTGCACGTTAAATACAGTTAGAGGGAAAGTGACGGCTGTTGTTCCATGTTCTTTGTTCCTGGTTGCAGAGTGGGAAGTTGACATAGTGGCGTCTAACTTTATACGGCCAATGCTGCCTACAGAGGAGGCTGAAGGTTTCCTAATGGAGTTTGAAAGAGTTGCAACATGGAGGGCATGGCCTAGAGACCAGTGGCCAGAGTTGCTGCAACCCTTGCTGCTAAATCAGTTCCGGGTATCCTACCAACAGATGGGTCCAAGCCGAGATGATTATGACCAGTATAAGGCTGAGATTCTGCTTGGGGAAATGTTCCGGTGTGAATGGGAATGCCAGCAACGCTCCAGTAAAGGGAGGTCATCACCCGTAGCAATGGGAGAGGCATCACTGGGACAACAAAGCACCAGTCAAGCAATGCCTCAGGAGAGCACGAGTGTGCATCAGTGTACCAGCCCTGGGTTTTCTGCAAGTGTATCGGTTGTCACCCCTGGCAATAGTGGCAAGAAGTCTGTGTGGCCTGAGCATGAGAAAGGTAAAGCGGTGTATTATGGCCACTTATGTGAAGTGGTCAGCCCAGAAAGAAGGGCACAACAGATTGCAACCTCCATGAGGTGTAGCTAACAATTGGCATGCTGGTCTGCTGTTACCCCTAGAAACAGGGATTCTGTGTCACTTGCAGGGGGTGTCGGTGGGGCCAGAAAGGCTGCAGTGTTGCTCCGTGACCACATGGAAGAGTCAGCCTGTGGAGACACAACAGATGAGAGACAAGTCACCCAAATGAAGGCTATGACACCGGCTACAGGAATTGGTAAGACTGTTGCAGTTTATGGGACAGAACCCAATAAAGTGGAAGTGTGTCCAGCGGGGAGATCCGCAGTACAGGTGGACTTGCTGCAGTGTGCTACCCGGACTAGTGGGGAGGCACAGGGTAAAGCCCAACTGGCAGCAGGACTAAAGACTAAAAATAACATGGGGACTCTGTATGTACGTGGTGGAATCCAGCAGAGTGCTGGAAGAGCTGTACTAGGGATGACCAAAGAAATCTGTATACCATGTTCCCTAGTGACAGAGACAGGTGCTGCAGGGTTGCCCAGGGAAACCTCCCAGGAGCCCACAGTGTTGGAACAGATGGTTTCCCAGGTCAGCTGTGGAGCTTCTCAAGTGGATAAGAGGCCACTCACAATAGCTACAGCTACGTATAAGCATCATGATGATCCTCTAAAGGTTGATAACTGTATTTCTGGAAATGTTATATTTGAGAATAATGTTGGTAATGTGTTTACTAAAAAGGATGGGAGTAGGATGTCTCCCGTGTGTATGAACTTTCATTTTTGTTACTTTCAATAAAAGTGGGCTACCACACCCTTAACCCCGGAAGAATTTACCCTCTTCCTGACCAGAGCACTTTTTGCGATTCGGCACTGCACGGTTGTGCGACGTGGCTCCCAAACAAAATTGACGTCCTTTTTTTCCTACAAATATAGCTTTCTTTTGGTGGTATTTGATCACCTCTGCATTTTTTATTTTTTGCGCTATAAACAAAAAAATAGCGACAATTTTGAAAAAAACACATTTTCTTACTTTTTGCTATAATAAATATCCCCAAAAAATATTTTAAAAAACATTTTTTTTTCCTCAGTTTAGGCCGATACGTATTCTTCTACATATTTTTGGTAAAAAAAATCACAATAAGCGTTTATTGATTGGTTTGCGCAAAAGTTATAGCGTCTGAAAAATAGGGGATAGTTTTATGGCATTTTTATTGATCATTTATTTTTTACTAGTAATGGCAGTGATCAGCAATTTTTATCGTGACTGCCACATTATGGCGGACACATCGGACAATTTTGACACATTTTTGGGACCATTGGCATTAATACAGCGATCGATGCTAAAACATTGCATTGATTACTGTAAAAATGTCACAGGCAGTGAAGGGGTTAACCACTAGGTGGCGTTGTAGGGGTTAAGTGTGTCCTAGGGAGTGATTCTAACTGTGAGGGGGCGGGGCTGTGTGTGACACGTCACTGATTAGTGCTCCCAATTACAAGGAGAGCTGATCAGTGACAGTGTCACTAGGCAGAACTGCTAATGTAAACAAGCATCTTCCCGTTCTTCCTCACCGTGAGACGATCACAGGTATCCCCGTGGACATCGGGTTACGGTGGGAAGGTGCCACCGACACCCAAAGACCAATTTTTCTGCACCTGTTTGACAGGTGCATATCATTGCAATTTTTTACAGAAAGGCCTATTCTTGCTTTCATCAAGATTACCTCAATAGGGTTATGGTGGGAAGGTGCCACCAACACCCAAAGACCAATTTACGCACCCGTTACTTCTATCCAAATTCAAAGTGACACCAGAATGTATCCAAAAATGTTTTAATCTTGTTCCCAGTGCACTACATTGTGGCCTCATCATACACACTGGCTCCCAGCTGTTGCTGAGCAAAATAAAGACAGCTTGCAGGGAATTTTTTTTTTTTTTGGGCTTTATAAATGCTATTATTGCTACAGCAGATTCTAGACATGGTACAGATCTGCCACTTTACAGGTAGACTAAGGGGCCCCCAGGCACTATATTGGAAGGATTTTTTCATTTTTATGCTTTCACATTAAAAATCAAAATATCCCTGCTCATTTAAAAATGACATTTTTCATAAACTTTTTTTTATTGATACATGTCCCCCAGGGCAGGACCCAGACCCCTATAACCATTGTATGCCCAATTACTTGCATATAAGCCTTCAAAATGGGCACTTTTGATCTTTGATGTTCGGGTCCTATTGACTTTAATTGGGTTCGTTATACGGGTCCGAACTTTCGATGTGTTTGAAATTTCTGGTGCTAACCGAACAGGGGTCCATTTGACCCATCCCTAATGAAGACCACTGAGCAACAGTCCAGTTCTTTTTCTCCTTAGCCCAAGTATAACACTTCTGATGTTGTCTCTTGTTCAGGAATGGCTTGACACAAGGAATAGCATTATTCCAAGTTGTAGCTCATGTCCTGGTGGCTCTTGAAGCACTTGCACCAGCCATAGTCCACTCCTTGTGAATCGCCCCCAAATTCTTAAATGGCCTTTGCTTCACAATCCTCTCAAGGCTATGGTTATCCCTGTTGCTTGTGCACCTTTTTCTACCACACTTTTTCCTTCCACTCAAATTTCCATTAATATACTTGGATACAGAACTCTCTGAACAGCCAGTTTCTTTAGCAATGAGCTTTTGTGACGTACCCTCCTTGTGGAGGGTGTAAATGACTGTCTTCTGGACAACTGTCAATTCAGCAGTCTTCCCTATGATTATGTAACCTACTGAACCAGACTGAGAGACAATTTAAAGGCTCAGGAAACCTTTACAGGCATTTTAAGTTAATTAGCTGATTAGAGTGTGATACCATAAGTCTACAATATTGAACTTTTTCACAATATTCTAGTTTTCTGAGATACTGAATTTTGGGTTTTCATTAGCTGTAAGCCATAAACATCAAAAATAAAAGAAAGAAATGTTTGAAATATAACAATATGTGTGTAATGAATCTATATAATATATGTGAGTTTCACTTTTTGAATTGAATTACTGAAATTAACTTTTTGATGATATTCACATTTTTTTAGATGCACCTTTAACTACTTCCCACCCGGCCACTGTATATATACGGCCGGGTGGGAGCCGTCTACTTCTGATAGGATGTTCCTGGACGTCCTTCAGAAGTAGGGGGATCGCGCGCGTGCGTGTCCCCCGGACACGGCGCATCTCGGATCGGCAGGAGGGGTCTGTGATTGGCCCTCCTGATCACACGACGGCCGTGTCCAATCACAGCCATCATGTGATGTAAGCAAACAGCCGGTTGCTAGGCAATTGGCTCTCCTCTCCTCACACGGAAGTCGTCGATGAGGAGAGGGGATCGCTGCAGCCGGCTGGTGATCAGTGAGTATTAGCTGTTTTTTTACAGCTTTTTACTCACTGATCACCAGTCTAGTGTAAACACACAACACACCACACATGTCCCCAAAACATACATGTCCCCAAATAATAAAAACACATGTCCCCAAATAAAAACACATGTCCCCAAATAATAAAAACACATGTCCCCCACATATTTCCCAGTAAAATAACATGTGCCAATGATTATCTGCACACATATGTCCGTGATCACCTGCACACATCTGTACATGATCATTTGCGTACATCTGTCCGTGATCACGCGAACCAATTATTATACACTTAACTGAATTTTTTTTTTACTAAAAACATGTAGCAGAATACATTTTGGCTTAAATTTATGACAAAATTTGATTTTATTGGATTTCTTTTAAAAAAGAAAGGAGAAAATATTGTTTTTTTTTTAAATTTTCCGCTGTTGGCACATTGGTGTAGTAGTTAGCACTTTCACCTAGCAGGGTCGCTGGTTCAAATCCCGACCACGACACCTTCTGCCTGGAGTTTGCATGTTCTCCCTGTGCCTGCGTGGGTTTCCTCCGGGTACTCCGGTTTCCTCCCACACTCCAAAGACATGCTGGTAGGTTAATTAGATCCTGTCAGTAAAAATTGGCCAAATATATGTATGTTGTATGTGTTTGTAAGCGTGTCGGGACCCCGCAGGGCAAGGACCGCACTATACCACAGATGGACACCAGTGGCAAAAAGAGCCCTGAGGTGATTCAGTTCGCATAGGTAGCGCTATACAAGTCATTCATTCATTCTTATATCGCAATAAATAAAAAACGGAGTCGTGAATAAATACCACCAAACTAAAGCTCTATTTGTGCAAACAAAATGATAAAAATTTCATTTGGGTACAGCATTGCATGACCGTGCAATTATCATTGAAAGTGCGAGAGCGCTGAAAGCTGAAAATTGGTCTGGGAAGGAAGGGGGCGAAAGTGCTCTGTATTGTAGTGGTTAAACAAAATAATTTCATATGCAATTTATGTGATGGTATAATATGATGTGACATGCTTTTTCTGAGAATTGTAATGTTCTGTAAAACCACATAAAACTCTAAGCCCTCGTACACACCGTCGGACATTCCGTTTACCAAATCCGTTGGATAATTTCCGAAACTGGTGTTGCCTACACACGGTCGGACTAAGTTGTCGGAATTTCTGCTCGTCAAAAACGCTGTGACGTAAGCCGCGTATGACGGGACTAGAAAAGGGAAGTTCAGCACCACGTCCGGCACCCTTTGGGCTCCTTCTGGTGATCTCATGTTTATCGCGTGTTAGTAGAAGTTTGGTTAGAGACGATTCGTGCTTTTCAGACTTGTGCTTATCCGCTCGTTTCTGTATTTCAGTTCGTTCTTTCAGGCCTTGCTGTTTATAGGTGCTTTCTGTTAATCCGTTCTGACCAGCCGACCGTTTTGAAGCCATGTTTCGTGTACATACTCGTCGTAGAGTTTGTGCTGTGCAGGGGCTTGGTGTTGGGCTTTTAGCTTTGACACAAGCCCAGTCCATGAACAGGGCGAGGAGGACCAAGAATTGATAGCTTCTAGTTTAAAAGGACTAGTTTAACACCCATTGCATGTTTTGTGTCACTCTTTATGTGTGTGCATTTTTTTGGCACCGGGTGGAGTTTTTGGGTGTGTTTCACACGCCACGTCTTTTAAAAAAAAAAAAAAATGTGTGAATTTTAATACTATTTTCATCTAATATTTGACATTTATAAAGATATTTTGTATTTACTTAATTTAACTTTGTTGTTTTTGATACACCACGTGTGTCCAGTTAAAGCAGCTTCCCTTTGACTGGTATTCTAGTCACCTTTTTTCTTTTGTATTAATACATATGCTACAGGGACCACACTGACTTAGTGAGTTGGCATATCTCTACAGTTTAAACCTCTTTATTAACACTAAAAACTGACAGGAGATTTAATCCTTTAGCCTGTATCCATTCCACTGAATATCGCATGAGATATACCGTATATACTCGAGTATAGGCCCACCCGAATATAAGCCGAGGCACCTTATTTTAACACAAAAAACTGGGAAAACGTATTGACTCGAGTATAAGCCTAGGGTGAGAAATGCGTAGCTACTGTAAGTGGAAAAGATGGTCAACCATGCCCATTTGCAGCCTCACTGTGCTTATTTGCATGCCTCGCTGTGCCCATTTGCAGCCATAGGTTCCCTAAACTTCAAACTTGGTAGTTAAGGGTTCCTAGATGCCCCCTAGCTGCAGCCAAATTTGGGGTCTCTGGACCCAAAGGGTCCCGAAATGACATTGCTGCAGATGGACACAGTTGACCGATTTGGGGCCCTGTATCTCGGGGGTCACATGGTGCTAGGAACCCCAAGGATATTGGATAAGTAAATATAAATATAAAATAAATTAGAAGACTACGGAAATAGAGCCAGACGTTCCAATCTGCACATAAGGGGAATTCCTGAATCGGTGACAGACTTACAATCTACAATCACAGCCCTATTTCAAGAAGTGCAACCAGCTATTCCAATCGAACGTTTGGAATTGGACAGAGTGCACAGAGCCCTCACAGCTAAAATGTCGTAATCCAAATTTAAAAGGGCTATAGTTTGAATATTATCAGGGATGGATGGGTCTTTGCTAGACATGTGCACAACAAAAAAATTAGTTTTTTTCGCTTCGTTTTTTTCGTTTTCGCTGATTCGTAACGATTCGTACATTCGTAAGTCGTCGGTGTTCGGATTCGTAACGATTCGTACATTCGTAAGAGTTATTTTTTCGTTGATTCATTTTTTCGTTAGTTTAATTTCCGGACGCATTCGTATTTATTCGTACATTCGTAACATTCGTAACATTCGTAGATTCATAATTCATAATTTTATGTAATGTGTATGCTATTATTACATTTTAATAATTTACTAATCGAAAAAAAAGTTACGAATGTACGAATTTTTTTGTTCAATCCATTCGAAGCACATTTAGCAGCACCATTGTAAGGGACACGGAAAAATTACGAATCGAAAAAAAAAAAGTTACGAATTGAAAAAAAAGTTACGAATCGAAAAAAAAAGTTACGAATGTACGATTTTTTTTGTTCAATCCATTCGAAGCACATTTAGCAGCACCATTGTAAGGGACACGGAAAATTACCAATTAAAAAAAAAAAAAAAAGTTACGAATGTACGAATTTTTTCGTTCGTTTTTTCGTTTTTCGGATTTTCTTCATTAGCACATTTGTTGTTTCTAATTTGTTTTTTTCGGATTTTCGTTGTTTTTCGGATTCGTTCGATTCGAATGATTCGTTAATCGGATTCGTACGATTCGTTCATTCGTACGAAAACGAACAAACAAAAATAACAAAAAAAAAAACGAAAAACGAAAAAAAAATAAACGAATTGTACATGTCTAGTCTTTGCCAGGTTTAGGGATGACCGTGATATATACGTGTAAAAAAGGAGAATGAGTTACGGTGCCCTTAAGCAAAGAGGAAAATAAAATTAACATATATGGATTACGGTCAGGAAGAAGGTTTTATAGTAAGAATATGGGAGTCCATCAGGGCCCGGAGCTTTATGGATAGGGAGTAGTTTAATAACGTCCGCCATTTCTTTAGCAATGATAGGCAAGTTAAGAGAGGATCATTATTCTGGGATAAATTTTGGAAGTTGCAGGGATGTTACGAAGGAGTCTAATTTCTCTTGTGTGAATTGGGTCATTGGGTCTGAACTCAGGCAGTAATAGAGTTTTTTTTATAGAAGTCTCCAAACACCCCAGACATGGTCTGAGGACAATAGGTAGGAGTGCCATCTAGTTGTACTATATGGTCAGGGATAGATAAGGATGGGCAAGGTTTAAGCTTATGAACCAGCATCCTATGTGGTTTGTCTGCAAATTCATAAAACTTTTGCCTAGACCATAACATAGACTTGGAGATTCTACTCATATCTAGGGACTTAATGTGGTTTCGGACAGATACCACTGCACGTAAGCGAGCCACTGTGGGAGAGCGAAGTAAGTGCATCTCTGCTGCGTGCAATTGGTCAAGAAGCTCTGATCTTTGTTTTGTGGACTCCCACTTCATGCAAGATCTGGCAGAAATGCACTGACCTCTGAAGAAAGCCTTATGGGCCTCCCACAGAATGGATGTGTTTGAAACCGAACCTTCGTTCCGCTGGAAATATTCCGTCAGTTTTGATTGGAGTCGGTCTTTGATTTCCACGCTCCGCAAGAGGGATTCATTAAGCCACCAATGGCATGTCTTAGGTGACGCGGCATGTAAGGCCAAATCTAGGGTGATGGGGGCATGGTCGGACCATGTGATGGGGTTTATTTCGAAAGAGACAACATTAGGTAATTGGGGGCGGAAACCAAAAAAATTATCTAAACGGGAGTAAAGTTTATGCAAGGGTGAGTAGAAAGTATATTGTCTATGGGTAGGGTTTTTTACTCTCCTAGCATCGAAGAGATTGTGAGATCAAATACATTTCCAGAAGAAAGTGGACAATTTGAGGGCTGTGTTGAAAGAGCACATCTGTCTCTGTTAGGAGACATACACATGTTAAAGTCGCCTCCAACTATAGTGAAGGGCTTTGAGTAAGATTGCAACCTCTCAAGAACTTTTGTGAGAAATCCAATCTGTCCCGGCTTGAATAAAGGGGCCAGAGAAACCGTATTTTGATAAGATTGCGAACATAAAAGGCCAACTGAGACGGTCGAATGCTTTTTGGGCGTCTAAACTAAGTATTAAAGCGTGGCGTTTAGTATTCGTTAATAGGTAAAGTAAAGGACATGTTCAAGTGAACACAATTCAGGAGAACATACCGACCGCGGGGGTCTAGAGTTGAGGCAAGAATTCGTATAGGGCAAGATCGCTTGATCAATATGGCTACTCCAGCCTTCCCTGATGGGTCAGAGGCTACAAAAACAGTAAGGAACCAAACTTAAAAGAGTCCCCCGGACGGAAGTGCATCTCCTGAACCATGATCATGTCAGCCCCAGAGAATTTGAATTCCTTCAGAGCTATCCATCGCTTACGTAAGGAATTCAAGCCCTTAACATTGCATGAAAATAATTTTAAAGCCATGAGATATCTTTGGAGTAGGAATCAGACATTAACTCAACACAATACATACATAAAAGGTACCGTAGTGCAAGGAGACTGTGAAATAACATACAAGAGTCAACTTCAGCAATTAGAAAGACAGTGAGCGAACAGTCAGTAACCTGATACAAAAACAAAAACAGGTCAAAAAAGGACATGATAAAAAAAGGAAGAAGAAAACAAAAATGGTTTGAAAGCCTGAAGGTGAAAAAACCTTCAGGAGACCATGACCGCAGACCATGGGCATGTGGAAGAGCATGACGGTCAGCAAGATCAATGGAACGGGTCCCGTTCCTTCAAAGGAGACATTATTTCAAACAGCTACCATATCTTGGTAAAAATAGAAGTAAAAACAAACCGGAACCTCATAGGAAGCAAGGAAGGCCAACGTCCTAGAAATAGGGCCTCAGGAACAAGGAAAGGGAGAGCACTCCCCACAGACACCGGGAAACATCAGCCGAAGTCCCGGGTATCTGTATGGAACAAAAAAAGAAAGGTCTTCCTCAGGGATAAACGGCAGTCCCAAGTTACGGATAAAGGCCTCGCATTCATTAAGATCTTTAATAAAGTATTACGTTCCATCTCTTGAGGCTGAGAGTCTGAAGGGAAACCCCCATATGTAAGGTACTTGGTGAAGTTGAAGGTGTGCTGTTATCGGGCGGTGGTTGCGCCGTTTAGCTAAGGTGATGGGGGACAGATCGCTGAATATTTGGATTTTGGATCCTTTAAAGTCAATGCAATTCTTGTTACATGTAGCCACCATGAGGGCCTCTTTACTGTCATAATAGTGGACTATTATGTCTCTTGGATTGGATCCAGGGGGTGATTTTGGAGCCAGGGATCTATGGGTCCGATCTAGGTGCCAATCAATATCTGGTATGTGTGGAGCCGGAAAATAACAAAGAGACCTAGGAGCTAGGCACGCAATTCCTTATCATTTACAGTTTCAGGGACTCCGCGGATCCTTACGTTTTGATGGCGTTCCTTATTTTCCAAGTCTTCTTGTTGCAATTGGATCTGGGAGACAGTATGTTTGAGAGCTGCATTGTCCTCTTCTAGGACATGCACATATTGTACGATTTCATCAAATTTGTTCTCTAACGTGTCAGTTCCCGTGCAATTTTCCCAACTTCTTTGGCAATGTTACATGTCAGATCCTGTAGTAGGGTTTGTAATTTCAAGTCCAGGACTGCCACTGTGACTGTATCAGCAGGATCTGACTGCTTGGGTGAGCTGTCAATGTGGAGAATACTTGGCGTTGTTGCGAGATGGTCCACGGCATCTGGCGGATCCACTGGAATACTCGAGGCCGGGGACTGCGGCCTAAACAGGAAGCGCTCCATGTGCTGTGAAGGCTGGGACGTCTGCAGTGGTTTAAATCCCTGATAAATGTGTTTTTGGAATCCAACCTTTCCCATGTAGTGCCTGGGGGATTCCGGAGGCAGATAGTGTGACTCCTGTGGCTATGTGGGCTGCAGAAGCAGTGCAGGGTCACGGAGGGAAGGAACAGGGACCGGAGCGAATCTCTCATGCTTCTGCCATCTTGCTTGCCGTGCAAGCGCCGCCCTGGTGGTAGTCTTTCAGGCTAGGTAACCCCGGTTGTGATGCAGGGAGCAAATAATCTGAAGAGGAGTAAAGGAGACCCCTGTAACACTTTGGCTGGGTGTAGCAATATGGCCGCTGCATGTGGCTATGGGATCAGGGCCGCCGCTACTGTCTGCCCCACTAATAGGGGAAGAATCCTACTTTGATCCACCCCTGGTACTCTGCTCAGTCTGATCGGGGTGCTCTGGTGGTGGGATGGGGCTTGAATCGAGCTCCAAGGGGATGGGGAGGCCTTAAACGTCTGTAGAGGTGCACCAAGATGGCCGCCGTACACCTTATAGGCCTGGAAGGATTCATCTGGCCCACGTATGTATGTGGCACTGCTGTGTCCCCAGGCAGCGGATGTCCAGCTGGGGAGCCGTGCTTACCCTGTGAGGATGTAGCCAAGTAGAGAAGAGCCAGAAGGGCCATGAGGAGGAGAAGGCACAGTCTGCGGGTGGAGCAAGATGGCTGCCACTCTCCCGAGTATAGGCTGGAGCCGCGGGCCTCGAGTGGCCGGAGCGAGAAGGAACACCGCGCCGACGCCCTCGGGTGGTGAGTCGAGTGCCCAGGGGGCTTGGCTGGCGGTGGGTATGCCCGATGTGGGCTGCTGGTGAGTGGGAAAGGATGAGCCTGTCTGATAGCGGCAGGAGCTCTTCGCATGCACGTCCTTCCAGTCTGGCTTCCGGCCACGCCCCTTTTTGGAATTATTTTATACCTTTTTTATAACAGTTTTTTTCTCATGAGTAACAAGGGGTCCTATGTACATATTTAGGATGGGGCAGGGCAGATATCTGGGGGCTTCCCTATTTTAAAATGTTAAAATGATTAAAAAAAAACAATTGTAACAACTTTAAATATATGAAGAAGATAGCTTTGTTTAAATGACTACCCCCTGAAAAAAATGTTTGACCCTCAAGTATATTAAAACAAATAAAAAAATAATAAAAAATAATATAATTAGCTATGTCACCATAAAGAATCAAAATATGGTTGAAGACGCCACAGACCAAAAAAGGTCTGTGAAATAGCCACACCCTAAATAATTTCTCAAATGACAAATCACTCCAAACCTTATACTATACCTTATAGGTAAATTACATCAAATATGTCAAATACATAAACAAACCACCCATTTGGACCTTGTCCCCCTATATGCCACCTGAAAGATAAAGATGAATACATTCACATGTAATTCCAGACATATATTTATTGATGAATTGGAAACAGGGTCCATCATATCATCCAGATACACATCTAATGGACATATTATATCATAGTTACAACCTAGGAGATTTAAACATTTAAGACATTATTTCTATTGAAAATTACCTTTGACCTTTTCTCTTGTTTCAATATTTTTTTGGGGGAAAAACACCTGAAGCACCTTGTATGGTGTATTATATACAGTGTCTGTAGAAAAATAAAGTAGTTCAACCTCATATTGTAAAGAATGTGATTTTGTTTAGCAAAAAAATGTACCTTTTATAAAATGCTCTTGGAAACAACACAGTTTTATTATTTTTCGCTAAAATATGCCAACTCTCTGCCTCCAAAAATTCTATCATATGCAAAAAGGAAAATATTCTGTGTGGTGTGTGCGGTCTGTTAAAAATACATTATCATTAAATTTTTATGCTGAAATAGTATAAATCCATTTTCAAGATTAGCTTCCACTAAAAAAGGATGTTAACATGTTTGAAGGAAGCTGACTCCCTGCCTTCAAAGATACTGTACCTCCTATTAAAATGTATGAAATTCTGTTTTGCAAATATGTGCAGTTTTTAAAAACCATGTCTGAAAAAAATGCAGTATCAAGTAACCTTTCTGGCTAAAAGAGGCCTAATCTCTGCTTCAAAATTATAATTTTGAAAAAGGAAGCCAATTTCTGGCTTGCAAATTTAATCTCCCTCAGAAATTGCAGCAAATTCTGTTTAATGTTAATCATTTTAGTTGTAAAGAAAAAGAACCACATTTTTTAGTTCCAGATGCAATATGCACACTCAGTGGCTCAGAAACTGCAGCTCGCTCATACAGGCTTTATATCTGTGGAATGACTGAGCCCCTAGCACTTATGCAGGGCTCCATTGGACAGTACAGAGGGCTGCCTCCCTTCCCTGGTTCTCTCCCCCCTGTTCTCTTTTAGGTTGCTCTGAGTGATGTCAGAATGTAGAGCGGTATAGCAACGGGTCCCAGTCTGGTTGAATCGGGTGGGTTTGAAGCCAAGCATTGGTTATAAAAGCCGGTGGCTTTCCCGCTCCATTCACAGCCTGAGGAGACCCCACTGAAGATGAAGCCCCATGCTGCTACAGGCAGCATTACCTGTGACATGGAAGAACTGCTGCACCGACTTATTCTCAAAGCAGAGAGCTGCGGAGGGGCGGAATGGCTAAGAAGGTGTCTGGAGGAAGAGGCAGTCCCGTCGGTATCAGCATGCCCAGTTGGTGCTCATGGAAGAGATGGAGAATGGCAGTCGCCCAGCTCCCCCTACTGCCCAAAAAAGAGGTTGCAAAGGTAACAGGGGAAAGAGGTTGAGAAAGGAAGATTCTCCCTCTTCTCCTGTGAGAGAAGAATTAACCATCTCAATACTGGGCACTTTCGCCCCTTCCTTCCCAGACCAATTTTCAGCTTTCATCGCTCTCGCACTTTCACTGACAATTGCGCGGTCATGCTACACTGTACCCAAATGAAATTTTTATAATTTTGTTCGCACATATAGAGATTTCTTTTGGTGTTATTTATTCACGACTTTTAAATTTTTTCCAATATAAGCAAAAAAAGAGCGGAAATTTGGAAAAAGAACTATATTTTCTTTATTCTATTTTAAAAGAAATCAAATTTTGTCATAAATTTAAGCCAACATGTATTCTGCTACATGGTTTTGGTAAAAAAAAAATCAAAAAAGTGTATAATAATTGGTTTGTGTGATCACGGACATATGTACGCAAATGATCATGTACAGATGTGTGCAGGTGATAACAGACATATGTGGGCAAATGATCATTGGGACATGTGATTTTACTGTTATATATGTCGGGGACATGTGTTTCGGGGGTCATTACTATGTGGGGAGATGTGTTTTGGGGACATGTGTGTTTACTTTGTGTGTTTTACATTGTGGGGACACTAGGTTGGTGATCAGTGAGTAAAAAGCTGTAAAAAACATCTCATACTCACTGATCACCAGTCGGCTGCAGAGATCCGCTCTCCTCTCCTCACCGACAAATTCCGTGTGAGGAGAGGAGAGCTGATCGCCTAACAACCGGCTCTCTGTTTACATCACATGATGGCTGTGATTGGACACGGCCGTCATGTGATTAGGAGGGCCAATCACAGAGCCCTCCTGCCAATCTGAGATGCGCCCTGTCCGTTTTGACATGAGCACATCGGGATCAGGGCGCTGAGCGGAAACGCTCCTGAACGTCCACTCAGAAGGAGAGACTGCCCATCCAGCCGTACATAAGCAGTGGCCAGGTGGGAAGTGGTTAAAGCAGGCAAGGTCACGCTCCTCAAACACAGCCAGAAATGAATCACCTCAGCTAGCTTCTGCGGGCATATCCAGTGAGGTGGCAACGTATGGGCAACCTGTTAGCGTGGACCGCAGTTCTGGTGAGAGAAATTATTTAAATTTAATTGAATTAGGTAAAGTAGTTGGTTCTTTAGCCAATGTACTAAACTGAGTAAATCTCATAATATTGGTACTGAATGGAATGGCAGTGGCTCAGGTGGTTTAAGTATGTTGGATAATGCTGTTTTTTTCACAGGGCAACCCTGCCACTCCATTAAGTGTTAACCCTTTGAATACCATGGCTTCTATTATTGATAAATTACCTGTAAATAATGCCAGTGTTATTTCTACTATGCCTGCTTCTGTTTTAAATTCTACACTTTCTTTACCTCTTAAAGCTCTAGTTTCTGAATCACGTCTTAAGGAGGCTTTCCCTTGTGAGTTTTCTCCTCTGGGCTATCATTTATCTACCGCATATAAAGAAAAGATATGGCGTGGAGAATTCATAGATATTTTAACATTGCTCCCGTCATCAAAGGAATTCCTGTTGAAATCTGATAAAAGAATGGATGACAGATCTGAGAAGGATAGGAGGAAGGCAATTCCCCAGACTTTTCAGAACTGGCTTCAGGCCTTCTGTATTTTTTCTTCTGTGATGGCTGAACGTTTTGCTGATAAATACTCTTGTTTCAAGACTTGGATATAGTGGCGGAGGCATACCGCCACTTTGGAGGCATTTCTTGGTTCAGTCACGATGAGAGCTTTGGACAAAAGCTCTCAGTTCACCCATCCCTCTGCTGGGGGGGGGGGGGGGGTTAAAGATGTAGGGCTGTGGCTGAACCTGATGCTGCCACAAAGACCTCAGTATACTCAGAGATCCCAAACAACTAATACCCAGTCTACTTTTCATAAGGGAGTATGTTTCTCATATAATGATTCCCAATGCAGATTCTTATCTATCTGCAGGTACAAGCACGGAAGCTCATTCTGCATGGGTACCCATACCCATCCAGCATCCCACTGTTTTGAAAAATCTGCTAATACGTCTCAGTCAAGAGACAGTAATGCAAAAGGCATGGACTCCAGTGAAATTGTCAAAAATGCAGTTCTGGCTAGAACAATACCCAGACCGCAAGATGATGGACCTACTTTATGAAGGATTCAAGTTGTTTTTTTTAGTCCCTTCCTTTGTAGGTGAAGGTTGTCTTCTGGTGAAAAATTTACGTTCTGTCCTTGCACACTCTGACATAGTTAGAGAGAAGATTTTAAAAGAATTGCAGGAAGGCAGAATAGCTGGACCTTTCTCTTCTCCCCCCTTTTTAAATTTTCGTTTATCCCCTTTAGGCCTGGTCCCAAAAAAGGAGCCAGGTTCCTTTCGTTTGATTCATCATTTATCCTTTCCTCATGGCAATTCATTGAATGATGAAATAGCAGAATTTGAGTCATCTGTGTCGTATCCTTCCTTTGACAAAGCTTTGTGTCTGTTAAAGCAATTTGGCAAAGCATCTTTTATGGAAAAAGCGGACATAAAATCTGCATTTTGCCTCTTACCTGTCAACCCCATAGGTTTTAATTCCCTCTGTATTTATTTTGAGGATCATTTTTATTTTGATAAGTGCATGCCCATGGGTTTTTCCAAGTCATGGAGTTATTTTGAGGCCTTTTTGACTTTTGTACAGTGGCTTTTGTCACAGAATTCATCCCAGGGTGGTGCCATCCATTATTTAGAGGATTTTTTATTTATAGGTCCAGCTGAAGTCCAAGTTTGCTCTGATATGTTGTATTGTTTTTTTCAACATCTGTGAGTCATTTGGCATTCCACTAGCCCACGAGAAAACGGTAGACCCAGTTACAGTGATTGAATTCCCAGGCATCAAAATGGATTCGGTCGCCATGGAATTCCGTTTGCCAATGTCTAAAATTGTAAAAATGAGGTTAGTTATTTATATTTTTTTGTCATGAAGAAAGGTTCTTTTGATTAATGTTCAGTCCTTGTTGGGACTCTTCGCGTTTGTGTCTAGAGTAATCCCAGTAGCCAGAATCTTTTCTCGGAGATTTGCTCTAGCCACTAGGGGGCTTAAAAATCCTCTTTCCCATGTTTCTATTACCCGTCCCATTAAGGAGGGTATGAAAGCTTGGGACCAATTCCTGATCAATTTTAATGGTCGTGCGGTATGGCAGAGGGATTTCATTAAAGATTTTGATATTCGCTTATTTACTGATGCATCCGGTTCAGTTGGTTTCCAAACGAAATTTGCGTCCTTTTTTTCCCACAAATAGAGCTTTCTTTTGATGGTATTTGATTGCCTCTGTGATTTTTATTTCTTGCGATATAAACAGAAAAAGACCGAAAATTTTGAAAAAAAAAGATATTTTCTACTTTTTGTTATAAGAAAAATCTAATAAACTCAATTTTAGTCAAACATTTGGGCCAAAATGTATTCAGCCACATGTCTTTAGTAAAAAAAATGCCAATAAGCGTATATTTATTGGTTTGCGCAAAAGTTATAGCGTCTACAAACTAGAGTACATTTTCTGGAATTTATACCGCTTTTAATTTATGACTGCCTATCTCATTTCTTGAGGTGCTAAAATGGCAGAGAAGTACAAAACCCCCCCAAATGACCCCATTTTGGAAAGTAGACACCCCAAGCTATTTGCTGAGAGGCATGTTGAGCCCATTGAATATTTTTTTTTTTAGTCCCAAGTGATTAAATAAAGACGGAAATTTTCTTTTTTTAAATGATATATTGCTCACACATGCCATAGTTATATGTGGAATTTCACCCCAAAATACATTTTGCTGCTTCTCCTGAGTATGGGGATACCACATGTGTGGGACTTTTTGGAAGCCTAGCCACGTACGGGGCCCCGAAAACCAAGCACCACCTTCAGGATTTCTAAGGGTGCAAATTTTAGATTTTACTCCTCACTACCTATCACAGTTTTGAAGGCCATAAAATGCTAAAATAGCACAAACCCCGCCCAAATGACCCCATTTTGGAAAGTAGACACCCCAAGCTATTTGCTGAGAGGCATGTTGAGCCCATTGAATATTTTTTTTTTAGTCCCAAGTGATTGAATAAAGACAAAAAAAATAAAATTTCAAAAAGTTGTCACTAAATGATATATTGCTCACACATGCCATAGTTATATGTGGAATTGCACCCCAAAATACATTTTGCTGCTTCTCCTGAGTATGGGGATACCACATGTGTGGGACTTTTTGGGAGCCTAGCCGCGTACGGGGCCCCCGAAAACCAAGCACCGCCTTCAGGATTTCTAAGGGTGCAAATTTTTGATTTCACTCCTCACTACCTATCACAGTTTCGAAGGCCATAAAATGCCAAAATAGCACAAAACCCCCCCAAATGACCCCATTTTGGAAAGTAGACACCCCAAGCTATTTGTTGAGAGGCATGGTGAGTATTTTACATCTCTCATTTGTTTTTGAAAATGAAGAAAGTAAAGAAAAAAGAATATTTTTTTTTTCTTTTTTCAATTTTCAAAACTTTGTGACAAAAAGCGAGATCTGCAAAATACTCACCATACCTCTCAGCAAATAGCTTGGGGTGTCTACTTTCCAAAATGGGGTCATTTTGGGGGGTTTTATGCCATCTGGGCATTCCATGGCCTCCGAAACTGTGATTGGCAGTGAGAAGTGAAATAAAAAAATTACACCCTTAGAAATCTTGAAGCGGTGATTGGTTTTTGGGGTCCCGTACGCAGCTAGGCTCCCAAAAAGTTCCACACATGTGGTATCCCCGTACTCAGGAGAAGCAACAGAATGTATTTTGGGGTGTATTTCCACATATGCCCATGACATGTTTGAGCAATATATCATTTAGTGACAACTTTTTGTAAAAAAAAATATATATATATTTTTTTTTCATTATTCAATCTCTTGGGACAAAAAAAAAAAAAAAATAATGGGCTCAACATTGCTCTCAGCAAATAGCTTGGGGTGTCTACTTTCCAAAATGGGGTCATTTAGGGGGGGTTTGAACTGCCCTGGCATTTTATGCACAACATTTAGAAGCCTATGTCACACGTCACCCACTCTTCTAACCACTTGAAAACAAAGCCTTTTCTGACACTTTTTGTTTACAGGAAAACATATTTTTTTTTGCAAGAAAATTACGTTGAACCCCCAAACACTATATATATTGTTAAAGCAAAGGCCCTACAGATTAAAATGGTGGGTGTTGCATTTTTTTCCCACACAGTATTTGCGCAGCGATTTTTCAAACGCATTTTTTGTGGAAAAAATACACTTTTTTTTTTATTTTAATGCACTAAAACACACTACATTGCTCAAATTTTTGATGAAATAAAAAATATGATCTTAGGCCGAGTACATGGATACCAAACACGACATGCTTTGAAATTGCACACAAACACGCAGTGGCGACAAACTACATACATTTTTAAAAGCCTTTAAAAGCCTTTACATGATACCACATTAGATTCACTTAGGAGGTCTACTGCTAAAATTACTGCCCTCAATCTGACCTTCGCGGTGATACCTCACATGCATGGTGCAATTGCTGTTTACATATGACGCCAGACCAACGCTTGTGTTCGCCTTTGCGCAAGAGAAGGGGGGGCAGGGGTGCTTTTTTTTTTTTTTATTTATTTAGCTTTTTTATTTTATTTTTAAACTGTTCCTTCCATTTTTTTTTCATTGTTATCATTTTTATTGTTATCTCAGGGAATGGAAATATCCCCTATGATAGCAATAGGCAGTGACAGGTACTCTTTTTTTGAAAAAATTGGGGTCTATTAGACCCTAGATCTTTCCTCTGCCCTCAGCATCTGACCACACCAAGATCGGGGGCAAGGCTCCGTCGGAATTTCGACCGTATGTACGCAGCATTAGGAGCCAATCGCTCCTCCGCCCCTGCTGCCCCCATGCTTCGGCATATATGCTCTTTTTTTTAACTGTGGTGGTGAAATCACCTCCTACACCGTTGGAGTCGCGGCTTTATGTATCGTGGGAGCAAACGCTGTTGCTGTCAAGATAAATAAATCCACGCTGCAACTGAATGGCGCACCTGAAAACAAAAAAATGGTTAACACTAAAACACAGTAAACAAAATTACATACCTGAAAAGCAAGCATGATAAAACATAATAAAACATTGCAGAATAGAATGGAGTAAAAAAAGAGCAACAATAGAGAGAGAATAGAGAGAGAGAGAGAGAGAGAACAATAAAACGACAACTATTTTTTAATTTTTTTGAGATTTACAGGTAAAAAAGCTCCTGACTGTTAGCGACTGAATCAAAACGCTACCACAAAAAAAATGTTATCGATCGCAGGGATCAGGCCTGACTTGGCGAACGCTGCAGTTATGTGTGCTCAGTGTTTTGTAAGTGACAGTGATCGATCGATACTGCACTTGGGTGGGCTGGGCTGGGCTGGGCGGAGGGGGAAAACGCAGGTGCTAGCAGGTATCTGGGCTGATGCCGCTAACAATGCGTTTTTTGGAACCCTAAACTGCTGGGACGCTAGTATAGATCTGATCAGATCAGATATTGATCTGTTCAGATACTATACCACTAAGGGAGGTGTATGCTTTGCGCGTGGGTGTTTGCGGTACTGGCACTAACCTGGGGCGACGCAGACCTTATTTGACCCTAAAACCTAATTGATATCACCCGCCGGGCGATCAGGGGGTTAAACCGTTATTGGGTAATAAATGGCGGGTGCCCTGACAGTATAAAAAACAAACTATCTAACCAGCGTCACCCGTAACAGTTATACGGTGATCACTGGTGAAAGGGTTAATTGGGGGCAATCAGGGGGTTAAAACCTTTATTAGGTAATATATGGGGGTACCTGACGCTATATAAAAACCTGACGGGGAACCTAAATAACTAAATAACTAACTGGCTAACCGGCGTCACCAGTGACACTTATACGGTGATCACTGGTGAAAGAGTTAACTCTAGGGGCAATCAAGGGGTTAAAAACTTTATTTAGGTTGTAATATGGGGGTACCTGACCTATAAACCTATTTATAAACCTATATAAACCTGGCGGTTAACCTAAAAAAAAAACTGGCTACCTAGCGGCACCAGTGACAGTAATGCAGCGATCAGAAAAACGATCGCTTAGTGACACTGGCAAAAGGGGGTGAAAGGGTTAACTAGGGGCAATCAGGGGGTTAAAACCTTTATTAGGTAATATATGGGGGTACCTGACGCTATATAAAAACCTGACGGGGAACCTAAATAACGAAATAACTAACTGACTAACCAGCGTCACCAGTGACACTTATACGGTGATCACTGGTGAAACCTATTTATGAACCTATATAAACATGGCGGTTAACCTAAAAAAAAAACTGGCTACCTAGCGGCACCAGTGACACTAATGCAGCGATCAGAAAAACGATCTCTTAGTGACACTGGCAAAAGGGGGTTAAAGGGTTACCTGGGGGGCAATAAAGGGGTTAAACCTTTATAAGGGGGGGGGGGTAGGGGGCTACCTTGGACCTAAAACTAACTGCCCTGACAGTTATTACAGTCATACTGACACTAAATGCAGTGATCAGTAAATAAATGATCACTGCAATTAGTGACACTGTGACTGGGGGGGCAGGGGGTGATCTGGGGGTGACAGGGGGGTTATTTGTGTGCCTATGTGTACTGGTGTCAGTGTACTGTTGGTGCACTAACCTGTACATGTTCACTCCTCGGCGTTCCGGTCTTTATGACCGACGCGCCGAGTGTGACATCACTTCCTCTGCCTGTGTTTTGAATGACACAGCCAGGGGAAGCATCTGATTCGCCAGGAGCGATCGCGAGGGGGTGGCCAGAAACCACTGGCCGTTCCCTCATCCCGGATCGCTCCTGAAGCGATCCCGACCGTCCACACCGGCCGGGGGGGTCCGATCGGACCCCCCACCCGCCGGAAGAATGGCACGTACAGGTACGTGGTTTTGCCTGTACGTGCCATTCTGCTGACGTATATGTACATGGGGCGGTCGGGAAGTGGTTAAATGGTGTATATTTTGTTCAGAATCAAATCTTTCTTTCAATTCAGTTAACGTTTATACGGCTTTATGCTTTGTTTCCTCTCTAATCTAAGCTAAACTTAGTCCTGCTGCGGTTAACAAGATTTTAGCAGGGGCCTCATTCTTTCTTACATTTTCTGGACTTCCTGCTCTTTCTTCCTTTTTTCCAGTCATACAAGTGCTGAAAGGTTTCAGAAGGTCTTCCCCAGCTATTGACAGTAGACGCCCTATTTCTTCTGAATTATTGGTGAAACTGATGTCTGCACTGGAATCAGTTTGCTTTTCCTTGTTCGAGACTTCGCTGTTCAGAACGGTTTTCGTTATTGCCTTTTTTGGTGCTTTTAGAATAGGGGAGCTCACAGCACCTAATAAAGCTTCTTCCTCTTTTTTTTGTGTTTTCAGATATCTCTGTTATGGAACATTCGATTAAGGTTTTTCTCCGTAGATCCAAGATGGACCAATCATTGGATAACTCTATATAGAGCTCCTTTTCAGATCATCTTTCCAGTTTTTAGAGTTACGCAATATCTTTCTGTTTTCATTTTTTATTCATATTAATCTGTCCTGTCTTCTTGCCTTAAAAAACGTAACCTTTCTGGCTTTCATTTCTCTTCACATTCTTTCAGGATAGGTGCAGCTACGGAAGCCTGCCTTCTCGGTTTCTCTAATGATGGTTTAAAAAAATTGGGGCATTGGTATAGTGATGAGTTTAAATTGTATTTTTGTCCTGATCTTGTTATTGTTTAATTTTTCTTAGGTTCTACCAAGCCTCTCATTTGGATAGTGGGACATTCCTTTATATTTTGGGCCAAAAGGAGAACTTCCATCAGGAATTGCAAAACCAATCTTGGTTTGGACGAAGGACGATTTCAGGTTTTATGGTGGAGAATATGGGGGTTGAGATGGAGAAACCTAAAGGATCATTTAATTTTCTTACTAGGACAATGGCCTTCTCCTGATTTACTTATCATCATTCATGCCGAGGCTAATGACCTGGGCAGGATTATAACTTGGGATTTGATTTGCGAGATGAAGAAGGATTTATCTTCCTTTAAGTTGTTATTTCCTTTCGCGGTCATAGTATATTCAGAGATGGTATCACGACTTCTTTGGTCAGATTCAAGTAACCGTCATTATTTAGATAGGATTAGGAAACGCATAAATAGAACTATACGCAACTTAGTAATTTCCCAAGGCGTTTTTGCTTACTGCCACATAGACCTTGAGGGTTTCCTTCCTGGTCTGTACAGAATTGATTTTGTACACCTGTCAGATGTTGGTTTAGACATTTTTGTTTTAAGCTTACAAAACATGATTGAGCAGGCCACAGCATTGGGGGGGGGGGGGTGTTTAGCCTGTGTTTCAGCTAGTGGGGTTTGTCATCCAGTTCAGTTCAGGATGGACTACGTGATAGTATTAATAAATTAAATAATTTATGGTTATATCATTTTAAGATGAAGTATATTGCTGTTATGGATGATTATTGTTCAATTTTGGGTAACCCCTTAATAAACGCAGTGGCCATTATAATCATTGTGACGGATCCTGTACTCAAGGTGTCCGCCGTAAATGCTTCCTAAGTCCTGGAACATGAGTCCAATGGATCTGGTTATAGGAACCCCCAAGAACTAGACAGCACTAGTCTTGGAGTACATCAGGAATTACTTTTATTTGACATGTCACCCACATATATACAGCCGGATGACTAGTACCTAACATAATTAGCATGAGCTAATTATCTAATCATTGACCCAGACTAGTTGACTGAGAGAAGACTTTTCAGGGTCAGACTTTAAGGCTCCTAGCTCATTTGAATGATTATTCAATAGACATTACCATATTACCATAAACATTAACACAGGGCTAATTAGCACAACAACATTGTGTGGAATACACTTACAAGCCAGACCAGCCTCATCTACATTACACAAGACAACAGATAGGCTGGCTGGAGTAGCATCTGACAGTGTGTGTCCCATAATGCATGGGACAACACACATTATATATACATATATACAGCATATATATATCCAGTCTATGTGTCTTGGGGGGCCAGCATGGACCTAAATCCAAGTAAAACCAGCTGAGTGGTCCCCAGGCATACAGCTCACAAAGAGCACCGTTCCCCCAAATGCCAGGGCCCATAATCACAAGGCAATAGGCTCGCATTCAGTCCCCTCCAACAGCCTCTGTCCCGGCTAGGTCTGTCACAGTCATCATGAAATGAATTGTGTTATGTCTCTTTATTTAGTTACCTTTGAGTGATTTGTGCTGTCCCATGATTGGATCTATGGGGGTGCTGGGGTAGGCTGCATGATCTCCTGCACCCCTGATCTCAGTTGTGCCCCCACAGGTCAAGGGCCAGCACCAGCATAAGGCAGCATAGGCAGATTTGGGGGGAAGGGGTAAAATCCTTTTTCCCAGCCACTTGCTGGGGATTCGGATTTGTATGTCTTCTGTGCCCCCAGCAGGCAAACTAAAACTTCCACTTTGCTCCTGGTAGGATAGAGGGCGCAGCGTGGCAGTTCCAGTATGCCTGTTGCTTACTAGACTACTGACAGAGTGAAGAGAGAGTAGTAGGCAGGTGTCTGCATGTCCTACTGTCAGAGCTGGGCTGCAAGGATGCACAAGAGAGCTTATCAGTGGGCGGATGCAGGTGTGCTGAAAGCAGTTGGGCCTGCTGTCATACAGGCTCCAAAGAGAGATGGTGTGGTGCCACCAGCTGTACGGGGTGGGTCAGGCGAGGGGGTGCCAGCAGAGGCCCGTGGAGGAGAAGGAAGAAGAGGTTAAGGTGAAGAACTCCTCTTCTGTGCTGCAGCTACCGCTAGAAATCTTCTGCCTACCTAGGACACATATTCTCTACATACACTAACACCATCTGGAGGAGTCGCTGCAGGACAGGGGAGATCTGGGAGGACTGTTGCTTCCAAAGGTGTTTGTAAGTGACAGTGCCCCCTCTTGGGATGCTGTCCCCTCCTGTGACACTGCCCCCTCCTGTCCTGCTGTCCCCCCCCTGTGATGCTGCCCCCCTACTGTCCTGCTGCTTCCCTCCTGTGACTCTGCCCCCTCCTGTGATGCCGTCCCTCCTGTAACGCTGCCCCCTTCTGTCCTGCTGCCCCCCTTCTGTGATACTTCCCCCCTCCTATGATGCTGCTCCCCTCCTACCCCACCGACCGCCCCCCTGTGATGCTGCCTCCCTCCTGTCCTGCTGCCCAACTCCTGTTTTGCTGCCCACTTCTTGTGATGCTGCCCACCTCCTGTAATGCTGCCACCCCCTTGTCACCCTGCCCCCTTCCTGTCCCACTGTCCCCACCTGTCCCACTGGCCACCTCCTGTCCTACTAATCCCCTTCTGTGATTCTGCCCCCTCCTGTCCTGCTGCCCCCTCCTGTGACTCTGCCCCTCTTCTGTGATGTTGCCCTCTTCATGTGATGCTGTCCCCTTCTGTTCCGCTGCCCCCCTCCTGTTAAGCTGCCCCCCTCCTGTCCTGCTGAGCGTCCCACAATGCACTGCATGCTGTACAGTGCAATCTAGGGCCCTAATTGGATGAAGCAATGCACCTGACTGCTGGTTTTTGCCCAATCAGGGCACAGAACACAGTCAGAGCCATGATTAGACAAAGTCATGATGATTTTGCACAATCATGGCTCAGTGCTCATAGTCCTACTTCCCACAGAAACCTTTTGCAGTGTGTTAAGTATAAGATGATCAGTGCAGATTTCTATACTAATATCCAAAATGACAAGAACTAATAAACCCCGATGTGCTACTAATCACAAACAATAATAAATAATAATAAAGTCCATAATTTCTTACAAGTAACAGTGAACAAGTGCTTCCAATTATAGTAGCTTGCAGACAAAATTCCTGTGACTTCATACAATTGCTTAGTGCTCACAGAACTCTCACCTCTATATGATGTTGAATAAGCCTTATAAGTATTTAATGGTGGTGACAGGCTTCCACTTCCAGACTCAAGAATACCAGATCACTCAAAATTCCGGATGTCTCTATGCGGTGTTAGGTCAGCCTTACAGATATCATATGGTGGTGATGGGCTTCCACTTCCAGACTCCCGAGAACCAGGTCACTCAGAGTTCCGAATGTCAATAAAGGATAAAATAAATGCCTCCCATAGTGTAAAACATACAAACAACTGAAGATGTATTAAAAGCCAAATGGATTCTTACACAAAGTTAAAAAGTTCCAGATGCCTATTATGTCACTTCTGGTCCGCTCTGTGTTTCCGGCCACGCCCTACGCATTATGTCACACCACGTGACTTCATCAGGGGAACCAGATTGGATATCGAATGATCCTATTTATATAAGATGACAGGAAGTGTATTGGCGGCCATTTTACGGAAGACAATGTCTCCAATAACCAAGCAGCCATTTTGTTGGTTATGAAAAAAGGACAGACAGAGTATTGTGTCAAGCCAACTTGTGGACACAAAGCAAATGGACGCGGTCTAACGATCGTATGATAATGAATATCATCTATACAATCGCGAACCGGCTAATGATTGTATTAAATTAAAATTGTAAAAATCATACAAGATAAACCGAGAATTAAAATAAAAAAATGACTTTCATGGTAAATAACATGGATAAAAATATGGGCAAAAAAAAGAAAGAAATATGGCATAAAAACCATATGGGGCAAAATAAATAAAAAACCCAGTCTAACTTTGGAATAAAATTGTATACAGCTAAATGTGTACATACTGTAAATAACACCAAATTGAGCAGAGGGTAGATAAACAATTAGTATACTGGAAATGAGGTGTAGAGGCTACTAAATAAACAATTAGGGAATTAGCAGGAACATACAATTTAATAAAATGTTATATTTACTCAAAAAACTGTTTAAGTCAAATTCAACATTTAAACTATCATGTATAAGAGTGTGTAGAGTATGGATCCATTCCTTCTGACTTATGGATCTGAACTTATGTGCCTCCACCATGGTTTATTGTAAACAATTAAGGAATTAGCAGTAACATACAAGTGAAGCAAATTTAATAATTACTCAAAAAACTGTTTAAGTCAAATTCGACATTTAAACCATCAGGTATAAGAGTGTGTAGAGTTTGGAGCCATTTGGATTCCTTCCGACTTTTGGATCTGACCTTATGTGCCCCCCTCCATGGTTTATTGTATTTTTCTATCCCCTAGAATTGTAAATGTGTGGGATCTTTGTTGTGGACCTGTGAAAAATGTCTTGATATGTTGTGTTTAGGGAAGCCATTCAAGATATTTTGAACATGATCCCTAATTCAAACCTTAAGGCTTCTTTTAGTCCTTCCCACATACTGAAAATTACAGCTACATTGAAGGACGTAGACAACACCCTCAGTATGACTGCTAATAAAGTCTCTGATTGGATGAAGTTGTCCAGTACTAGTGGAAACAAAGTCTGTTTGTTTGCGTTATGGTTTCTTAGAGTGTTGACAAGAGAAACAATATTTGCAGGGATAAAACCCTTTCCCTGCAAAAAAGGTATATCCCCTAATTGGAGATGGTTCTACAACATTTTTAGAAATGATATCCCTGGTGCTCTTTTGTAGACTATGTTGAGTTACTCAGGAAGGATGTTATTAAGATGTCTATGGCTCTTTAATATATGCCAGTGTTTTTTAACCAGCTTTTCTATTTCCCTATGTTGGATATTATTATCCAAAATCAGGTAACGGGCTCCCGAAATAATGTTGGGACTTGTTTTTATTATGTAACATTGAAGTCCTATCCATTTTTTTCACCAGATCAATTTTGGTTCTGTACAAATCCATCCGTATAGCCTTTATCTTTAAACCTGATTCCAATAAATGCTGCATGGGTCAAAAAATCCTTCTTTTATGCAATTCCTCCTGATTCTTATAAGTTGGCCTTGGCCAAAAAATGTATATGCTTCTCATTGATATTTCACGTGAGTTTAATATTCTTATCGTTGTTTAATTTGTCTAGGAAATTCTCTAATGTTACTTTAATTCCATTGCATATGATTAACAGATCATCAATGTCTCTTTTGTAGAAGGTTAGTTCAACCGGAGAGTTTTTATAAACTGTATTTTCCTCCCATTGTGCCATGAAGGCATTGGCAACACTGGGTGCAAATTTTGCACCCATGGCTATACCCATGATTTGTTTATAGTATGCTTGATCGTGCCAGAAGTAGTTGTACTTCAGGCAGAACTCTATACATTTAACCAGATATTGTCTTTGTTTACACATAAGTGTACTAAACTCTCTCAACAGCCATTTAGTAGAATCGCCGGCTTGATGGTGCTGTACAATGGTATAGAGGGATGATACATCCGCAGTTTCTAGTAGAGTTCTTCCCTCTAACACATGAATTGTTTCAAGAAGCTGAAACACATGTTTTGTATCTAAGCTTTTGTTTGTTGTATTGCTGGTTGTATGGAATTATGGAAATATTGTCCCATTCTGGATGAGAGTGAATCTATTCCATTTACAATGGGTCTTCAAGGTTGTGTCACTTTGTCTTTGTGTATCTTGGGAATAGTATAAATGACTGGAGTTCTGTGCCATTCAGGAATCAGGTATTTGGCTTCTTTTTTATTTAGAATATTCTTTTTCATTCCCAGATGAACGATTTTTTTATCAAGCTCCTTTCTGTACTGGATGGTAGGATTTCCCAATAACTTAGCGTAGGTCGTTTCATTTTATAATTGACGGTTTATTTCTTCCTGGTACTGTTCTTTTGACTGAATGACTTCACCCTGCCCTTATTGGCTGGGCATATCACAATATCTTTCCTCTTCGTCAATGTGTGTATCCCCTTTTATATATGTATGGGATCAGACACTTTTTTTAAGTTTTAGTGCATCCAAATCTTGCAAAACCAATTTTTTAAAAACCTCTATGTGCTCATTATCATTTTGTGGGTTGTAGAAAGAATTATTATGCAATGTACTGTATTGGACGTCATTCATAGTCATTGTCGATCTAATATTAGATTTGAAGGGATTACTGAGAATATATTTTTTTCATGCTGATCTTTCTAACATATTTCTGGATACCTATATATGTATTGAATTCACTGAGGTTCCTGATGGGGGTCTGTTTAAGGCCATTATCTAATACTGCCTATTCCTCTGTGGTCAAAGACTTATCACTTAAATTGAATACACACTCCCTACTATTCTCTTTTTCTTTTGGATTTTCTTTTCCGCTCTGCTTCCCCTCGTCTTTCTGGACTTCTTCTTGATCTTTTGTCTTGGGGTCTCCTGGGTGATTGTTGGAGTTCCTGAGGTTTCCTCCTTGGTGACCGGGAATCTTCTTGTGGGAACCTTCTCGATGTATGGTCCCGTCTCTCTCTGTCTAAAAAAGATCTCTGCGATTCCTGCTCATAATAATTTTGTTGGTATTGGGGATAGGCGTTGTGGTTTCTAATGGGTTCATATCTATTATAGGTGGGTATAGGGCTCCTTTCTGGACATCTAGAATAGTCTTGTTGATGTGGGGGGCCTCTATTCTCCCTATAGTTTCTTTCATTATTAACCAAATTGATCTGGTGAAAAAAATGGATAGGACTTCAATGTTGCATAATAAAAACAAGTCTCTACATTATTCGGAAGCCCCTTACCTGATTTTGGATTATAATATCCAACATAGTGAAATAGAAAAGCTGGGTAAAAAACCCTGGCATATATTAAAGAGCAAAAATAAATCAAGATCCTGTGAGCCTCAATGTACCCCTATGCCTGATGGGCACCACTACTTAGCAGCATGCATTTAAACACGTCTCATAAATTCATGCAAATGGCAAAAAATTATAAATTTCACGCTGCGCTGAAGCGTGCTACACCATGTAAGCCTGTATCATAGTCTATCAAATTCATATACACCTACAGACACATGTAAATAATATTTTAAAATATAATAAAATACATAACTATAAATAAACAAATAAATAAAAATAAATATATATATAATATATATATATATATATATATATAACTGATAATAACACTGTGTAAACAAATCCAAATAATTAATAAAGTAAGTGCTCCTGTGATTCTGAGTGATCTGTGTTACTAGTATTGTCCAATAAGGGGATGGAAAATCCCCTTATACACAATTTCCAGAAAAGTGCTTCCATGGCGAACAATTAATAAGTAATAATAATGTGACAATGTTATTGAAAAAATGTGACAATGTTATTGAAAATGTGCTGAAAGTGCATATGCATAAATAAATTCCAAAAGCATGCTTCTGTGCCACAGTCCTTATTAAAACCGTTTTGAAACAATCCTGTAAGTAGTTTATGAAAATCCTGTTGATAAAACGTATTTGAAGTGCATATGCGTGATATCCAGTTATGCTATTATTGGCATGCTCCTATATCCATTCGTGCTGCAGATCATGAATTGGTTCAATTCGGTGACCCCCCTAGGTAATGTGTGCTCACCTTAGAGCGTGTGACTCAGCTGTTACGCTTAGTCAAAACACGCGTTTGAACCACCTCAGGGTTCTATGCTGTTTACTGGATCCTGGGTTCCCAATGCAGTATCTCGAGGATATATGAGCGAGAAAACTCGATGGTGTGATATTGTTTTAAAATTTTATTTAAACAAATGAAATACATTCCCCAGAGGGGGTACTCACATGTGCAAGGTGCGTCAGTGCACCGCTCTATGCAAGGCGTATAGATACCGAAATGGTAAAGGTTTGGTATGTGTCACATCCCAGGCAGATAGACTACATCCCGTTCTGTCCTGGCCCCTCCCCAATGCGTGTCGATACGGGGTGACATATCTTCCTCAGGAGCAATAGACATCTTAATCGCATCCTTTCTGAAAAACCCAACATAGTGTACAAAAGAGCACCAACTCTCAGGGATATCATTGCCAAAAATGTTGTAGAACCACCTCCAATTAGGGGATATACCTTTTTCACAGGGAAAGGGTTTTATCCCTGCAAATATTGCTTCTCTTGTCAACACTAAGAAACTGCAATGCAAACAAACAGACTTTGTTTCCATTAGTACTTGACAACTTCATCCAATCAGAGACTTTATTAGCTGTCATACTGAGGGTGTTGTCTATGTCCTTCAATGTAGCTGTAATTTACAGTATGTGGGAAGGACTAAAAGAAGCCTTAAGGTTAGAATTAGGGAGCATGTTCAAAACATCTTGAATGGCTTCTCTAAACACAACATATCAAGACATTTTTCACAGGTCCACAACAAAGATCCCACACATTTACAATTCTGGGGGATAGAAAAATACAATAAACCATGGAGGGGGGCACATAAGGTCAGATCCAAAAGTCTGAAGGAATCCAAATGGCTCCATACTCTACACACTCTTATACCTGATGGTTTAAATGTCGAATTTGACTTAAACTGTTTTTTGAGTAATTATTAAATTTGCTTCACTTGTATGTTACTGCTAATTCCTTAATTGTTTATTTATTAGCCGCTACACCTCATTTGGTATACTAATTGTTTATCCGCCCTCTGCACCATTTGGTGTCATTTATGTGCACACTTGGCTGTATACAATTTTCTTCCGCAGTTAGACTGTGTTTTTTATTTATTTTGCCACATATATGGTTTTTATGCCATATTTCTTTCTTTTTTGCCATCTATATATTATTCATTATTGATGTCCAGATATACATGTTATTTACTTGGCCTCTGAGTCATTTATATATTTATGGTCTAGAGCCCTATGGCCGATATGAGTAACGATGACATACAGGTATGACACAAAACTTACCAACATGAAATAGACCTGAAAGCGTGCCTTGGTCTATCGTATGGTACACCAAAATAAGGGAGAATATCCTAGATAAGGAATGATGAAAGGAGAGTAGCTATGAAATGATGTGAAATGAGTATTCTGTTTGGAGTAACAATACTTTGGGAAATGCCCTAAAAAGGGGAAGGGAGGGTGGGTATCTCGCACAGGAAACCAACAAAGACCGGCTGCCTTTGGGCTGGTTAAATACCCTCCGGGCTCTTCCCATAACTTCAGGCCACCATACTGGCCTTCCAATTGATGGTCTAGAGCCCTATGGCTGATATGAGTAACGATGACATACAGGTATGACACAAAACTTACCAACATGAAATAGACCTGAAAGCGTGCCTTGGTCTATCGTATGGTACACCAAAATAAGGGGGCAAAACCTTCAGGTAGGGAATAACTTTTATTAATGGGATAAGTCACTGGGTGAGTTTGGCAAATGCCTGGGCCATTTCCACTTGTGGGTCAGGTATGTAGCGGGAGAAGCAGGCTGATTTCCATCGACCTAGCTTCTTGATGACGTGGTCCGAGATACCCTGCCGTGAGGCTGTCGTGGCTGCCCGAATCCGGAACGAATGCCCAAAGTACTGACTGGGGTCCAAGTGTAGGTTGCTGAGAAGAATCCGTGTATGTTCCACAAACTGAGACGAGTTGAGAGGTTTGACTGGAAAAGGCAGAAGTGGGCTGGTGTCTGGGCGATCGGACAGCAGCGCCATCAACCGGCTCAATGTGGCGACTGGGCACCAGTTGTTGTGGGTTTTGAAAAAGTGAATGTCCATTCCGGTACCTCGCTGCTGAGTCTTAGACACCATCAGGTGAAGGACGAAGTGATCCTGGTGGTGGAACAGGTTACTCTTGTGCAACACTGGACCAGCCGGTTGGTTGCAGGTGAACTCGCTGGGCCGTAGGAACCCATAAAACGCCATGTGTATGGCAGCCTGTAGGACCGTACTGGGGAGAAGACCGAAGGGGGACCTGTCCAAGATGTCAGACATGTCCCTAAAGATCTCTCCGGTTATCGGTAGTTGCTTGGGGCCGACTACAGGCTGGTGTTTTTGAATTCCGCGCAGGAGACCCCGTACTGCGTGGCATGAGAACACGGAAGGCCTCGTGGGGTCCTGTAGGGACAGGTAGTGCTGTACACCAGCCACGTACTGGCGTATCGTGCTGTATGACAGCACCAGTTGTGAGTGTCAGTAAGAGATAAAGGCCAGGACCTGTTTGACGCTGGAAGGTTCACGGGGGTGTTGGGGCAGGAACTTATTGAATGCCCTCCAGGCTGTCTGATAGGCCCTGCGGGTATTGCGGGCGAGTGAAGTATTGATGAGGTTAGCAGCAGACCGTAAGTGCAGAGCTAATCCAGGGTCAGTTGTGACCAGTCCGGGATAGTGTCTGACAGGGGACTGGCTCCAGGCATCTGTTCAAAGAAGGAGACATAGTTAAAACGGGAGAGCGCATCCGCTGCTGAGTTGCGCTTCCCCGGAATGAACGAACAGTTAAATTTAAATTGATGTTGCAGGGACAACTGGACCAGCCTGCGAAGGAAGGACATGACGGGTCTGGATTTGGACCTGCCTTTACTGATGATCTCGGCTGTGGCCAGGTTGTCAGTTGTGAATGCTACCATCTGTCTGGACCAGCAGTGGCCCCACAGGTGTGCGGCTGCTACGATGGGGTAGAGCTCGAAGAGGGCAGACGTAGTGGTGAAGCCAGGTGTGGCTAGAGCCTGTGGAGACCAGGGGGCTGCAAACCATAAATGGCCAAAAATGGCGGCACACCCTGTGGAAGCCGCCGTGTCTGTCACCACCTGTGGTGACAGGGAGGACACTACAGGGATGAAGAGGGACACACCGTTCCAATTAGTAAGGAAGTCTTCCCACATGGCCAGATCTGCTATAGCTGCCGTGTCAAGTCTGATAACCTGATCTGGATCCTGGGTGTGGGACAGGTATACCAGCAGCCGGGACACGAATGAGCGGCCCTGGGTGATGATCCTCATAGCAAAATTCAACATCCCGAGAAGGGACTGAAGTTGTTTCTGAGTACATCCCCCGGCACGGGTGAACTCTTGAAGAACCGTTCTGATACGGTCTAGCTTGTCTGAGGGAAGGCTGGCTTGCATGACTTGGGTGTCTAGGTCAACGCCCAAGAACGTCATCTTGCGTGCCGGGCCGTCGACCTTGTGTTCTGCAATGGGGACGTTCAAGTTGTTAAATACTACCCTTAGCTTGTTAAGGTCCCCCGGGCGGCTCTATCAGCAGGAAGTCATCCAAATAATGAATGACCTCATGGCACTGTGCCTCATGCAGGAGGATCCACGTGAGGGTCTCCGCAAACTTATTAAACAACCAAGGGCTACTTTTAGACCCGAAGGACAACTTGGTAGCGAAATAATATACCTCCCTCCACTTGATGCCATGCCAGCACCACAGGGAGGGATATATAGGCAACAACTTGAAGGCGTCGCATATGCCAGCCTTAGAGAGCCAAGTACCTACACCTGCCTTAAGTATGGCTTGGATGGCCATATCCACCGAAGCATACTTGAGGGAGAACTCCTCGGAGGGGATGAGAGAGTTGAGACTGGGAACGGCGGAGGAATGAGGCGCTGACAAATCATAAACCAGACGTTTTTTATTTGAAAACTTCCCCTGTACAAGCCCGATAGGGCTAACCCTCCAGATGCTAAAGGGGGACTGGCTGAACGGGCCTATCATGAAGTCCCGGTCAAGCTCAGTCTGGAGAAGTTGATCAATGGCTCATTCATCCGTAGCTGCTGACCGTAGGTTCCTGCATTCATGGGTGGTGTGGGGCAGGGTGATGAGCCCGGTATGAAACCCGTCAGTGAAGCCTCGGATGAGGTAGATGGCGAGTGATGGAGTGGGGTGTGAGGTCAAGTAGACGTCGAGCCAAACAACATTGACCCGGCTTAGTTATGTCTTCTTCTGCTTGACCTCACACAGGATCCTGGGGTGCGCCCTCTGGCATAGGGTGCAGACGTGTAGCAAGTGGCACTGACTAAAATTGCAGGAGCCGTAGTTGAAATTGTTGCAAATAGCTTCTCCCCGACCATCCGCACTGGACATCCCAACTTATCCGTCTTCGGCCCTTGTGCCGGGGCTTGCTGAGCCTGACCCATGCTGGTAGAGGCCGTGCTAGCTGCCTGGTGGACAGAGGCTATGTTGGCACACCAGACAGCGGTGTGGGTTGCTGACTGGCAAATAGCGCACAGAGGAGACCGTAAGCCTGCAAAGTGGCGGCAAAATAGCTCCGTATCCACGACACTCCACTCAGTCGTCAGGTGGAACTGGAGGAACCTGGCTGCGGCTTTGGCCGAGAAAGACCGATGGTAGTCGTAGAAGGCTGAGCCACCGTATTTGTAGCCCAGGTCTACGACTAAGTGGAGGTAGAGGTCCAGTTCCTCCTGTCTGCTGGGGGAGGCTGAGCACACCACGTCCCTGAACATGCCGAACGCCAGAGTAAACTCTGGCACCGAGAGCTTCCTGTTCAGTCTCGGATCTTTCGCCTTCAGAACCACCGAGACATCCCCCCAGGTGTACGCCTTGTTCTCAGCTAGATCGTGCACTGGGATCATGAGTGAGCCCAGGTTGATATCCTTGCCCTCTAATATGTCCTTCCTTACGTTGGGTGGCACCAGGTGGGAGGGGTGTATGGTTTAAGTAGTAGCAACGATACCTGTGGCAGGCGTGTCGGTGGCTTGAACTACAGCAGGGTCAGGGGTCGTGACGGCCGGGCTGGTCTCCAAGCGTGTCACCCTGTTCTGCACCTCGACGACCGAAGAGGACAGGGATGACACGAGGGTATGCAGCTGAGCAATGGCGGCGGAAATGGACTCCAGGGACGCCTGCTGGCTGCTGGACCCTGCCACGGCAGGTGGGGGAAGAGGAGCCTGAACAGCTCCGCCTTCCTGGCCGTGGTAGGGAAGGGTATCCCTCTACGCCTCAGCTCGGCGATCAGTCTGGGAATCGTCCATGCCCTAAGAGACTGGGCACTGCCAGTCTCGGAGACTGAAGCCGGAGACAGTGGGGCGGTGAGGTCTTCGCTGCCAACTGAAGACATGATGGCTGTCAGAAGCCTGCTGCCTTGTCCTCTGGTCGCGTGTCTGCAGGCTGGGCCTATAAAGAGGTGACCCTTGGTGGGTCTTCTCGCCGGACTCCTCTGCTATCTTCTGCTCTTTTACCTAGCTCTTTCACTAGTGGAGGAGCCCAGCTTTCTTCTTCGTCGCCGCCGTCTGGGGGTCTTGTTCCGACTTCGGGGGTCTTCGGGGGTCTCTTCTGTTCTTCTTGCTGGGCCTCCGTTTTCTTCTTCCAGCTCTTTTACAAGCGGTGGCCCGGGCTTGTGTTGCCGTCGCTGTCGCCGCTGTCCCCTTCTGCTTCTTCTTCTTCTGCTTCTTCTTCTTCTGCTTCTTGTTTTATCTTCTTCCCATGTTGACTCGGTGCTGTCTCTTCTTCTTATGGCTCCGAAGTGTTGCGCTTCCAGTTATATAGGGACAAGGGGCGGATCACCTGCTCATGTCACATGGTGACCCCGCCCCCATATGATGTCACAGTCCTGGAGGATGCTGGGACTGTGACATCATATGGGGGCGGGGTTTCCTTAGGTGAATGGGTAGGGGTACATCGTACCCCATACTCATTCACATAGGGTGGGGGGCCGGTATCTTCCGGTATATAAGTCGTGTGAAGGAACCTCCAACACTGAAAAAGACACAAACAACTTCCAGGTGTCTTGTTTGTGTCTTTTCTGGTTGTCTTGCTGCTCATCAGAAATTCAAAACACGCAAAAAATAAAAACCGCAGAAGTGATCAAATACCACCAAAAGAAAGCTCTATTTGTGGGAAAAAAAGGACGTCAATTTTGTTTGGGAACCACGTCACACAACTGCGCAATTGTCAGTTAAAGCAGCGCAGTCCTGAATCGCAAAAAGTGTGCTGGTCTTTGGCCAGCCAAATGGTCGGGGGCTGAAGTAGTTAAAGGTGATGTATACTGAGCGGTTTCCTGTCCATGAAGTGATATCCAGCCCCCAGTACCAGAGAAGGAAGAGCTTCTGACCAGACCCTATCCCCCCTGGAGTGGCCATACATCTCCCTGTTTTTCTGTTCAATGCTGCTTACCTTGCAGCAGTAAGGTAATAATTTAGGACACCCACAGGTGTCCAATATCACCGAAGAACCTCAGCACAGAGCACCTAGCATCTACACTGTCACCATATTGAAGATTCACCAGCACCAATCCTTTTTTCCACGCTGCATCTGCACCGTCGAGAGTCGCAGAGCTAAATTATCGCAGCATCACTGTTCTATTTAATTTCTTTTCTTCCTCCTCAAAGTCATCTCACGCTTATGCGTTTTATGAACTTTTATGCGATAATGAACTTTTATGCGATTATGAGCTTTTTATGCGTTTATTAATGTAACATGCATTTATAATAATTTTATCGTGTCAATCTCATGCACTTTGAATCATCATAGATATCTCTACTGCATTCCCCTTTCACCTATTCACTTGCAACACTGCTTAGTGTTTATGCGATTTCTCAGCAATTTTTGCACAATTTATCTGATTTTCTAGCATACTTTGCACATTTTATCACTCTTTATTTATATCTGATTTTAGCAATTGTATGCACTTCAGCCACATTAGACCACACTTTCTATATATTTTATTAATTTTTATATTTACGTGTATTTATCTATTGTGTCAATATTTTCCACCTCTAATTTATGCTGTGTACCATTGCTATTTAGCTCAACTGTTTGGTATAGCCTTTGGGAGCGCAACACCACATATTGATTTATTCCTTATTCATTTCTTGCGACCCGAAAAAGCCAGGAAAGTACAAATACCCCCCAAATGACCCATTTTTTTGAAAGTAGACATTCCAAGGTATTTAGTAAGATGCATGGTGAGGTTTTTGATGTTGTCATCTTTTCCCACAATTCTTTGCAAAATGAAGATTTATTTTTTCCACAAAATTGTCATTGTAATAGGTTATTTCTCTCACATGGCATGTGTATACCACAAATGATGCCCCAAAATACATTATGCTACTCCTTCTAAGTATAACGATACCACATGTCTGGGACTTTTTCACAGCCTGGCCACATAAAGAGGCCCAACATGCAGGGAGCACCTCCAGGTGTTCTAGGAGCATACATTACACATCTAACTTGTTGACTACCTATTACACTTTTGAAGGCCCTGGAGCACCAGAACAATGACACGTGACACGTGACACTGATGTGGCTCTGATGACAGATGGCACTGATATGTGGCACTGATGACACGTGACACTGATGTGGCACTGATGACACGTGACACTTATGTGGCACTGATGACAGATGGCACTAATACGTGGCACTGATGACACGTGACACTGATGTGGCACTGATGACAGATGGCACTGATACATGGCACTGATGACACGTGACACTGATAACAGATGACAGGTGACACTGACAGTTGCCACTGATGACAGATGGCACTGACAGGTGGCACTGGGGACAGATGGCACCTACAGGTGGTACTGGGGACAGATGGCACTGTCGACAGATGGCACTTGGGATAGATAGCACTGATAGGTGGCACTGGGGACAGATGGCACTGACAGGTGGCACTGGGGACAGATGGCACTAATAGGTGGCACTGGGGACAGATGGCACTGACAGGTGGCACTGAGGACAAGTGGCGCTGACAGGTGGAACTGGGGACAGGTGGCACTGATAGGTACTTTGGGCACTGTTTTTTATATAGTGTTCACTCATGCTACAGCAAAGATTGCTCTCCCTCCTCACACGTGGTCTCTGTGTGAGGAGAGAGAGCCGGCATTGAGTGATGATCTCATATGTTTACATTTGAGATCATCTCTCATTGGACACGCCGATCGAATGCTAAATGGCCGCTGTGATTGGCCATTTAGCACAATATGTGATTGGCTGTGTCCAAGGGACACGGCCAACACAGATTTTCCCAGATGTGCGCCCGCGATGGCGCGCGGGGAGCAAGTAAACAGGAGGACATCCAGGGACACCCTCTCGACAATTAAGCACCGCACTGTAGCCGTCTTTTGGCTATAGCGTGGGCGCCTAGTGGTTAAAATTTGAAGAGTCATTTGTTTCACTCTGGATTCATACTTGCAGCCTTATGAGCATAAGTGTTTCCTATAGCTTTCTCAAAATGAATTATTTGCTAAAGTGCTGCTTCATTCATATATTTATTAATACAACTTCCTGTAAAGAGTACATATTCAAATTCATCCCATAGGAAATAAAGACATAAGTAATAATTTGAAAGAACAATGAAACCATAACATTTAGTACCTATTCCAGTATCTAGACATTTAAGAATATTGTATTTCATGTACTAGGAGGCAAATAAATAAGTAAAATACTTCACATTCATTTCAGAATCAGTATTTATTTAATAGCACATTTTCATACTTTAAGTTCAAAAGCTTTATATCTTTTGAAATAGCTTAATTGGTACAGTCTTTGGCAAATTGGTAGCATGACCAAAATTTGTATTTTTTGTAGGTCCCAGGTCTGATCTGAAATCAAGGATGCTGATCTTTTCTGCCTCTCTGCCGCCCCCCAACCTACACCCAAAAATCCTCATCAGATACTTGTGATTGGACCCACATTTGGGAAACCACTAAATCCTGCTCTTCTAATGGTTTGGCAGTGGAGACAAACTACATAACAAGATAATAGCTTGTTCCCTGTAGCGTGGCCTGATACAATCCAGGATGCCCGCCACATTGCTTTTGCAACTATGGACAGGTAGGCACATTTTTACATGTATGGTGGATGTATCCTGTAGTAAATTGCTTCTGGTGCGCTGTATATCAGTTGATTTCTGAACTTTTTGACACCCTATTCCTTTTTCTGCTCATCAGACTTTCTTGGATTTTAAGCCCCCAGGTATAACTAAATACATCTACAAATTTCTGCATGTCTTACAACAGCAAAACAAACTATTATGAAAGCATGGCAGACTCCCACGTTATCTCTGGCCGAAACCAAGTCTAGGATTAATAATGTCCTACATGAAAAAAATGATATAGTCAAGAAGTTCTAGGCTGTTAGGCCACTGACTTCCTGCTACCACAGGGCATAACCAGGACCTTTTGACCCTTTAACGTCAGTAGATCTATCCATATTTCCTCTCCCCTCCACACTTTTTCATTTTACCTCTTTCTGCTCGTCAAAACCGTCTTGTTGAATTCTCAGTCATGCAACACTGTATCCAAATTAAAATGTTAGTATTTTTTTTGAGCTTTATACCCCATTTTGGAAAGCAAATACTCCAAGGTATTTTATAAGAGGCATAATGAGTCTGTCATTATGCCTCAAAATTAAATTGTTGACACAAGTTTCGGGGAAATGCAGGAATGAAATGCAAAATGATTTTTTATTGTTTCACCTAATAAGATATTTCTAAGGGGGGGGGGGGCGCATGTGCGGCTCGTAAGATGGCGGATGCATAGGATCAGGACTCCGGCCTTCGTTCCCTAATGAATAGCTCCCACTCCGAATCCACATCCCCGGGAGCCCTCTCACTCAACCCAGGAACCATCCAGCTACCCCACAGGCATTTTATGAGTAAGATCGGTGATCAACCCAATTGATTAACCTGTCCATTGTACTATCATCATCTTGCTTTGATAAGCATTGAAACACTGCATAACCTGGAAATTAATAGAATCTCACAGATGATTGTCATAATAAATATAGTATGTGTGAATGACCTTGATCAAATGTTCAGTAAAATAGATCCTCATCTAAAGATGAGTATTGCTAGAAGTATCTGGTGTAGGTAGTTAGTTTGAGAATGATTTATAAGGTATCTGGTACATAATGTCAAGGGAGGTCCAGAATAGACCAGTATTTATGTAGTTAAAGGAAAAATTCATATTTGTTTATATCCTGTAAAGTTAGTTTAGTGTACTCTCATATTAATCATATTAGTCATATTAATAAGTATTAGTATAGTTACTTAATGTAGTTAAAGTTGGTAATATGTGTTCATATTAGTAGATATTTGGTTATATGACATTACATGATCAGCACATTACTACAAGTGTTAGTATCTCCTTTTGTTTAGCATATTGCTGAAGTTAGCAGAAATGAATGTGTGCCATACAAGTTTTTGTGAGGTTATGACGTTCACATGTAACATATAAATCCAACGCTTCGATATTGAAGGTCAGACAGGCACACACACACCCACTAGGAGAGATGACACAGACATAATCACACAAAGACACTTTTACAAGTTGGAACAGCTGAATTCTCCCAGAATTTTAAGAACGTAATTTCCTGCTTATTTTTGGTTACACAAGACAGCATGGAGACAGAAGGCAGCAGCCATGAAGCACACATGCTTTTATAAGCTTATTACAGCTTTATAACTATTTTATTTCATATATTTATAACTACACTGAACTGAACTAATATACTTTTTACATTGTATTCATGATCCCAACTGTGTGACAATAAACTCACACTTTGTTTTAAGTCAGTCTGACTATCAATGCTATTCATCCAGAAACACCCTTGAGATATAAGAATATTAGATATTGAATTTTTTCTTCTTTTGGCGAGTCAGACACTGCCGTCATTTCCCAATTTTTACGGAAATCTCAATCCTTGCTGAGGGGGGAGACATTAGCGCAGTTTTGCTAACATTCAAGTCTCGAGAAAAAGACGGTCCCGAATCTATCAACCAAGAGGTGTTTGTTGTGTCAGATGTGGACAACAGTCCAGTAACAGACGGTTGAAGACGAGAAATTCTTCTAAATATAGTGAGTAAAAGTTATGGACTTAATTGATGAAATAGCTAGAGGAAGCAAGCTAGAGTTTAAATATATGTCTTTTTATCCAAATGACAGTCACCTATGGGCATATATGTACAATGAATGTTTACAGGCTAATACGCAGATTGACTAAGCCAGATTTACTGTGCACAAATTACGGAAAAAGATAAATAATGTGTTAAAATTAGTAAGAATATTTAATAAGATGATTATTAATATTTTACCTGCCAAAAATGCATGTACACTAAATCAGACAGAGACTAACAATGTACAGAACACAGCAATACATGAAAATGTGTCCCAAGATTCTCTTAGTTGTCAAAACTGTGAGATTTTTTATAATTACATAGACAATCTTGAAGAACAATTAGAATCTAAAAAAATTATTTTGCCAGTTACAAAATGACAGACAGATTGCTGTAATTTCAACCGATGACAAAAAGACTGCATCCAAATTTAAGCCACAACCATCTTATATTCCCGGAAAGTTCGGAAATGGAGAATGTTGATGCTACTGATGAAATATAAATGAAACATAGAAACTTATTACAGTATGTAGAACTGCAAAACTAAAGTTGCAAATACATGACCAACTTATGAAAGTTTTAAAAGACTTTCCTATTTATGACTTTAATCTGTTTTAATCTGTCAAATGATCAACGCAATTACATATTTCAGTTGTGGGTTCCTGTTAATTTTGCCAAACAAATTAATTCACCTGTTATTGATGATGAAGACTGCGACAATTATTGCTATGTATGACCGGTGAGCAAATACCGACCATAGAAATGTTAGATCTATTACAGAGTACTGCAGAAGAAGGTCCATTTGAGTTTAAAAATTTTTTTGCAAGGTTTATGAAATTATATTTGGAGTATAAAATGACTATGATCCAGGTTTGAAAATGGCTTTCATTAAAAAAAGTAAATACCTTGACCCAACTTCAGTAGCTATAGCACAGGAACGTCAAAATGTAAATGATATAGTAAGCTTCATTGATAAAATTAGGTTACAATTGAATCAAAGCAATCTCACACACGAGGTAGCTATAATTCAATGTGGCAAAAATAGTCAGGCTACAGACATGTCAGAAACGACAGTTCTTAGCAAGAATGGCGATGACAGGTGCAGACAAGTGAGGCAAGGAGAGCCTATAACGTGTCTTTACTGTCCTAGATTTGGCCATATGAAAAAACATTGCTGTAAATTTAAGAGAGACTCACAAATAAAAACTAAAGATATGGAGAATGAAAAATCAGCTATTATACAACCTGTTTTTTTATGTCAAGATAACATTTTGACTGAATTGCCTTATGCCACTGAAATCAAACAGATCAGTAATTTGACTGTTAGCAGTTTAGACAACATGGCAAAAGGAGCTGTCACTGAAAGAGAGGGTTTATTGCCATTGCCAAAAATAGAATCACATTGAGTTCAATTTCTCTGCCATTACAATATGTAATTGTATATTGGATGAGAATGGTAAACCATATATACAAGGTTTGCTGAATGGTAAAAATATTAATTGTCTCATTGACAGTGGATCTGAGATTAGCGATATCAGAGAATACATACCTGTGAAACCTAATTATCCTATGTGTAATATAGTGGGTTTTAAAAATACAGGTAATTCCACTGCTAGACAGTTATCTAATGTAACATTTGAAGTACCTGGATTAGTTAAAACCAATATTAACATTTGGGTCTATCACGAAGCAGAGAAAATACTTGGCATTGATGTAATCAATAAACAAATGTCGGTAATTGATTTGGGTAATAAAAGTTTTTGGAAAGATCCATCTAGGCCCAAATCGGGGCTAATTGATCCCTCTGTATACAGCAATGTTGGTTCCATTACCAATATGTCTACAGAACAAATATTGCCTGATATTGATGGTGATTGTGCTTTAAAGGAAGTGGTACAACGTTTTCCAAGTTTGTGGTCAAAGTTCAAAAATGACATTGGAACTTTGAAAATACCAAATTGAATATGGAGGGAAAAGATCCAGAACCCCTTAATCAGTATGAGTTACCCCTAGAATCAATTGGTACACTTTCTGCCATTATTCAAGAATTTTTACAACTTGGAATTGTAAAAAAAGCTAAATCAGTGGTAAATAACTGTATTTGGCCTATCAAAAAATCTAATGATTCCTATTCTTTATCAGCTGACTTAAGGACACTGAAGAAACATATCACAAATAACCCAGTTCTTAATGATTAATCTAACATAAAGTTACATTTGAATGCTGAGGACAAAGTGTTTTCTGTACTAGAAATCTCTAATAGTCATTTGTCCATCCCTTTGACTAAAAGTTGTCAATAAAAACTTGTGTTCACATTCAGAAAAGAGACTTATATGTTCACTCGATTAATACCTGGCCTAGGTATTGGTGATGGTGTAGTCCATGAAACTATAGCAAAAATACTTTCAAAATGTTGTAGGCCAGACTGTATTTGTCAGCATGTGGATACGATTTTGCTGAGTATTCAGAATATCGATGAACATATGGCTCTTTTGTCTGAGTTGTTTATGATGTTACACGCTGAAAGTCTAAAATTAAACATGGCAAAAGTTCAGCTGATGAAAAGTCAGGTGAAATACCTTCACATGCAAATTAGTCAAGGAAAGAGACAATTGTTGCAAGAAACAGTTTATGCCGCGTACTCACGGTCGGACATTCCACAAAATCCGTCAGATTTTTTCCGACAGATTTTGTACGAAACTTGTGTTGCACACGCACGGTCGGACAAAGTTGTTGGAAAATCCGATCATTCCGAACGAGGTGATGTATAAAACGTACAATGGGACTACGTAGAGCCCAGTAGCCAATAGCTTTCGTCTCCAAATTTCTTCTGAGCATGCGTGACATTTTGTGCTTCGGAATTCTCTACAGACGATCGGAAAAAGTCAAATAGGATTTTGTTGTCGGAAAATTTTAGATCCTGCTCTCGAACTTCTGACGGAAAAAGACCGCTAGGGCCCACACACGATCGGATTTTCTGACAACATAATCAGATCGGACTTTTTCCATCACAATATCCGATCTGTGTACGGGGCATTAGAGATATCACTGCAATTCCAACTCCAACAACTCATAAGGCATTGCATCCATTTTTGCATAAAATAAATCATTGCAAAGAATTTGTATACTGTTTCGCAGAAAAAGTTAATCCACTATATAATCTTTAGAGGAATAACGGTAATATAGCTGACCAATGGGGTCCAAATGAGAAAAATGCCTTTGAAGTGTTGAATAAAGATTTGAAGAATGCTCCAGCATTAAATACAATAGAGGTTTGTTCTCAAGCATCTTTTGTTTTGAAAACTCATGTACTGTGTTATTAGGAAATGCAGACAAAACATGAAATAGTATAAGAATTTAGGGTTGAATGGCTAGTTGGGAAAAGAGGTGGGAAGAGAGAGAAGGAATCCTACACTTTGGAGAATGTTTTTTTTTTTTTTGGAATTTATTTTTATTGGGGTTTGCATATTATATACATAAACACGTATAATACAGTATCTTTGAAGCAGGTTAATACACTTGTACATACATATATAGATATAAATGAATACACTTCTTGTGAAGAAGGTGGACTTCTAGCTGGGGGGGGGGGGGTGACAAAGGGGTCTTATTAATCTATATGAATTCGGTTAAACAGCATGTTTTACATAGTGACAACAGCTTGTAGCATGTTACCCACAGGAGTGGAATCGGGTTCGGTGGTGGGGTCATGGAAGTCAAGGAGCTGTAGTATTCGTTGGAAGTTTAATGGTGGCAGCTGAAAAGCTGGAGGATCAGAAAGATCAGGTAATTTAAGGTTACCTAGGGAATCAGTGAGATTTCTTTTCAGGCACCAGTTTGTATAGCGGAATGGGCGCATGGCCACTTGCAGAGCTTTCTGGGTTAACGCGGCCTCCATATAATTAAGCCATCTTGTGAAAAAGCGCGAAGTAGAGCGAAAGTTTCTTGTGATGGTGTCTAGTCTCTCCATGTAGAAAAGCGATTCCATTGCTTTTTGCACTGCGGGTAGGGTAGGTGGATCCTTGGAAATCCAGTCAGTCATTATAATTCTGCGAGCTACAAGAAAGCTAAGGTGTGCCCATTGTGAAATATTCGTAGGTCTCCTAATTGTTGATGAGGATGATTGGGGTGTGTAGCTAAATAAGCAAAACAGTTGGTCCTTCGGTATCTGCGTTTTATTGATTTTACCAACGTAGGCCAATACAGAGTCCCAGTATTTGGTAATGGCTGTGCATTCCCAGAAACGTTGGAGCAGGGTGGGATGGGGTATAGAGCACCAAGGACATTGTTTTTGACTTGCCAGCTTTGTTAATGTAGAATAGGTAGTAGGCCCTGTGTATGATCTTGAATTGGGTTTCACACCATGTTTCTGATATCGTGAGTTTGCGAACCTGTCTTTATCCTTCCAGTATTTTTTCCGGTAGTTCGTCATCTCCGAGGAGGACAGACCATTTTTGAAACGGTTTGAGGTGATATTTTTCAGATTGGTGTTGGATGAGGTAAGAGTATAGATTGGTGATGGACTAATCATCTGTCTGTAGCACCGTGTCTATGAATGACTTCTGGAAGGGGTCAGATATAGGTCCACAGCAAGACCTCAGATAGTCAGTTAATTGGTGATAAAAGAAGATGTGCTTTGTTAGTAGGGAGAATTTTTTCGATAGTGATGAAAAGGGTTCCCGGTTTGCCTTGGTATATGGATGTTACTTTGTGAGGCCATTAGTGCTCCATTGTTCAAATGCTTTGTGCAGGGTAGATGGGAGAAACATAGGGTTTCCTTGGATTGGCAAGTGTCTTGAAATATTTGATGGTAGCCCCAACAACTTACGTATCTCTCTCTAAGCAATGATAGTGTCTCTGATGAGTACATTTGATTTGAGATGAGGTGGTAAAACGTTGAGATTGGAGTGAAGAATAGTCGATAGGGCATGTGGAGAGGTCATTGCCCCTTCAAGGAGGGTGTTGCAGTATTTGGATTTTCCTGCCAGCCAGTCTAATCCTTGCCTAAGTAGGCATGAGAGATTGTAGAAATTAATATCTGGGGTTCCCGGCGGCTCCTCCCTGCATTAGATAACCCCCTTGGAGAAGTCCAGCATTCAGCGTCCATAGAGACCGAATGCAGGACTCAGCCCTGCCCCCCGGCGCCTGCATCATTGGATTTGATTGACAGCAGAGGGAGCCAATAGCTGAACTGCTATCAATCTATCCAATCAAGAGCCAGGAACCCGTAGAGAGAGGGATGGTGGGGACGCGCCCACGGGGCTCAGGTAAGTAAAACAGGGGGCTAGGGGGCCGGTGACTGGAAGGTGTTTTTTCACCTTGATCGGATGCATTAAGGTGAGAAAACACGAGCATTTACAACCCCTTTAAGTTAGGATTATCATTATTGTTTTTATTTATTTTCCTTATTCATAGATTGAATATTTTTAGTTTACAACTGCACAATCTTTTTAGTTAACAGAACATCTTTTGTTCATAACTTAAAAAACATATCCCTGTGAAAAGTTATGACAAGTTTTAGAGTGTTAAGTATATTTCTAAAGAGCTAAAATAATATTTGAGCACAAATATCAAAATATATTATTGCATCCTTATTTAAATAATAATTGCTATTATTAATAAATATTGATATTAGTCATCATTATGTTATACATTTTTAAAATCAATACCATTATTTTAAGATTTTGAATAGATAGATCTAAGAGCAGTTAAAGTAAAGAGAAAAGCGTTTAGAAAGAGAGTTATTTCTAGCTGCTTCAGTTCTAAGTAATATTGTGTCCGATCATTTGATACAAGGATGTGTATATGTGACATGAATTATATTTGAATGTTTTAATAATAATTTAATATGATTAATCATAATTCAGGGGGGGTTGCTAGAATATTATTCCAAATTCATAATTCAGCACTTATAGGTGTTATATTATATTCATGGCAAGCTTGCAAAACATACAGTGGGGACGGAAAGTATTCAGACCCCCTTAAATTTTTCACTCTTTGTTATATTGCAGCCATTTGCTAAAATAATTTAAGTATTTTTTTTTGCCTCATTAATGTACACACAGCACCCCATATTGACAGAAAAACACAGAATTGTTGAAATTTTTGCAGATATCACATGGTCCTAAGTATTCAGACCCTTTGCTCAGTATTTAGTAGAAGCCCCCTTTTGATCTAATACAGCCATGAGTCTTTTTGGGAAAGATGCAACAAGTTTTTCACACCTGGATTTGGGGATCCTCTGCCATTCCTCCTTGCAGATCCTCTCCAGTTCTGTCAGGTTGGATGGTAAACATTGGTGGACAGACATTTTTAGGTCTCTCCAGAGATGCTCAATTGGGTTTAAGTCAGGACTCTGGCTGGGCCATTCAAGAACAGTCACAGAGGCACTCCTTCGTTATTTTAGCTGTGTGCTTAAGGTCATTGTCTTGTTGGAAGGTAAACCTTCGGCCCAGTCTGAGGTCCTGAGCACTCTGGAGAAGGTTTTCAACCAGGATATCCTTGTACTTGGCCGCATTCATCTTTCCCTCGATTGCAACCAGTCGTCCTGTCTCTGCAGCTGAAAAACACCCCCACAGTGTGATGCTGTCACCACCATGCTTCACTGTTGGGACTGTATTGGACAGGTGATGAGCAGTGCCTGGTTTTCTCCACACATGCCGCTTAGAATTAAGGCCAGAAAGTTCTATCTTGGTCTCATCAGACCAGAGAATCTTATTTGGAGTCCTTCAGGTGTTTTTTTTTAGCAAACTCCATGGGGGCTTTCATGTATCTTGCACTGAGGAGAGGCTTCCGTAGGGCTACTCTGCCTTAAATCCCTAACTGGTGGAGGGCTGCAGTGATGGTTGACTTTCTACAACTTTCTCCCATCTCCCGACTGCATCTCTGGAGCTCAGCTACAGTGATCTTTGGGTTCTTCTTTACCTCTCTCACCAAGGCTCTTCTCCCTCGATAGCTCAGTTTGGCCGGAGGGCCAGCTCTAGGAAGGGTTCTGGTCGTCCCAAACATCTTCCATTTAAGGATTATGGAGGCCACTGTGCTCTTAGGAACCTTAAGTGCAGCAGAAATTTTTTGTAACTTTGGCCAGATCTGTACCTTGCCACAATTCTGTCTCTGAGCTCTTTAGGCAGTTCCTTTGACCTCACGATTCTCATTTGCTCTGACATGCACTGTGAGCTGTAAGGTTTTATATAGACAGGTGTGTGGCTTTCCTAATCAAGTTCAATCAGTATAATCAAACACAGATGGACTCAAATGAAGGTGTAGAACCATCTCAAGGATGATCAGAAAAAATGGACAGCACCTGAGTTAAATATATGAGTGTCACAGCAAAGGGTCTAAATACTTAGGACCATGTGATATTTCATTTTTTCTTTTTTTAATAAATCTTCAAAAATGAATGTGTGCCATACAAGGTTCTAAGTTTTTGTGAGGTTATGACGTTCACAAGTAACATATGAAGCCAACGCTTCGATATTGAAGGTCAGACAGACACACACACACCCACTAGGAGAGATTACACAGACATATTCACACAAAGACACTTTGGCAAGTTGGAACTGAATTCTCCCAGAAGTCTAAGAAAGTAATGTCCTGCTTCATTTTGGTTACACAAGACAGCATGGAGACAAAAGCCATGAAGCACACATGCTTTTATAAGCTTATTGCAGCTTTATAACTATTTTTACCTACACTGAACGGAACTATTATACTTTTTACATTGTATTTATGATGCCAACTGTGTAACAATAAACTCACACTTTGTTTTAAGTCAGTCTGACTATCAATGCTATTCATCCAGAAACGCCCTTGAGATACAAGAATATTAGATAGTGAATTTACTCTTCAGCAGCCCGTCCATTAAGGGCGCACGGGTGCTACCCCCCCGTCCATCTCCACCTCCCCTATCGATGTGTCTGGCCTCTTTCAGGACTCCGTTGCATGAATTCTAATGTGGAGGGGGCTGTTTTTTTGAAGGACCGATTAGAGCCAGAGGCTTCAATATAGAGTGGGCTCGGGTCGCAGAGAGTGCACTCCGAGCCCACCCAGGTTTGTTACAACAGCGAATCAATATTCGCTGTTGTAATACTGATCCTCCTCCCAGCCAATCGGGAAGCGGGTTTTGACACCCTATTGGACGCCTAGGAGGAGGGGGGGAGGAGCTGAAAGCAGCCATGGAAGAGAGGACACTCGGAGCCAAGCCGAGTAGCTGCACCACAGTGCCTGCGACCTGCCACGGTGCCTGCCACCTGCCACGGTGGGGTAAGTGCTGGACTGACTGGCAAAAAGGGATGGGGGCGGTAGGTTCCACTCGGGGGATGGGTGGTTTGCCCCCCAAAAAAACAACTCTCTGCTTTCCTGTGTCTCCCTCTGTCCTCCTCCTTCTCCTCCCATCCCTGCCTGATCTGCTCCTATCCCTGCTGCTTCAAAACAAACTGATCTGTATATCATCCCCTCTGTCAGATAATAAGCTGTGTCCTAGTGCCTATGCTTTATAAAAAAAAACAGGGATCACTCTTAGCTCCTCTCCGCACCTCTTCTCTGGCTGACGTCAGCAGTCTTGGCCCCGTCCACTGGAGATATCACGCGGGGAGAGCTGAGAACCTTGAGTCATCTTATTGCTGGGAGATGCTGTTAAAACAGCTAGAAGTCTTTATTTTTTATTTTTTTAAAAGCACAGGCACTGGGATTCAGCTTTTTATCTGGCAGAGGGGATGATATAAAGATTAGATAATGGCTTAACAACCACTTTAAGCCCTCTGATAAGGGAAGCAATATAGTACTAATGGACAATGAAGACTATGAGATTATTTGTGATAAACGCTTATGAAATAAAGTAGTATAGAAAAGGCTCAGTGGATATACTAACTGATTTCAATGTGTAGATATTTGATACAGTGGATAATGCTTATGAGAGTAGAATAATTTCAAAAAATCTTGCTGAACGTCTAAAAATACAAAATCCCCAAATATTGGCTTCTTTGCACTGCCAAAAATGCACAAAAATGGTGGAGCCCACCTGGTAGACTAATTTTCTACTGGAGGTGTAGCTTTGCTGAAAAAGCAAACATTTAAGTAGATGAATATTTAAAGCTGAGCTCCACCCTAAAGTGGAACTTCCGCTTATCGTATTCCTCCCCCCCTCCGGTGCCACAATTGGCACCTTTTAGGGGGGAGGGGGTGCAGATACCTGTATAATACAGGTATCTGCACCCACTTCCGGGACTAGCTAGCCACATCTGCCCCGCCCCTATCCGAGGATGCCCGCCCCTATCCAAAGATGCCCGTTGTGTCTTAGGAAACACACAGTTCCCAGGACACAACGGGACCAATAAAGACGCACAGCGTGACTCGCGCATGTGCAGTAGGGAACCGAGCAGTGAAGCCGCAAGCTTCACTTCCTGATTCCCTGACAGAGGATGTCGGCGGGGGCAGCCGAGAGACGAGCGATTGCTCGTCATCTTCTGCTGACATCGCTGGAAGCTGGAACAGGTAAGTGCCCATTCATTAAAAGTCAGCAGCTGCAGTATTTGTAGCTGCTGACTTTTAAAAAAAAAAAAATTCAGGTGGACCTCCTCTTTAACCGCTTCAGCCCCGGATGATTTTACCCCCTTCCTTACCAGAGCACTTTTTGGGATTCGCAACTGCGTCGCTTTAACTGACAATTGCGCGGTCGTGCGACGTTGCACCCAAACAAAATTGCCGTCCTTTTTTCCCCACAAATAGAGCTTTCTTTTGGTGGTATTTGATCACCTCTGCGGTTTTTATTTTTTGCACCATAAACAAAACAAGAGTGACAATTTTGAAAAAAACACAATATTTTTTACTTTTTGCTATAATAAATATCCAATTTTTTTGAAAAAAAAACAACATTTTTTACTCAGTTTAGGCCGATACGTATTCTTCTACATATTTTTGGTAAAAAAAATCGCAATAAGCGTTTATTGATTGGTTTGCACAAAAGTTATAGCGTTTACAAAATAGGAGATAGATTTATTGCATTTTTATTTTATTATTTTTTTTACTAGTAATGGCAGCGATCTGCAATTTTTTACGTGACTGCGACTTTGCGGCGGACACTTCGGACACTTTTGACACATTTTTGGGACCATTCACATTTACACAGCGATCGTTGCTAAAAAATTGCACTGATTACTGTGTAAATGTGACTGGCAGGGAAGGGGTTAACACTAGGGGGCGCTGCAGGGGTTAATATATGTTCCCTGCAAGTGATTCTAACTATAGGGGGAGGGGACTCACAAGGGGAGGAGACTGATCAGTGTTCCTCTGTACTGGGAACACACCATCGGTCTCCTCTCCGGTGACAGGACGTGGAGCTGTGTGTTTACACACACAGCTTCACGGTCCCGCTGTTTTCCTGGGCAATCGCGGGTGCCCGGCGGACATCGCGGCCGCCGAGCATGCGCACCGGGTCCTGAGCGACACCGCGGGTGCGCCTGCGCGCCCCCTAGACGGCCGGGAATAGGAGGACGTCATATGACGTCCACCCAGGATGGGAGATCCACCTTGTGGACGTCATATGACGGCGGCCGGTATTGAAGTGGTTAAGAATGTATGTCTTACAAAATACAATTCAGTTATTGAAAACAATTGAAGGGATACTTATTCCTCCAAATACAATCTTGGCAGCAATAGATGTTAAATCTCCATATTGTCACTTACCTCTGGTTGTAGGCAGGTGCACTTAAAATTATAACAGTGGTGCGCTGCTCTTATAAAATGTAATGTCCAGTATAAATAGCTGGATGATGGACCTGCAAGGATTATATATATATATATATATATATATATATATATATATATATATATATATATATATATTATAGCATTTTTTGACCTGTACAGGTCAACTCTGAAAGTGATTGAACACTGCACCCATTGGTGGATTGGTGTTTTCTGGATGGCACATTGGAGCACATTACTGTTCTTGTGTTGACAACCACGGACACCTTTTACACTGTATATTATAAGAGTACTTGTCAATATATTATGCTTGGATGTTTCTATATGGATTCGAGCACAAAACAACTTTGTCTATGCCTTAAACACTTTTATTATAGATATGCTTAATATCTGGTTATTAATTATGCATTTATGGGATGTCACTTGGAAGCATTTATAGAGATTTAATTTTAAATGACTATCACTCAGTTGTCGTCTTTACAACATTTTGTTTTTTAGTGATTGTACACATTTAAAGGAGCAACACACCACTCTTATAATTTTAAGTTCACATTTTTAGTGATTAAGTACACTATTTGGGTGGTTGCAGTGGCTCCACATTATCTATTAATTCAACCTTTTAGCAGTGCATACATTTGTTGTAACTATTTTGTAGGCAGGTGCAGTTTATCCTCCTCATTGTAGGTGACACTTTTCAGCTGGCTACTGTGCAGAAGAGACTGGAGGTTAAGTGGAGATATCTATGAATTCAATCTTTTAGCAGCGCATACGTTTGTTGTAACTATTTTGTAGGCAGGTGTAGTTTACCCTACCCATTGTAGGTGACGCTTTTCAGCTGGCTACTGTGCAGAAGAGACTGGAGGTTGAGTGGAGTTGCCCTTGACCTCTGCTACCATCTTTAGTGGGGGTAATGCTAATAAATAGCACTGTTCCACTGCAGTTGATAGTATAGGGACAGAATCCCCCTAGGGACAGTGCATTTAGTGCTAGGGAGAGGTTCTGGTCAAGGAGGGATAGTGCAGGAATACCACGCCTAGCTCCGCTATCTGGGTACTCTAGAGAGTTAGGACAAGGACCTTCCTATCAGTTTACTAAAGGCGCCTGTGCCACTGTTTTAATTAAACAATATTTGTACTTTCATAATACTGTGGACACCGTTCTTTCTTTCTCTCTATCATCATTTGAAAGGGTTTCAGTATTGGTTGGTTTGAATTATTTTTGTAGATTTTCATAGAAGGGACTCTTTTTTTGCCAAGCACGTGGAAACCGGGCCTCTTGTTCATTTTGTTTTAAAGTTGGCAGGGAGGATCCTTCAGCAGCTTGCCCATCTGTAAAATGCACGTAAACCCAATTACTGGAATTCAACCCTTTCAAATTTCACATACCAACTAAAAACTCTTCTTCATTGGACTCTAAATGGGTCCTTAAGTTACAGCATTTATTCGAGCCTTAAAAGGTAACTCCACTTTCGTGGGGGGAAAATATAGAGAATAAAAAAAAATATAGCAACTACTACACAATTTAATTGTAATTAATATGTTAATAAAATTGATTTGTGTTTTCAAGCTGCAGCATGGTAGTTTTCTGGAAAATGCAATACAATATAGCAACCTGAAGGCATTCTGTACATGGTTGGTGTACAGAACGCACACCAGATATGTCTTACTGATTTTCCCAGAAGTCTGCACTAAGATACAAGCCAGATTTTTGCCATCCCCTGCAACAAAAATGTACAGCAAACATTTTCCTTGATAAAACCCTGCAAGTGCAGGAGCAGATTGATAATTATGAAATCTCTTATTTCCATTCATTGGACACATGGACACAGACAAACTAACAGCTATTTCTTCAGAATAAGAAAAGGTAGGAATCTGCAACAAAGTTTGTTAAAATCCCTGCAATGTACATAGATCACCCAGAGGTAGGGCTATATTTAGACTTTGGGGGGCCTGGGGCACTTCAGGTTCGGGGGCCCCTCGCACACAGAGTTGGTTTACATTCTCAATGACAGTCACACATTTTTAAAATGAATGACATAACATCATTCTCAGGTCATGCATAAACACACACGCACGGGGATAGCACTCGATGTCTGCTTCGCTTGAGCTGCCAACATTTGTTTTTAAAAATGATACAATATACCAGTCCAGAGTAAACATTTTTACAGATGATAGGTGGCAAAATGTTACTTCCCAAGATACATTTATTAAAAGAAAGTAATTTATTATTATTATTAAATATTTAAATTATTATATTATTATTACTTAATCTTTAATTATTTTATATACCATACTTTTTTATATTGTTTTAAATTATTTTTGTATAGAGGGGAGGGCCCCTTCTGTCAGGGGCCCAGGACAGTTGTCCCTTTTGCCCCTTTATAAATTTGGCCCTGCCCAGAGTGGAATGTTTTTTTCTCAACATGTGTAGTTACTCTTTAATGTGAATCATATGTGTCCTACAATAAATCTGTGATGGAAACAAACTATATCTCTAATTTCTCTGTATGATGGCTATGAGAACATTACATATCAATAGATAAATTAGATTGCCATGGAAACTATTTAGCAAAGTAGTACATTGAAATATAATGAGATGAGGAAGCTTTGCACAATTAAGTAAACTCAATTTATGCCTAAAGACAAGGAATATTATTTGAAATATATGGAAATACTATTTTCTCTAAAAGTAATTTAATTTATGTGATCAAAGACAACGCTAAAAAAGAATGGTTTAAAGATCTCTAATTTATTAACATGTTTAATAAAAGGTTTGATTTTCAGCTACAAAATTGAATCTAGCACATATATCTTTTCAGCATGTACTGTAACAGCACAAAGTATGGTATACATTTCTACATAAATCTATACACCATACCAGCAAAAATGATATTGATAGCTGTGTATGATGACTGCCGAAACACAAATCAGGATTGACATAGCAATAAAATAAAATGTGTGTTGACAAATGATCTTTGGTAGAAGACATAAAAGGAAACTAGACATTTACTACAGCATATGAAATATGAGAGATGAGATGGACTGGACATAGTTGCAATGGAAATTGTTCTTTATGTAGACATTTAAAGATCTTTTTAGTAAAACCCAATGTATTAACAACATAAAGCTACAAAGGAACATCTGTGTTGTGCAAGTCTTGCAGGCAAGATGAATGAAAACATAATCAATGCAATGTAAAATAAAATTGCTTATATACAATGGTATCCCCAGTGCATTAATCACTCTGAAAATGTAATAAAGCAACCAGTAATTTTTTTTTTGTTCTTAAAGCTAGCGTCCTTTAGTTTATGCTTTTGAGTCAGAAACAAAAAAATGTTATATCTGACTAAAACCACAGGGGATCAGGGACACGCTAAATATGGATCTGTGAAGCAAAGGTAAAAGTGAAGGGACTTTGGATTATGCATAGGCATTAAGATAATAATTGCTGCATGTGTTCCTGTTTGGGGAAATCCCTCCTCTCAATGTGTCAGGAAAAAAGAGATGAGACATGCAAAAATTGGTCTTTGGGTGTCGTGGCACCTTCCCACCGTAACCATATAGAGGTACTCTTGATGAAAGCAAGAATTGTCCTTGCTGAAAAAAATTGCATTGAAATGCACCTGTCAAACAGGTGCTGAAAAATTGGTCTTTGGGTGTTAACTGTGCCCATGAAACCTATACCAAAAACATTCTTCCAGATAAAATGATTGAACACCCTCAAAGCTAGGCAGCCTTGAAGTCCTGCAGCAATTCCACATCTCAAAAAGACAATCAGTGACATCGGCATCAGGGGCTTCATAGCTGGTAATCCAGGACTGATTCATTTTTATAAAAGTCAAACGGTCCACAGAGTCTGTGGACAGATGTGTTCTGTGATCAGTAATGAAACCTCCTGCAGCACTGAATGCCCCTTCTGAAAGCATGCTGGATGCAGGGCAGCCCAACAACTCAATAGCATACTGGGCAAGTTCTGGCCAGGGGTCTATTCTCATGACCCAGTAAGTCAGTGGATCGGCAGCTAGAAAGCTCTCCCTCTCCGTTTTGACTCCGAGGCAATTGTCCACCATGTGATGCAGACGCTATCGATGGGATGTGAAAGCTGACAGCCCTATGCGAGGACTAAAAAAAATCCGAAATGCCTCACTTAGGCAGACGCCTACTCCAACGGTCCTCTCTTGACCGACAGAAGACTCAAAACAATGTTTTCCACGACACTGTAACCTACTTAAGTCAGGAAAAATGTTCAATAAAATCCTCTTTAACGTGTCCTCAAGAGATTTTATCTTCTGCACTCTCTGTGGGGACAGGATGAGTTCTGAGACCCTCCCCTTATAACGGTGGTCAAGGAGGGTTGCCAACCAGTAATCATCCTTCTCCTTTATGTCACGTATTCTTGGGTCCTTTTGCAGGCTTTGAAGCATGAGGTTGCCCATGCGCCTCAAATTTGCAGAGGCTTGAGAAGCAGACTCCTCAGAGTCACTCAGGATGACAGCATCTGGAACTTCCTCCTCCCAGCTACGTACTACTCCCAAGGGTCCTGGGGTTGGAAAGCCATTGCTTACAGATTGATACATGTCTTCCTCTTCTTCAAAGCCTATGAAAGTACCAGAATCCTCCTCCTCATCCTCCCCCCTCTCTCCTCCTGTGTGTTCTGTGACATAGGAATGATGTGTCTGGATAAAGTGGGCCTTGAGACAAAAGGAAGTCCTCCTCTTCCTCCTGCTGCTCTGCCTCCAGTGCCCTGTCCATAATGCCACGAGGAGTCTGCTCCAGCAGGAATACAACAGGGATTGTGTCACTGATGCATGCACTGTCACTGCTCACCATCCTTGTGCCCTCCTCAGTGCATGCATCCTTAATTAACAGCCATTGGCGTGGGAAAAAAAAGCAGAGGCAGCATGAGACTGTCGTCATGCCGTACTGGCACAGGTACTTGTTGACAGCCCTCTGCTGCATGTATAGCTGCATGTATAGAGTTCCACCTGGTGGGCATGTCACAAATCAGGTGGTTTACTGGACCACCTGATTCCCACTGAATATCAGCCAACCGAGCACTGGCTATGTATGATCTTCTGAAATGGCTACAGACTGTTCTGGCCTGCTTTAGTACATCTTGCAACCCTGGGTACGTACTTAGGAAACGCTGCATCACCAAATTGAGGACATATGCCAGGCATGGCACATGTGTCAACTTTCCCTGTCTAAGGGTGGACCGGAGGTTTGAGACATTATCCGACACCACCATTCGTGGCCCCAGCTGGCGTGGTGTGAACCACCTCTTGACCTGTCCCTGCAGAGCTGCAAAAATCTCTGCTCCAGTGTGGTTCCTGACCCCTAAACACACCAGCCGAAGCACTGAATGGCACCTTTTAGCCTGAGTCTGGGAATAGCCCTTTAAACGCTTAGGGGGTACCTGATGTTCATAGGACAATTCTGCAGAGGAGGGCATGGAGGTGGCGGAGGAGGAGGAGGAGGGGGTAGAGCTCACAGGTCTTGCTTCATCACCATCAGCTGTATGGAGATGTGAGGGCACAACAAGCTGCAGCACAGAGCCCTGTCCTGCATCCTTTTGAGTTGCAAGTAGTGTTAACCAGTGTGCTGTGAACGAAATATATCGTCCCTGCCCATGCCTGCTGGACCACGTGTCAGCAGTAAGGTGGATTTTACGGCTGACTGCCTTGCCCAACGATTCTAGAACATTCCATTCCACGTGATGGTAGAGAGATGGAACGGCCTTACGTGAAAAGTAGTAGCGACTGGGAACCTGCCATTGTGGTATTGTGCACATTGTGTGAATTCACGGAAGGGGGCAGAATCCACCAGACTGAAAGGCAGAAGTTGGAGAGCCAACAGCTTTGACAAGCTTGCATTCAGATGCTGGGCATGTGGGTGGCAGGGACTGTATTTTTTTCCCCGCTGCAGCAGATGGGGCAGAGAAATTTGCCAGCTACAGTTTACAGCTGGTGGTGTGCTGCTGGCAGATGTGCTGCTAGGACTCGGACACCCTGTGCTATACCATCATCCCTGCCAGTGGAGGCTGCTGAGAGGTAATGTCTCGGTATCGCAGGGGCAGACTGAAGTGGGTAAGGAGGAGGAGGAGGGACTGATTTGTGCCCCTTTTGTGTGGCTTTTAGGTGCTCTTGCCAACAGGCTGAGTGGTTGCGTGACAAAGGATGCGGAGGATGAGGAAGGTTTAGTAAGCCAGTCCACCACCTCCTCTGCATGCTGTGGCTGGATAGCACGGGCAAACTCACTACAGAGGAAATGATGCCATGCCTGAGGACTGATCACCACGTCCACCTTTGCCTGTGGACACATTTGCTGCTGGCCCGATTACAGTGCCAAGGGAATGTCTGCCTCTCCTTGTCGTCCTCCCAGACATTATTGGGAGGGAGGGGGCGGTGCTTACAAGCAAATGTAAAGAAGAAGTTGAAATCTGTACGTAGATGCACTTTAATCAATGTAAAGGTGTTTGGGGCACTTTAATTTGAGTACTCACACAGCACACACACACTCCACAGATACACTATAATATACTGCAATTTAATGTGCCAAACGTACAGTGACGCACATAACTACTGTATATGGCGTTAAACTGGCAGTAATGCATGCAGAGCTATATGGCATTAAACTGGCAGTAACGCACGCAAAACGATATGGCGTTAAACTGGCAGTAACGCACACAGAATTAAATGGCATTAAACTGCCAGTAATGCACACAGAAGTAAATATCATTAAACTGGCAGCAATGCACACAAAACGATATGTCGTTAAACTGGCAGTAATGCACGCAAAACGATATGGCGTTAAACTGGCAGTAGCGCACGCAAAACGATATGGCGTTAAACTGGCAGTAACGCACACAGAAGTAAATGGCGTTAAACTGGTGGTAACGCACACAGAGCTATATGGCGTTAAACTGGCAGTAATGCACACAAAACGGTATGGCGTTGAACTGGCAGTAACGCACACAGAAGTAAATGGCATTAAACTGGCATTAACGCAATCAAATAGGCGGTGTTCAACCATCACTACACTGACACTATCTGAACTGTCCCTAGGTATACACTAATGTAAAGATTACTGACACGGTCTTACTACACTACACTGAAACTATATGAGCTGTCCCTACTCTACACTAATGTATGTATGAATGACATAGTCTCACTACACTACAGTGAAACTATCTGAGCTGTCTCTACTCTAGCTTCACACTATGCAAAGCTGAATGATGGTCCTCCTCACTACACTCACACTATCCCTAGACTGACACTAAACTAATATTCTACACTGAAAATTGAAGAACAATAACATAGTATAGCTCACTAACTAACTAATAGCACTAAACAGAGCCCTGTTCTATCTCTCTCCTCACCGAAATCACACTGAAATTGTCTGCGATTGAAGGAATACTTTTACACTGTGGGGCAGGAATGAGCAATGATTGGATAAAGTCATGATGACAGTGTCCAGTCATGACTCTGACAGTGCTCTTTGCCCTGATTGGCTGAAGCTTTCACTGCTTTAGCAAATCAGTGCGTGCAATGCACTGTTCAGCACCACAATGCATTGTGGTTGGTTCAGGGTGCCGAACAAACGGTCGAACTACCTATTTGTTCAGCTGTTCGCCAAACGACCGAACAACGAAAGTTCGGCCTGAACTTATGCCCGGGCCGATCCGTTTGCCCATCCCTACTATTTATATGAATTGTATTGGATATTATATGCTTATTCAAGATTACTATTATGATTACCATTATGTACTATAATAATGATTTCAAATAAATTTAAACTTTTACACCTAATGCTTCATTTAAAGTCCCAATTCCTTGTCCCCCTTTTTTTGCTACATAGCTTTGGTTAAAAAAAAAACAAATTAGTGGATATTATTTAGTCCGTGTGAAAGTTATAGGGTCTACAAGCTATGGTGCAAATCAAACATTTGATCACACCTGATATACTGACGGCCTATCTCCTTTGGAGGGCCCACCAATGCAACCTTTATTGCATAATAACTCTTATCTTCTCTCTCAACCCCAAATTAGAGAGGAAATTCAAAAAAGACTTGAAGAGTACTTTATATTTAAGGAAAATACTGAATGTCACCCTACCACAGTTTTGGTGTGCTCACAAGGATTTCTCTAGAGGAGCCCTGATACAAATAACAACTAGAGAAAAGAGGAAAAAAACACAGCACATATTGCAATTACACAAACGCATTGCTGAACTAGAAACTAAACACAAACTGACATCTGATAACTCCCTACTACAACAGCTAAATGCCTGTCATGAGGAACTGAGGCAAACACTTAATACCGCAGCAAAAACAGGAACCTTCCCCCAAAAAAGCTTCAAGCCATAATAGTAACCATACCAAAGCATGGAAAAGCCCCTTCCCACCCCCAAACCTTCAGACTTATCTCTTTATTGAATTTAGACCTCAAAATCTATTCCAAAGTACTAGCTAACAGATTCATGGAAATGACACCTATCCTTGTAGGCCTAGATCAGTTGGGATTTGTAAAAGGGAGGCAGGCCCCAGATGGAACCAGACGAATGATAAACCTACTAAGAAATGCAGAAATTATGCGTAGACCCAGTGTATTTGTGGCCTTAGATGCAGAAAAGGCCTTTGACCAAGTGCATTGGAAATATATATCTGAAACACCAAATTCGGACTGTCCACTCAGCAATAATGTCCCTATATTCCAACACCACGGCCAAAGTATACACCTCAGGAATGCTATCTGACTCTTTCCGTCTGACAAACGGAAAGCGTCAAGGATGTCCACTGTCCCCAATAATCTTCTCTTTAGCCATAGAGCCACTGGCAGAACTCATAAGATCCAATGCATGCATCGAGGGAACCAAAATAGGGTCCAATGACCATAAATTAGGGCTCTTTGCCAATGACATTATATTAACTCTGTCTAATCCTGAATCCTACATAAGTACAGTACAAAAAAATACTACATAAATTTGGAAAAGTAACCTACTACAGAATTAACACTACTAAATGCTATACTCTCCCCCTAAACCTATCTAAAAAATTCGCAAGCTTAAAAATATATTCCCATGCACATGGGACTCGCCCACCATCACATATCTGGGCATACAACTAACCCACCCGACCTCCAACCTGTATGCAACCAACTTCCTCCCAAATATTATCTCAAATACAGGCAGAATTCTCCCAACTCACCAAAATGTATGTAACATGGATAGCTCGAATAGCAGCTTACCAGATGCAAATTCTCCCTAAATTTCTCTACTTTTTCAGGACTCTCCCAATCCCATCCTACAAAAGTTCTTTTCCGACTTGGCGTCAAGCTTAAATAAATGTATTTGGCTAGACATAAAACCTAGAGTGGCACTAGCAACTCTATATAAACACAGGAAAATAGGTGGGGGCGGACTACCTAACCCCCAAACCTACTACCAGGCATCTTGGATAGACCATTGAAATAATGATTCTCAAGCCAAGAGGATAATCTGTGGTCTACAATTGAACAAGAAATCACATGGGACATGACCTTGCGTCACTATTAATGGCCTCTACTATACACCACAAATCTTTCACTCCCCTCTACCCGACTATTCAAGCCTCAATCACGGCCTGGTCCTCACTAAGTATGAAAAAGTTTCCAGAGGAAAAACTCTTTGGATTACACATACCTTTAACAGCATATGAATACCTCATGCAAACCTTTTCAACTCATCATTGGAAACAGAAGGGTATCCACTTCTCTACAGAAGAATTAGTAAATCCAACTACCCTTGATAACTTTAAAATCCAAAAAAAATATCATTACAAGCAGAAAAACCGCCCCATCCCACGGAGGTACCACTTCGGATATGGAACTTTCTATTGAACAAAACGAACCCAGCACTAAAGGTATATCCTTATGCTATAAATATTGCTAATACCACACTACTCATACTAAACTACCGGTTATGGGTAAATGGGAAACAGAACTGCAAATGACATTCTCCTTACCACAATGGCTGCTAGCTATAAAAAAAAACAACAGCAAATCATCAGCATGCGTGGACCACTGGGACAATGCACATAAAAAACTTCACATTAAAATTGGGCCTTAGGTGTTGGTGGTGCCCTAAACCAAAAATATTGTTGGAAGCTAGCATAATCAATATTCAGAAATAGGATAGTCAACATAGGCAGTCTTCAAGCTGCTGATCCAGGACTGATTCATTTTTATAAATGTCAGCCTATCAACAAAGTCTGTGGACTGGCGCACTCTTTGATCTGCCACAAACCCTCCAGTAGCACTGAATGTCCATTCAGAAAGCATGTTGGATGCAGGACAGGCCAGTAGCTTGATTGCATTTTGAGCAAGTTCTGGCCAGTGGTCCATCCTCAATTCCCAGTAACCCAGTGGATGCTCAGTTAGAAAGGTCTCCAAGTCTGCTCTTGCCCCTAGATATTCCTGCACCATATAATGCAGACGCTGACAATGGTTGCTTAAACCTAACAGCCCTGGGTGCTGAGGACTAAAGAATTGTTTTGAGGCATCGGTCAGCTGGCCACCTTTTCCACCGCTCTTCTTCTGACTGAACGAAGCCTCAGAAACACATTGTCCAGGAAATGGTAACCTCCCAGGGTCTAAAAATGCGTTAGGCAAATTTTTCTTCAAAGCGTCCTGAAGATGTTTCATCCTCTTCTCCCTCTGCAAAGGCAGGATGAGCTCTGCAACTTCAGCCTTGTAACGTGGATCAAGAAGGGTTGCCAGCAAGTAATTATGCCTCTTCTTGATACCACAATTCCTCGGGTCCTTTTGCAGGTTTTTCAGAATCAGGGAGCCCATTCAGCGTAAGTTTGAAGAGGCATGAGATTCTGAGTCCTCTGGGTCCCTAAGGATGACATTGTCAGGAACTACCTCCTCCCAGCCACGTACAACTCCTTGAAGACTGCTGTATGTTATCCTCCACATCCATGCTGACACAATCCTCTTCCTCCTCTTCCTTCTGTGTGTTTGGCAGCTCCGCGAGAATGGTATCTGCATAAAGGGGGTCTTGAGAGGAAAGGAAGTCCTCCTTTTCCTCCCACTGTTCTGCCTCAAGTGCCCTGTCCATGATGCCATAAAGCGTGTGCTCCAGCAGGAAGACTAGAGGGACAGTGTCACTGATGCATGCATTGTCGCTGCTCACCATCCTTGTGGCCTCCTCAAATGTGGGCTCATTATCAGTAGCCACTGGCGTGGCGAAAAAAAGGAGCCAAGCTCCCCTGAGCCTGTCCTGGTGCTATGCTCACACGGTACTCATTGATTGCCCTCTGCTGTATGTGCATCCGCTGCAGCATTGCCAATGTTGAGTTCCACCTGGTGGTCATGTCACAAATGAGGCGGTTGGTGGGCAGGTTGAATTCCAGTTAAATGTCAGCTGGCTGAGCAATGGCATTGTATGATCACCAGAAATGCCCACAAACTTTCTATAATACAGTGTATTATATACTGTACACCGAATGCACTGTATTACTGCACTGTACAGGCATACCCCACTTTTAAAGCGGTGTTTCAGCTTAAAATTTTTTTTTTAAAAGTCAGCAGCTAAAAAAAAAGTCGCTGCTGACATTTAATAAGTACACTTACCCTCCCAGGGCGCCCGCGATGCCGTTTGTGGAGGCCGAGATGTCCCTCGGCGTTCCGGATCCAGCGCCGCCATCCTCAGTAAGGGAAACGGCTTTGCGTGGCCTACTGCGCGAGTCAGCGCGCGGCCTACTGCGCATGCGCGAGTGGGATTTGTGAATGGGGAACGCAATGTGTTGTGGGACATAGTTCCCATAACACACTGCGCCCCATTCACTAGAAGACGGAAGGAGAGAAGATCACCGCAGCACTGGAGGAGGCAGATTAGGAAAATCTGCCTAGCAACAGCCATTTCTGGTAATTTTTTATTTTTTTTCATTTGAAATTGTTACTAACATTTTTAAAAGTTTTTGTTTTTAGGGTGTCCCACTACTTTAAGTACACAATGGGGTTTATTTACTAAAGCTGGAAAGTGCAAAATCAGGCTCACTTCTGCATAGAAACCAATGAGCTTCCAGAAAGTTCCCCTTAATATCCATACCAGACCCAAAGAGCCTGGTATGGACTGGGGGGAATGAACCAATGCTGTTTTTTTCCTTGATTTTTATCTTTAAAACAAAGCAAAAAAGCAACTTTAAATAAAAAAATTTCCTTTAGAAATGTAATTTTGCTGCGACTGTAAAACACATCACACGTATGCGCTACTTTACAGGCAGACTAAGGGGACCAATTCCCCCCACAATATGCGGTGTTCGCAGCAAATTCGAAAGCTGCCGGAACACGGTTAAAGTCTATGGGACACTAACATGAAAATTTTAAATTGCTAATTTTGAAGGCTTATATGCAAGTTATTGTCATAAAAAGTGTTTGGGAACCTGGGTCCTGTCCCAGGGGACTTGTATAAATGCAAATTTCTTTTTTTTAAATGTCCGTTTTTTTGGGAGCAGTGATTTTTTAATACTTAAAGTGAAACAATAAAAATTAAATATTTCTTTAAATATTGTGCCTGGGGGGTGTCTATAGTATGGCTATAAAGTGAACATTTTCCCCCAGTGTTTAGAACAGTACCACAGCAAAATCACATTCATAAGGGAAAAATTGTTATTTAAAACTGATCGCCGCTGTAATGAATTGTCTGGTCTTGGCAATATAGATACATATATTTGAAAAAAAGAGCGTGGAAACCCCCCAGTCCATTACCAGACCATTTGGGTCTGGTATGAATATTAAGGGGAACCCCAAATCAAAATTAAAAAAAGAATTGAGTGGGGGTCCCTATAAAATCCATACCAGGACCTTTGAGTCTGATATGGAGATTAAGGGGAACCCTGCGCCAAGTTTTTAAAAAAATTGCGTAGGGGTCCCACCCAAAAGCCCTTCAGGTCTGGTATGGATTTTAAGGGGAACCCTATGCCAAAATGTAAAAAAATTGTGTAGGGGTCCCCCCAAAACCAAAATCCACACCAGACCTTTATCAAGGGCCTCATCCCCACAACCCTTGCCCGGTGTTTGTGGGGGTCTGTGGGCGGGGGGCTCTTATCGGAATCTGGAAGCCCCCTTTAACAAGGGTACCCCCAGATCCCAGCCTCCCCCTCCCCAAACCACCAGGCAAGGGTTGTGGGGATGAGGCCCTTGTCTCCATCAACATAGGGACAAGGTGCTTTGGGGGCTACCCCAAAGCATCCTACACATGTTGAGGGCATGTGGCCTGGTATGGTTCAGGAGGGTCTGAAGGGTCTGGTATGGATTTTGGGGGGACCCCTATGCATTTTTTATTAATTTGGCGCAGGGTTCCCCTTAATTTCCATATCAGATCCGAAGGGCTTGGTATGGATTTTAGGGGGACCCCCACGCAATTTCTTTTTTAAATTTTGGTTCGGGGTTCCCCTTAATATTCATGCCAGACCCAAAGGGCCTGGTAATGGACTGGGGGGGATCCTCTTTTTTTCAATGAGTTTTATCTATATTGCCGAGATCCGACAATACATTATAGCCGCGATCAGTTTTAAATGAAAATTTTTCCTTTAGAAATTAAATTTTGCTGCGTTACTGTTCTAAACATGGGGAAAATGCGCCACTTTACAGGCATACTATAGACACCCCTAGGCATGATATTTAAAGGAATATTTAATTTTTATTGTTTCACTTTAAGCATTAAAAAAAATCACTGCTCCCGAAAAAACGTCTGTTTTAAAAAAAAAAAAATTGCATTGATACATGTCCCCTGGGGCAGGACCCAGGTCCCCAAACACCTTTTATGACAATAACTTGCATATAAGCCTTTAAAATTAGCACTTTTGATTATTCATGTTCGTGTCCCATAGACTTTAACGGTGTTCGCGTGTTCTGCTGAGAACTGAAAAGGAGGGTGTTCGGCTCATCCCTTGCTGCCATATTATTAACTTTCGATAGCAATAACACCTTGATGAATGAATGAATGAATGAATGATTTGTATAGCGCTACAAATGCGAACTGAATCGCCTCAAGGCTGTACGTTATCCAGAAGGTGAAAAAAGTGCTTAAAAAATAAGATGTAAGCATATATTTTACCCATCATTGCTGACATTTTGCAAATTGCAAATTACTGTAATCAAACACTTAACAATACTACAATCCTGCAACATTTTGTAAAATGTTATACTGTTTACCTCATTTTGATTGACAAGATAACCCAATATCTTAATGCAGAGTGATGTAAATTTGTAAATCACTTCCACACATGATTAATGCTAGTTTTCTGAAAGTACTGTGATGTTTGAAGATTAGTTGGTGTAGAAACTTTAGCTGTACTTTAAAGTTACAGTCAGAATTGAAAAGAGAATGTGTACCTGAAGTGAGAAAAATTTGTAAAAAGGTGACAGGAGAGCAAAAATTTCCCAACACACTTTTCAGATATTCAGCATGTAGGCAGGTGCAGTCTGTATTTCCCTCTGTAGATGATGCTTGACTGGAGCGGCAATGTGGAAAGGGAATTAAGTAGTGAGGAACTTGGTTCTTTTGTGACTTCCTGCAGTCACCAGGGGGACAGCTGTCTGATTAGATGCTGATGCCCCACGTGACCTCGACGGCTATTTTGGCTGAGGGCAATGTCTTTTTAAGACTTTGGCTCCGGGGTTTGATGTTCTTGTGAGAGTAGCTAGTGTGGGTACAGGTTCCCTGTCAGGCAGGAACAGCGCATAGAGGAAGGGAGAGGTTCCATAGAAGTAGGGAAAGTGCAGGGAATACACTATCCCCACATAGAAAGCCTCCTATTTTTGTGTGGACTGGCCAGGCCCCATTCCCGCTCCTCCTTGCAGAAGATGTCAGCATTATCCTAGGACACGCTTGTCTGCTACAGTTTCGTAAGTGGCTCTGGATGACTGTGGCTACATTGGTCCAACTGTACATTGTTGGGACTTGACTCGTGTAGCCTAGTAAACCCCCCCCCCCCCGTGTTGTGACCCCCTTATTTCTCAAACCCCCTTCCAGTTACCCTCTTAAATGATGGACCACACTGTACTTCTGTGGAGTAAATGGCCACAACAGCCTTTATTAAAATTAACTCCAATTTATTCCAAAATATAAATAACCATATAAAACCGTATAAATAACCATATATAAATAACCATAAACATCTGACTGTAAACACAAATAACCATCGGTTATACCCTCTTTTTGTTGGTCAGTGACGGGGCTAACACTTATAACATAACCAGTTAAATTACCGTATATATATATATATATAACTATATATATATATAACACCAGGGGGCACTGCGGGATTTAACCGAACCAAGTAGGCCTCCACTTAAACTGCCCGGAGACAAAACCCTATCCCGCAGTGCACACAGAGTAATCATCGAATAACTTCGATGTACTACACCAGAGGGGCCATCTCATGATGAGCCCCCCACACACTCACCAACTACATAACTGCCACCGTCACTGACCAACACTAAACACCGCCATAGACTGAAAGGGTGACCCCTCACCCTTGAAGGCACCTCCACACAGGGCAGTCTGTATCCCCTCCTGCAAACCCAACGACCACAGGTCGATCCCGACATCTGTCAAATGGACCCCATCCCTCCTCAAATAGAGGCCCACATTCTTTTCAAGTTCCCTATGGCGAACCACTAACCCACCTTGCCATGCCAGAAACCTCCCCACCACCTTATTCACTCGAATCCTCGCCTTGTTAAGGCGGTATACAGATCGAGCCATCCTCCAGGACATTCTAGCCACCATATCTGACCACACCAGCAGCGTGTCTGGATACGTCTCGTGCAGGTAAGTCAGATCCTTCTTTATATCCGCAATGAGATCCCTCACTGTCCGCACCCCCAGATCGTTCCCACCCGCGTGTATGACCAGGACCGCAGGTGGCCTGTCCAACCACGCGAACCGTTCTACTTCAGGACCACCCTACCCCACATCACCCCCAACTGCCTCCAACCTGGTCTGGCATCCCCTCTCCGTGCTCCCCAACACACATATGAATGCCAGAGGATCCAGACGAGGCGCGGAAGCCCTCCATCTGAAATGACAAACATAGTGTAATTGACAAGCACCATAACTCAAACCACTAGAGCCACCAAACTAACCATTACAAGTATAACAAACACAGTAAAACCCCTTTTTAATCCCCCTTTTTTTTATATATATATATATATATATATATATACACCCCATCATTCTTGAATCAATTGCAGCCTAACGTAGGTCCGAAATCGCCTCGATTCCCACCGTCCCATCCTTCGCACATCCGCCTCATCCAACCCACACCTGGCGGCCTCAGTAGCCGCCCCAATGCGGAAGGAGTGGGAGGCGTAGGCGGACCCCTCTAAACCCATACCATTTAAACATTTTCGAAGAACCACCCCAAATTGAAATTGCGACAGGTACGATCCATCACTATGCACCAACAAGGGGCCCCCCACTTCCGGTCTCACCCCCATAAATTCACCTACCACCTTTACTGGGCACATGGCGCAACCCTGCAACCTATGCAGCGAGATCAGCACTCCGACACCCTTCTGATCCGTCTTGGATTTCTTCAACCGCACCAACACCCTGTCAACCAAAACTTCCACATCCCCCAACATTAACCCCCCCATCTCTTTTTTAGACGGGCTAACCAATTATCCAATACGAAATGCCCCAAAAAACGCTAAGGAAAAAGCCGCTGCAAACAATAACCCCTCGTACCCATCCCTGCACACCCCAACTAACTGCTCTCTTAAGGCCAAAACATTGGCAAATGTAATCGGCCGCCTCGCGTGTTTCCTTTGCGATATCCCTTCACCGCCTGCTTTACCCAAAAATCTTTTGTCCAACCACAGCGCCCTGTAACTTGAACAAAAAGGCCAAACCTGCCAACCGTTGTTCTATAGCAGACACCGACCTGCCTTCCTCCATATTCCTGGACACGTAATACAGCACTAACAGCCTAACTTGTGACACATCTTGACCCACTCCTGATTCCTGCAGCAACTCACCCCACTCCTTCCAAACCTTCTGGTATGCTAACCAAGACGACATACTCACTGATTGCTGAATCCATCCTGCGGCTACCCTAGTGCCAAATCCCATATCCAGCCCGGGCAAGGAACGCCCTCCTGCTGTGCCTCCGGTGCCAGAGCCCTGAATCTGTCCCACTGGAACCGAGACAAAGAATCAGCCAGCGTATTCTCCACCCCAGGAATGTGTACCGCATAAAGAAAAACATTCAATTGCAGACAGCGCAACACTAACTGTCGCATCAGCCGAATGACAGGTTGTGAAGACGCTGACATACTATTGATTACCTGCACCACCCCCATGTTATCACAATTCAATCTCAACTTTAAATTTTTGCAGGACTGGCCCCACAGTTCCAATGCTAATACCACCGGGAATAACTCCAACAGTACTAAATTCTTTGTAAACCCCGCCTCCACCCAGGATCGTGGCCATGGCTCGGCACTCCAGCAACCTTGGAAGTACGCCCCATAACCTGTGGATCCTGCGGCGTCTGTAACTAGCTCAACATCAAAATTGCTAACTGGACCTGACATCCAAACCGACCTCCCATTAAACTCCTGTAAAAACCGGTGCCACACCTCCAGATCATCCCTGTGCTCCTTCCGAAGCCGAATATAATGCGTGGGAGCTTTCACCCCCGCCGTGGCCGGCGACAATCGTCTACAGAAAATCCTCCCCATAGGAATGATCCTACATGCAAAATTCAACTTTCCCAACAGGGATTGTAGCGTGCGTAACTGCACTTTCTTGCACCCATGGATCTCCCTAATCTCCTTTTGTAAATCCCTCAGCTTCTATTCAGGTAACCTGCATTCCATAGCCATGGAATCAATCACTATACCCAAGAAGCTCAACTCTGTGCGTGGGCCCTCCGTCTTGTCAGCTGCTAACGGCACCCGAAACCTTTCCGCAATGTGCTGCAACGTGGACAACAGTATCGCACACACATTGGAAGCGGGAGGGCCCACACAGAGGAAGTCATCCAAGTAATGGATGACGGAATCAATGCCTGTCACATCCCTAACTACCCATTCTAAAAACGAACTGAACGCCTCAAACATGGCGCACGATATGGAACACCCCATGGGCAAACAACGATCGACATAAAATTGGTCCTGCCAACAGCAACCCAGTAAATGAAAGCTGTCCGGGTGCACAGGCAAAAGTCGAAATGCAGACTCCACATCCTATTTTGCCATGAGCGCCCCTCTGCCATATCGCCGCACCCATCGCACCGCAGCATCGAATGACGTATACGATACCGTGCAGGCTTCTGGGTCAATAAAATCATCCTTCCTAACGCTACCTCCTTGGCTAATTTTTCCGACACAACCTCTGGGTGCAACAATGCCGACCTCAAATTTTTTGCCACCGGAGGAATCTCCGTCAATGTGCACGGAATCCTGAAACCTTCCCTGAACCCGGCACTGAGCAAACCCACCGCCGCCCTGTCCGGATACCTATTTAGGAAAGGCTGCATCCTTACCCACATCACCGGTGTCGTCCCTCTTGTTACCAGTCTCTCCAGAGCGCTTGCCTTTTTTGAAACATCGTGCCAACGAGTGCCCCCCCCGCAACCTGAACACTCGTGCTTAAACTTGCACGTGTTTCCAAACTGCAGGATCCCTCGTTGAACTGCCAACACACTCCAAATTTTTTTCCGGCCGGGGATCCCGAGGAGTGGCTACCCCCAGCCCCCCCTTGAAATGTCTGTGCCGGCGTCTTTGCCGAGGCCATCAATCTCATCCATAAGCTAATGTCCTTATGGTCCCATCGCAATGCCGGGCGAACCGCCCTGCGCTGCCTAAACTGCTCGTCATATCGCAGCCAAGCCGTCCCTCCATAGACCCTATACGCCTCCCCTATCGCGTCCATATAGCAGAATAACGCCGAGCAGTGCTCGGGGTTCTTCTCCCCAATTACCCCCGCCAATATGGCAAACGCTTGCAGCCAGTTTGCAAACGTCCGCGGGATTAGTCGATACCGCCTCTTCTCTTCATCATCTTTCTTGGTATCATCCGGTTTCACCCTGTCCAAATTGAATTTCTCCAATGGCAACAGGGAGAAAATCTCCACGTACTCACCCTTCCAGATTTTTTCTCTCACTTCCTGCTTTAGATGGCCCCCAGCGGTCCCTCGAAGCAGACATACACTTCGCATTTTGCCGCATCTGCCAACCGGACAATGTCGGCTCTCACCACCTGCTCAGCCCCACCCTTCTCTGGCGTACTCACCTGCTCATCTGCGCCCCCCACTGGAGCCGATACCTCTGCAGCTGTTGTGACCGAAGCCCCACCTGCGGGATTCGCGACCCCCCCCGCAACCCGTCCTCCTTTTTCAAAACGCCCCACCAAGGCCCTCAGGCCCTCCAGCAACTCCTGTACCTGACCCCCCTCCCCCACTGGGGTCTCACTCCTAGACCGCGGTTGGTCATGGCTTGCCACCAGCGGTGCCGGAGGCCCCGACTCACCCTCCCCCACAAGTACCATGCCCAACAAATTCTGTAAAGCAGCCGTAAATGAACTATTATTACTGGACTTACCGGGCCGTCTGGGCACCTCCACCGGAATCACCGGCCTGACATCCACCGATGCTTGTGGGCGGCTGGGCACCTCCTCTTCTTCAGACAGTTCCCCTTCCGACCTGCTGTATTCCTCCTGCTGAGACAAAAACGCTGGTCCCCTCGGGGAGGGACTCCTGGACAACTCCCGGCTCCTTCCGCTCACCACCCCCGATGTTGACGCACCCCCCCACCCCGCTGCCCTGGTTCCCTGAGCAGACAGGCCGGACCCGGCACTGCTCCTGCCAACCGCCCTTCTCGCCTCTCCTCCCGGTGGCGCCCGCCTACCCTCTGCTGTGCTGGCCCCTCCGGCGGCCCGTCGCGCTGTACCAGCAGACATGTGCACCCTACTGTCCTCCCCCCTCGGCTCGTGCAGAGCTGCTGAGGGTTTCGATGCCGCACTCCTCCGGGGTGTATTACCCCCCATCCTGGCTGTTCCTCCTGAATAAGCTGACTGCCCCCCCTTAACTCGTGCAGAGCTGCTGGGGAGGACGCTGCTGCGGAAGGGGCTGCTGTGCTTCCCAACTGCCCCATCCTTCCGGCTCCCGCTCGCTGCGACCTCCTCTCAGGCAGTTGTCCCCCCGGTCTGTGCAGAACTGCTGGGGCTGGTGGATCCTGTGAAGGCCTTCCACTTGAGGCTGGGGATGTAGCTCCGTGTAGGCCCGAGGCCCCGCCCCCCGCATGGCGCCCCCGGCGTGCGTTCCGCCTAGGCCCCACCGGGGTCTCTGTCTGAGCCCTCTTAGCAGGTGGCGTGGATTGGTCCCCCCTTGGGCTCCTGGCTGGTCTAGATGGGCCTGCAACCCCCCCTGGAGAGTACCTCGCTGGTGGCCTGGACACCCGGCCGCGTGGTTGGTCCCCCCCGTCTGTAGACCGTCCATCCGGTCTTCTGCTCTGTCCTCCTCCATCCCGCTCCGATGAACCTGCTAAAATTGCTGCCACCTGCGCCTGTAGCCACTCAGCACCGTTCGCCGCCGCCGCGGCCCTCAGGCGCTCCACGAGGTCGCGGTCCGCCATTTTGTTGAGATGCAGAGGAGCAGTGGAAAAACTGCCTCCTCCTGTGGATTTCTGAACCGACTGCTTCCGCTCGGCCACGCCCCCTTTTTATATTGCCGCTCCCCCTGCTTCCTATTGGCCGCCCACTGAAACCCCTCCCTAATACTTTCCCCCTGGTGTGTCACTAGACACCTAGTCATGCCCGGCCCTCCCTTACATTCCTTTCCTCTCCATTCCGTCCGGCCCTCTCTTCCTTAATATATTGTTCTCTCTTATTTTGACCTCTGTGTGTTCTCTGCTTCCCGACAAACCACCTTGCACCCTAACCACAAGCACAGGGAATCTATTTAAACCGTTCAAACATTTAATCTTCTGACTAAAAGATATAAAAGAAACGGGGGAGGGGGGCCTCTCTAAGTGTTGAATTAAAACAGTATTATTTATTGCACAAGATTAAAAACAGTTACAAGATATAAATGCTCATCATAAGTATGTAGTTCTGGCAGTTCTACTGCATCCCACAGGATCCTTGCACGATTCGGGGAGCTGGGAAAGGTTCTGGTGTGATGTTGTGCTGAATAGCTGTACATTCAGGAAAACCAGGAAGTAGTCAGCTCCATGCTCCAGCGCGTAGCCTTTCATTCCACAGAGACAGTCCTGAAAAAAATCACAATAAGTGTATATTGATTGGTTTGCACAAAAGTTATAGCACCTACAAAATAGGGGATAGATTTATCACTTTTTTATTATGTTTTTTTTATTAGTAATGGTGGCGATCTGCGATTTTTAGCGGGACTGCGACATTGCAGTGGACAGATTGGACACTTTTGACACTTTTTTTGGGACCAGTGACATTTTTATAGTGATCAGTGCTATAAAAATGCACTGATTACTGTGTAAATGTAGGCAGGGAAGGGGTTAACACTAGGGGGCGATCAAGGGGTTAACTGTGTTTCCTCATGTGTGTTTCTAACTGTGGGGGGATGGGATGACTGGAGGAGGAGACAAATCGCTGTTCCTAATTACTAGGAACAGCAGATCTGTGTTTCCTCCCCTGTCAGAACGGGGATTTGTGTGTTTACATACACAGATCCCCGTTTTGGCTCTTGTGCCCGCCATCGCAGGTGGAGATCATGGCTGGCGGCCACGGGCATCAGGACCACAGAGGGCATTCACACGTGCCTGCTATGGCTTTTAACCATTTTCAGACCGGACCATTTTGCTGGCTTAAGACCAAATCACTTTTTGCGATTCGGCACTGCGTCGCTTTAACTGACAATTGCGCGGTCATGCAACGTGGCTCCCAAACAAAATTGACGTCCTTTTTTTCCCACAAATATAGCTTTCTTTTGGTGGTATTTGATCACCTCTGCGGGTTTTATTTTTTATGCTATAAACAAAAAAATGCGACAATTTTGAAAAAAACTCATTATTTTTTACTTTTTGCTATAATAAATATCCCCCCAAAAAATATAAAAAAAAATGTATTTTCCTCAATTTAGGCCGATACGTATTTTTCTACATATTTTTGGTAAAAAAAATCGCAATAAGCGACTATTGATTGGTTTGCGCAAAAGTTATAGCGTTTATAATATAGGGGATAGTTGTATGGCATTTTTATGAATTTTTTTTTACTAGTAATGGCGGCGATCAGCGTTTTTTATTCTGACTGCCAAATTATGGCGGACACGTCGGACATTTTTGACACATTTTTGGGACCATTGTCATTTATACAGCAATCAGTGCTATAGAAATGCACTGATTCACTTCCAAATGACATTGGCAGTGAAGGGGTTAACCAGGAGGTGACAGTGTAGGGGTTAAGTGCGTCCTAGGGGCGTGTTGCTAACTGTGGTAGGCGTGGCACATCACTGATCTCTTCTCCAATCACAGGGAGCAGAGATCGGTGTCACTGTTGCTAGGCAGAACGGGGAGATGCTTGTTTTCTTCAGCATCTCCCCATTCTTCCTCACCGTGAGACGATCGCAGGTATAACTCGCGGTGATCGAGTCTGTGGGAACCGTGATCGGACTCACGGAGGTCCCTACCGGCACAGCGGCAAATTCAAAGGGACATACCTGTATGCCCATATGCCTGTCCGTGCCATTCTGACGTACATCGTTGTGCACCGGTCGGGAAGCGGTTAAGGGCGCTGATAAACCAATACGTATAATGGCGGCGGCTGGTCGGCAAGTGGTTAATCTGCTATAAGGGAACAGGATCTTTTTTTTTGGGTGGTTTACAAACACTTAAACTTCAACTTTAACCCTCCTGACGGTATTCCTGAGTGTGGCTCGGGGGTTAAATTTCAGTATCATTAGCTGTAAATCCGAGCCACACTCGGAATTGCATTGCAGAATCCTGATCCAGTGTCCCCTGGATAATGCACCCAATGTTCTGTGTGACTCTGCGAGAGTCACAACGTATGGGGCGGAGCCTGGCGGCAAATTCAAAAAGTACAAAAAACATAACACATACAGTACACTGTAATCTTACAGATTACATTACTGTATGAAATCATTCCACCTCCCTTTTGTCCCCAGTGCTTGTCCATACCCTGCATTCAGTTTTATATTATATATACTGTTCTTTCTATTTGGAAACTTGAGATTGTCCATGGAAACCAAAAAGTGTCCCTTTACGTCAAAAGTGGTTTTAGACCAGCTAGAAAACAGCGATATTAAATTAGAACAATTGCAGAATTGAGCGATTAGTGATTAGTGGGGAAATAAATTTTATTATTATTATATTATTATTTTTTATAATTATTTATAGTTATTTATTATATTATAATTTATGATTTCGTGTTTCAAACTTTATCATACCCGGGATGTCTACTAGACTCTTGTTTGGACAGATTTAGGTGTGTTTTTTACTAAGAATTACAGGTCTACAATATAAAACGCCAAATGTATATGCAAAACAATGTACTGCAATGAGATTAAAAAATCTGACATAATCATACCGCCAGGGAGGCTAAAGACCTCAGGGTTCTGCTGTTCAGCTTGAACCAGAAGAGTAAATGATGTCACCAGCAGGGGGCTGTACAGCTATTCAGCACAACATCACACCAGAACCTTTCCCAGTTACCTGGATCGTGCGAGGAGCCTGTGGGACACAGTAGAACTGGCAGGACTACATACTTATGACGAGCATGACTCCCACTTATATCTTGTAAGTGTTTTTAATCACGTGAAATAAATTATACTGTTTTAATACTACACTTAGAGAGCTAGCAGAAGATAGTGGAGGAGTCCGGCGAGGAGACCCCCCAAGGCGGAAGAAGACCCCCGGAGCTGTGCAATAAAGTATTTAAAAAAATTGTGTTGTTTTTTTATTTACACTTTTTTCCCATAGGTGAATGGGTAGGGGTACATCGTACCCCATATTCATTCACATAGGGTGGGGGGCCGGTATCTGGGGGCCCCCTTATTAAAGGGGGCACCCAGATTCCGATAAGCCTCCCGCCCGCAGACCCCGACAACCAACAGCCAGGGTTGTCGGGAAGAGGCCCTTGTCCTCATCAACATGGGGACAAGGTGCTATGGGGTGGGGGGGCCGGGGCTAGCGAGGTGTCAATCTCGCCGATCGAGACGGCGGCATTGACTTCCTTCGCTAGTTCCGTCTACCTGGAGCCAGGTTCTAAATGAACAGACTTTACTCCGTGTGTGAGGCAATTCCGTACATTTCAAAAGGAAATAAACAGAAGTTGGTTGGCACTAGGAGAAAATAATAAATCCAGTAAACAGCTTCTGTTACAGGAAATTCGGTTCTGATGTGTGCCACATATCAGTGCCCACAAGTGCTGCTAATCAGTGCCCAAGAGTGCCATATATCAGTGCCTACCAGTGCCACCTTTCAGTGCCAATCAGTGCCACATTTCAGTGCCATCAGTGGTGCCAATCAGTGCCCATCAGTGCCACCTATCAGTGCTGCCAATCAGTGCCTCATCATCAGTGTCACTTACCAGTGCCTATCAGTGCCAATAAGTGCTGCCTATCAGTGCTCATTAGTGCTGCCTATCAGTGTTCATCAGTGCTGCCTATTAGCACTCATAAGTGCCGCCTATCAGTGCCTCCTCTCAGTACCCTTGAGTGCCACCTATCAATGCCCATCAGTGCCACCTATCAGTGCCTCCTCATGAATGCCCATCATTGCAGCCTCATCAGTGCCTATCAGTGCAGCCTCATCAGTGACTGTAGGTGCCACCTTTTCATTGTCACCTCATCAGTGCCCATCAGTAAAGCCTATCAGTGCCCATCAGTGTAGCCTCGTCAGTACACATCAGTGAAGGAAGAAAATTACCTGTTTGCAAAATTTTAAAACAAACTATGACATTTTTTTTTCAACATTTTCTGTCTTTTTTTGTTTCTTTAGCAAAAAATGAAAAACACAGGAGGTGATTAAATAACACAAAAAGAAAGCTCTATTTGTCTGAAAATTTTGTTTGGGTACAGTGTTGTATGACTGCGCAACCATGCAACCGTGCTGGAAGCTGAAAATTGGCATGGGCAGGAAGGGAGTATACCTGCCCAGTAGGCAAGTGGCTAAACAAATCCTCCTAAATCAGGTGTACATGTTTATCACAGCCCTCTCTTCTCTACAGCCATTAAAAGTCCAGAATTTATATAATGTGTCTGAGCTTTCAGAAAGCAGGAGGCAGGGAGCTGAAGTTATACTCTATACAAAAATGTGGCAACCGCCCCAACCTATAACTGGCCTTTGCAGCAAGGTGCACATGGAAGGGCAATGCACATCACAAACATACAAAAGATTTCCCAGCACACTTACCAGCCAGCCTGCAAAACAACCAAAAAAACCCTGTCAATAGATAGATATTCATCCTATATTAACACCGTCACCTTTTTCTGTCACCTTCTCCCCTTTGTCTCCAGTACCGCTAGAAAAACAGGGCCAGGAGCAGGCATTACTGTGGGAGTCCATCAATATTGTAATTCAAACAAACAGCTTTGAGCAGTTTTCATATCACATTCCTAGCTATGTGCACAGTTCAGTGGTCACCCATGGTTTATTGTACAAATGAATAATAATCATTACACAGACTGGTAATGGTCAGTTTTTATACTCTGTTCAGTTTTGCTACCTGCCCCATTAGGATCAAGGATAAATATTTCTGCTTTCAATGCATTATAATGTGAAGATGTAAAAATGCTTTTAAGTCTATATGTGTATTTGGAATGACATCTGTCATGTGCTAAGGATTCAGATAACAGCCAAAGCTCAAAGTATTTTCAATATAGGTCCTTGCTCCCAAAAACAGGTTATTCACCAGAGCTTCTGATTATTCGTTTTGGAGCAATTGGATCTCGTGATCCCTTTGATGCCTTAACATGCATTTCTATTCTTCAGCACATTGTAGGGAAATCTTTTTATAAAAGCAATGTGTGACTGTAGCTTACAATAGAGGAAATTATACATCAGCCAAAATTCACTATATGCCCAATGGTTCAGATGCTCTAAAGTACATCTGTTTGGAAATGTCTCACTTTATTCATGGGAAAATGTGGGTGTCAATCCAAAGGAAAATGTTAGTTAAAGCTAAAGTGTGGACAAAAACCTTTTTGGGCATTAACTTTTTAACAGAAAAGGAATGTGTGCCCTGTGGGTTGATGGTGCTTGTTTCTTGAAAAATGCTATTTACATACTGGAGAGATGTACAGCTCTGTAAGGAAATGTTGAATGATTATTTTAGTCAGCTATATTAATCGTTTTAATCGATCAATGAAAAAAGAGCCTTCAATACAAAAATGTCTATAGTCATTTATATACTATTGGTTTTCTGATGTGGTGTTATCTGGTGTGCACCCTCCATGTATAACCATTTGATATTAATTGGTTGTAATTGTAATTACATTCAGTCTAGCCCCCTCCATTAGTTGGGGGGGGGGTGGGTTTTTACAACATACACTATATTTTCAAAAGCATTGGGACGTGCTCCTCTTACATGGTGGTCCCGCAGAACCCGCAGAACTTACTGCAAGAAATGTGGGAAGCATCAGCCTCACAAGGTCACCCAGTGCTAGAAGGGGAAAGACTCCCTCTACGCCCAGGGAAAGAGGCGATACGACCGTAAGCAGAGCGGTTATGGAGTGCAGACCAAGCCGATCTTCCGTAAAAAGGCCAAGACCACCAAGAGGATTGTACTGAGGCTGGAGTGTGTCGACTCCAACTGCCGATCAAAGCGGATGTTGGCTATAAAGAGATGCAAGCACTTTGAACTTGGAGGAGACAAGAAAAGAAAGGGAAAAGTCATCCAGTTCTAAGCTGCCGCATTACTTTTGAAAACCAAATAAAATCTTCAAAAAAAAAAAGCATTGGGACGCCTGCCTTTACACGCACATGAACTTCAATGGCATCCCAGTCTTAGTTCGTAGGGTTCAATATTGAGTTGGCCCACACTTTGCAGCTATAACAGCTTTAACTCTTCTGGGAAGGCTGTCCACAAGGTCTATGGGAATGTTTGACCATTCTTCCAGAAGCGCATTTGTGAGGTCAGGCACTAATGTTGGAGGATAAGGCCTGTCTCACACTCTCTGCTCTAATTCATGACAAAAGTGTTCTATTGGGTAGAGGTCAGGACTCTATGCAGGCCAGTCAAGTTCCTTTACCCCAATAATAAGAAAAGTTTATTTAAGAATCTGCTCTAATGACAGAACAGAACAGGAAACAGTTCAATAGGACATACTTTTCAGATCTTTAAAGGAATATAGTGAAACCAAAAGTAAAAGCAAAGCAATGCACCATACCGCCTCAGGTCCTGAAGACTGGGGATGTATCAAGATGTTACTAATCCTTCACTCATTGCTGTGTGCAAGGGCCGGCTTCACACTCCATAAGCTGAGACAGCAGATGATATTGTGGAGGGAGAAAGACACTCTCCTCAAGGGTTACAACAGATGCCGCTGGACGCAGGAAAGAAGATGGAATATGCAATAATGATGTTGTATTGTACTCTCTCAGCCGTCAGCGCTAGAGGCAACACACATCTCGCTGTAGGGGAGGGAGGAAACACTCAGCCTGAAGCCCCGGAAGAGGAAGGACACCGCCGCTAGTCTGGAGCCGTAGAACCGTGACTTACTAGTTTCGCGCGCATGGACTTTGACAAAGCGCATGTGCGCAAAACTAGTAAGTCACGGTCGCCATAACAAGCTCAACAGCGTGCGCCCCGCCGTCCTGCGCTCCAGACTAGCGGCGGTGTCCTTCCTCTTCTGGGGCTTCAGGCTGAGTGTTTCCTCCCTCCCCTACAGCGAGATGTGTGTTGCCTCTAGCGCTGACGGCTGAGAGAGTACAATACAACATCACTATTGCATATTCCATCTTCTTTCCTGCATCCAGCATCATCTGTTGTAACCCTTGAGAAGAGTGTCTTTCTCCCTCCCCCTCCACAATATCATCTGCTATCTCAGCATATGGAGTGTGAAGCCGGCCCTTGCACACAGCATTGAGTGAAGGATTAGTAACATCTTGATACATCCCCAGTCTTCAGGACCTGAGGCGGTATGGTGCATTGCTTTGCTTTTACTTTTGGTTTCACTATATTCCTTTAAAGATCTGAAAAGTATGTCCTATTGAACTGTTTCCTGTTCTGTTCTGTCATTAGAGCAGATTCTTAAATAAACTTTTCTCATGATCCCATTGAGCGCTGTTTTTTTGATTTTATTTTTGTTTGAACTTTGCTCTGAAAGTTAAACAGCTGCCTGGGCTCTGAATATATTCCATCTCTGAAGTTGTCCCAACATTTGGTTCAGATAAGCGCAGAAATTTTTTTTGTGTGTTTCTATAAAGTTCCTTTACCCCAAACTCACTCATCCATGTCTTTATGGACCTTGCTTTGTGCACTGGTGCACTGGTCTCTGGGTGCATACATAACTTCTATAAGTAAACCAACTGAAAAGTCCATAAAACCAAAAACAAGCATGCTCCCAGTGAATGCTGCAGTTAATATAGCATTCAAAAGTGGTTCAGATAAAGTTCTCTGTGTACATGCAGCCCTCCATTTTCACAATCCCACACCGTGGATAGTCCCCCACCAGGGTGCTCACTCACCAGCAAGTATGGACCCCCTGGGCTTATGCCGAAGTGGGTCTATTAGGCTTGACTATACTGGTGGTTCTCTGTTAATCCCCCTCAGTGTATCCGTTTCATAGAGAAAATAGAATAACAGGATTTGACATAGTGGGATACCATTTATTAAAATCACATAAGTGTAAGCTTTAGATGTCCACTCACATGTAAAAGTGCTGTATCCTGGCACTAGGAATGTGGTGCTTTGCACTAGATGGAAGTACTGGGGTACATGACCAGAGAGCCCGCCCCTACGCGTTTCATCTTCAGGAGGCGTGGTCATATATGCCCTGTCCACACCCTTAGTACCCCGCCTATGTTTCTCATTGGATCACGTTGTCCTATATTATTTTATGTGCTGTATTTAGTGGTTGGCAAGTGATTCTTACAAATATTGAAATATTATACATTCCCCCTAAATTGTTTATTTAACCACTTCACCCCCGGAAGATTTGGCTGCTCAATGACCAAGCCATTTTTTGCGATGCAGCACTGTGTTGATTTAACTGACAATTGCACTGTCGTGCGACGATGTACCCAAACAAAATTTCCCACAAATAGAGATTTCTTTTGGTGGTATTTGATCCTCTCTGCGTTTTTTATTTTTTACGCAACATTATGGCAGACAAATTGGACACTTTTGACACATTTTTGGGACCATTGACAATTATACAGCGATCAGTGCTATACATATGCACTAATTACTATGTAAATGTCACTGGCAGGGAAGGGGTTAACACTGGGGCGATCAAGGGGTTAACTGTGTTCCCTCATGTGTGTTATAACTGTAGGGGGATGGGACTGACTAGAGGAGATGACAGATTGTTGTTCCTAGCTAGTAGGAACACACAATCTGTCTCTCCTCACAGAACAGGGATTTGCGTGTTTTTACACACACACGTCACCCTGTTCTGGCTCTCGTGTCCGCTATCACGCGTGACCGCCGGCCACGCGCATCGGCTCCTCTGCAGTGCAGCGGCCTGCTATCCCTGCTTAAAGGGGTTGTAAAGGTTTGTTTTTTATTTTCTAAATAGGTTCCTTTAAGCTAGTGCATTGTTGGTTCACTTACCTTTTCCTTCGATTTCCCTTATAAATGTTTTTTTTCTTTGTCTGAATTTCTCACTTCCTGTTTCTCCTCAGTAAACTTCACACCATCATCCGAGCGGTGTTCAGTCAGCCAGAACAGCTTACTGAACAGCTTACTGAGGAGGAACAGGAAGTGAGAAATTCAGACAAAGAAAAAAAAGTAAAAAAACATTTAGAAGGGAAATCGAAGGAAAAGGTAAGTGAACCAACAATGCACTAGCTTAAAGGAATCTTTTTAGAAAATAAAAAATGAACCTTTACAACCCCTTTAAAGGGCCAATGTATAGCTACGACGATTCACAGGAACGTGCCGACCTGCCACAGTATAATGACGGCGGCTGGTTGCCAAGCGGTTAAAATACTGAAAATATGAAAAATACAATTAAATATAATAAAAATCAAATTAATAAAAAAAAAGGTTAAAATCAACTACCATAAATATGCATCAGCACCATCTTGTGGTATGATGGTATATTACACAAGAAATTCTCGTATTCTCTATCAATTGGTAACTATGGTCCTATATAACAAGCCATAATGCAGAAAAACGACTACTATATCTCGGTTGGCTTTGTGAAAATATTTATATTTATTAAAGGGGGAAATTTGTAAACTCATAATTTTATACCTATACAGTATATCTAAATTTTCTATATGGGAATAATTCTAAAAGAAAAAAGACTTATAAGTTGATGCCTATTCCATAGCTCCCAACTGTCTCTAATTTTGAGGGACTGTCCCTGATTTGGAGCAATGTCCCTCTGTCCCTCTTTGCCGCTCATTTGTCCCTCATTTTGGTCTGATCTATATAGTTGTATATAAAATGCACTTTTTATCTTTCAAAAAGTGTTTCCCAGTGCTAATCCAAATTTTAAATTGCTGCATTTGTAAATTTTAGAAGCCAATATAACAGAATAGTAGTGGTAAAAAAAAGTCCTTGTGGATTTATTTAACCTTTTTTTGGTTAATTCTCCTTTAAGGGGGGGTGTCGGGGGCGTGTCCTATGCCTACATACGTTTGCAAGTAGGTGTCCCTCATTCCCATCTCAAAATGTTGGGAGGTATGCTATTCCACTTGGGATGGTTATCTTAAAGGATCTGCATGTGCCAGATATGCACAATTGCCCTGGTGTTACTGCAAGGCGGCACGTCCCAGAGTGGGGTCTCCCATTCTTGTACACGTGGGTCGCGTTCCCCTTCCACCAAAAAAACAATTTAAAACTATTTAAAGTGGAACTGCAATCTGCTCACATAATTTGTAATAAAACATCTTTGCCATTCTGAAGCTTCCCTCCAACCACTTTGCATATTATTTTATATATACTGTGTTTCTGTGCTTGCCAAATATGCTGCAGAAATGGTCCTCCACAAAGTCTGGGTGCAATCTTTTTTAACTGTGGGCAGCTGAAGCTGCTGCCTGTTCACTTCCCGGAGTTCTGTGCTGCTGGCTGCCCAATATGCACTTCCTAGTCTCGTGCCTGTGCAGTAAGCAAACTGTGGGTGCACATTATTGTTTATAAGTTGCCATAGGAATGGCAGCTCTTGTGGAAGTTCATGCCCTGTTATGGCAAAGAATCAACAGCATGGAACACAGAAACAGCCAAAGAAAGCGCACATATTATGCTTGTTCAAATAGGAAAGCAGCAAACAAAAGTATTTTATATTTTACCATGGTGTAACTGCATTTCTCATCCAAAATGCAAACACTGAGACAAACCTCAGCTGCTGCAGTCCTGCCACAGGATCTTTTCACACACACACAAATACTCTGTGTCAGGGAACTGCAGACAGGTGCATGGAGGCAGGGCCCAAGCCTGGAGAAAGAATCTGCTCTGCAGATGGGATAAGGAGTGTGAACTTATCCAGGGAAGATTGCGCAGACTGGCGTTTTTCAAGAAGTTGTGCCAGTCTAAAGCTGGATTTTTAAGGGCATTGCAGACCACTTTTATTTAAAGGAATGGAAAAATTCACAAAAGACGGCAATATTCCACGCAGGGGTTTCGCCATTACTGTAACTTGCACAATACTTTAGCCTGCTGGCCTACTCACTTGCCACACAGCTGATTCAGGCCTCAAGCCTAGGCCTTAGATATGTTCCGCAGACCAACACGAAGGTTTACTTCCAGTCAAGCTCTCATAGCTTACTCACAAACAGCTTCATGCTGCTCTGTCACAGACTACATCTGCCTCCTGCAGACATGCACACTCTGGCTGCCCCATGCAGCCTCTCTGACTTCTAGAGATCATGGGAGTCCTCCTGACTTCCATGCACAGACCTCCTGTCTGTTGGGTGGAGCCCTGAGCTCTAACCCTGAGTCTATTATGAACCCAGCCCACACCTGAGCAATCAGCGTGCCTGCCTCTCCAAAAATCTGGCTTAAACTTCTAAAATAAACAGTGGCACCAGCTGGCCTCTCTACAGGACATTACCATAATTGGTCAGTTTCGAGATTTGGCCTGGCGCTCATTCCATGGCAGACTCTATGTAAAGGGCAACCTAAAGCATCGCTCTGCAGAGAACCGTGGTTGTCCAAGAGTGGAATGTGGTGGGGTGGAGGAGACAATAGACCACTTCTTGCTTCAGTGTCCCTTCAATACAGAAATCTACAAGCGGGTGGGTGGGGCTCTGGGTATCCCATTCCTTTCTCGCTTGAGTTATGCAGAGTGGTCGTACGGGGCCTTTGAGACACATCAGGATTTTGATTGAAACACTTTTTCTAGTTAGCTTAGTAGTCAGTTTCTTCACATGGAATGCACGGTGTCAGGTTTCCATTCGGATAAAAGTCCTTTCTGTGGAGGTCGTGGTGCATGACATTCTGGGTGAGGTTGGAAAGATTTGGGGTCTTGAGAAGGACAGGTGGCAGCCAGGGGCCAGGACAAAGGCGTGGAGGAAAAGAAAAGGGGGGTATTTGGAACTTTGAGTGAGATGTGTGTTAGACAAAAATAAATAAATTGCACAATAATGAGAAAGTTTATTCAAATAAATACACATGGGACATGGCAGATATAGCAGATATGATGAGCTAATGGCCATATAATAGACAAATGTGAAAATGTCATTATTGCACATGATACATAAAATCAAAGAGAAGGGTATAATATAAATGCATGATTGAATAAAAAACTGCATTTAAAATCTTGACGCGTTTCGTGGATGAAGTTCCACTTCTTCAGAAGAAAGTGCATAATGCGTATCTATAAATGGCACGGAGGAATGTCAGGTCCCCGTAGCTGCTGTTTGTCAGTCTTTGGGTGCGTGGTTTTCTTTCTGTCCTTTCACGTCCCCCTAGATTTTTATATAAGCTTGTATTTTTGAAAAAAGGCTGCATGCATGGGTTACATGTGTCATGGTTTCTTAGCCTGAGGGTGTGTTTAGGTGGAGGTTATGGCTTTGTTTAGGTTGGTATATTTAGTTTTCTTTATGTTTTTGCTATGCAAGCCTATTTTTGTTTATATATTTTTATTTATTTTGTATTTATATGTAAATATGTTTTTATTATGTTTGTAAGATTTTTAATAAACTTTTTAACCACCTCAATACAGGGAATTTTCACCCCCTTCCTGCCCAAGCCATTTTTCAGCTTTCAGCGCTGTCACACTTTGAATGACAATTGTGCGGTCATACAACACTGTAACCAGATACAATTGTTATCATTTTGTCCCCACAACTAGAGCTTTCTTTTGGTGGTATTTGATCACCTCTGCAGTTTTTATTTTTTGCGCTATAAACAAAAGAAAAGGGACAAGTTTAAAAAAAAACGATATTTTTTACTTTTTGCTATACTAAATATACCCCAAAAAATCTATAAAAAATTTCTTTTTTCCTCAGTTTATTCTTCTACATATTTTTGGTCAAAAAAAAATCGCAGTAAGCGTATATTTATTGGTTTGCACAAAAGTTATAGCGCCTACAAAATAGAGGATAGATTTCTAGCATTTTTATTTTTATTATTTTTTAACTAGTAATGGCGGCGATCTGCAATTTTTATTGTGACTACAATATTGTGGCAGACATATCGGACACTTTTGACACATTTTTGGAACCATTCACATTTATACAGCGATCCGTGCTATAAAAATGCATTGATTACTGTATAAATGTGACTGGCAGGGAAGGGGTTAGCACTGGGGGGTGCTGAAGGGGTTAATATGTTCCCTGGGAGGGATTCTAACTGTAGGGGGAGGGGATTCACAAGGGGAGGAGACCAATCAGTGTTTCTCTGTACTGAGAACACACCATCGGTTTCCATGTTTACATACACAGATCCACGGTCCTGCTGTGTTACCGGGCAATCGCGGGTGCCCGGCGGACATCGCGGCCACCGGGCACAAGCATCCGGTGCCCAGTGAAACGGCGTGCATGCGTGCACGCTGCCGGTGGCATGTGTGCTCTACCTGGAGGGCCTCCCGCCATGAGAGCTGCGCCGCCTGGCCGTCAATTGACAGCGGACAGTCGCTAAGCAGTTAAAAATGTACCATACTTGTTCAGTGACCTCTTGGGAAATCCCAGGTGACATCATTTTACAGTAGGTAATTATAAGTATTATCATTTTAGTTTACATTGTCGGTTTTAAAAGTGTGTAGTTCACTTTAGAGATCCCTGACAGTGGCACATCCCTGTTTGTTTTTTCATGCATTAATTTTGTTCACACTGAAGCAGCAATTTTAACGGTGTACGCAGGGGTACTGTTTGTTTTTTCTTGGTAACATTCCTTGATGGGTCCTGTTGAATATGTTAGATAGTGATTCAACTTGTGTCACTTCCTTGTTCTCCATCTCTGATACTCCAATGTGTTAGAAGGGGGTAGGGTTGTATGGTGGAAGTCACGTCACGTCCATTTTTCCTTCCTTCCATATGTTGTAAAGCGTCTGAAAACTGCCTCCCATTCATTGCAGTGTGCCATTTTACACTGAGGTGGTGCTTTTGCGGGACGTTAGGAAAAGTCCTGCAAGTAGCAACTTTGGGGTGGTGTGGGAGCGCTCCCAAAACGCCCTGCCCATTCATTTCCAAAGCGCGTAAAAAGTGCGTTGGAAGCGCCGAAACATGGGAACTTTTAGCCCCTTCTTCGGCCGCTATCAGGGATTAAAAGCGCCCCGATAACGGCCGAAAATCACTGCTTAAACAAAACGAGTGGCGCTTTACGGATTTAGCGTGTTAAAGGGGTCTTAGGCTTTGACATTAAGCAGTGAATCAAGCAGTGAATCAGTGTGCTGCAGTTTTACTAAATCTCCCCCAAACACTATGATTTAAAAAACTAGTAGAGCTTTTTGACTGATAAAATTAATTTACACTTGTTTTAGTAAATGATGTATATACTGTATACTGCGTGACAAACAAAAATAAAAGTGGTATTGCCTGGTATGTCTCTATAGAAAAAGGTCTTTGCCTTTTAAAATGAACATCAAAACATAGAAAGCTTTGTATCATTATCCATATTGTAAATAGTTTGTCTATGCATATTGTACTGAATAAAAAAGATTTTTCTGAGAAAGAAACAGAATAGAATATTATTCCTCATTCACAGTGAAAATAAGCTTCTGGGCAAAAAATGCCCTTCCAGCTTATGTGATTGGGATCCACTAATTATTTAAAAACCCTTTTCACACTGAGGTTCTTGAAAACTGCCCATAAAACGGCGATCGATTTGCATCGCTTTTGAGGAGCTTTTCAGGCACATTTCAAGCGCTTTTGGGGCGTTAGCGGTGCGCGTTTTTTGAAGGTCACGTGACTCAAAAGAACCATTTTGAGGTGCTTTTTAGGTGCTTTTTTTAGCGTGAAAGTGCCTGAAAAGCGTCTCAATGTGAAAGGGGTCTAAAGGACAAGACAGAAATTGCATAGGCAACTTTTTCTTACAAGGGTACATTGTTTTTCAGAACTTATTACTGCACAGACTATGGGGACAAATCTTTTATATTAAAGTGTACTTACCTTTGAATAAACATAATAATACAGAATAAGAGAAATTATAGTGTGCAAAGTTCAGTTACTTCCAAAACCTTGATTGTAATTTACTGTAGTAAGGTCAGATAATTGATGATTTTTGGTATACACACTTTTACAGTGTAGAGTCATCAGAGGTACACATTTTTGATGTCACTTACCTATTTATATACACTGTAGAATCATCTGTAATTTTGCCTGCTATTCTTTCAGTCCATTATCATTCTTTATTGCAGATAGATATATGCTTATTTCACAGACATTTTCCAGTGCAATGGCTGCCCATTAGCAGTAAGAATAGTCCCTGGCTTATTTTAGTCATCTATTTTTACTATTGTTTTATCCATTAACAGATGTCCCATTAACAAATCAAGAACACTGCTCTGTATCTCACCATGCTTTTAAAACTGAAGTGTGGCATATTCTGCTTTTATAAATATGCACTCCCATTTTGCAAGTGTGCAATAGTAGCATTAACTTTCTTGGCCTCTTGTATGTTAGTATTCTTTACTGCTTACATACCTGAAAAGAGCAAAAAGCAATGGCGAATTTTTAATATTACTGTTTTGTGGTCTTTATTGATGACATAGCTTTATCTATTAAATATATATATATGCATTATAGTGCTTGTAGCTAAAAAAAACCCATAAAAAATAATTATTTATAATGAAAATAAAAGCATCTTCTGTATCTCAAGTATGCTGTGAGATCTACTTAGGAAGAACACTTTCATTATTTCTCATTCCAGGTAAACGACGTAGTTGTAAAAATCAAGAGTAGCTGAACTTCTTCATCAGCAAACTTTAGCCATATCTTTTTCCATACCCCCGAAAAGTAAACACTCACTGCCTATTTTTTTTTTTAATTTATCATATTTTTATACATGTTAATGGCCATTTTGTAAAATTATAGTTTTACATTTAGGATGATGTCCTTTAAAGTTTTTTTTGGCAAAGTCAAACAAAAATGATTGCTTTACTTCACTTATGGCTCACTACTAATGGACTTTCACAGATTGCTTTGATATTAATTTATACATGCAGTTTTTTTGCATTTTTGCACTATATTACATAATTTGTTGATAATATGATGGCTACGTTTTTTAAGTATGCTTGCACTTTATAGAACAATTTTGATCACATATATTTATAGTGCTGCTTATATATATTTTTTTTATTGTCTTATGACTGGTATCATAGTTAAATGAATGGCTGCTGTTGATTTCATATTACCTAACCGAGCACGGATTTTTTCATTTTTTTTATTTTTATTTCCTCCATTTTTTGAATTAGCAATTTCTACCTCTCAGATAAGTTCCCACTGACAGCATTGATCTTTTTAGCTATCTGTAATGCCCTGTACACACGAGCTGAATTTCCGTCGGAAAAATCTTGGATGGGTTTTCCAACGGAATTCCTCTCAAGATTGGCTTACATACACACAGTCACACAAAAGTTCTCCGAACTTTCGACCGTCAAGAATGCAGTGACGTACAACACTACGACGAGCCGAGAAAATTAAGGTCAATACTTCCAAGCATGCGTGTTTTTTTGCATGTCGGAATTGCATACAGACGAACGGAATTTCCGCCAAGAACTTTTTCCATCGGAAAAATAGAGAACCAGCTCTCAATCTTTTGCTGGCAGAAATTCAGACAGAAAAAGTTGGATGGAGCATACACACGGTCGGAATATCCGACCAAAAGCTCCCATCACACTTTTTTGGACGGAAATTCTGACCGTGTGTATGCAGCATTAGGGGATAATTCTTCCCAGTGTCCACAAGTGTAAGGAACATTCTTCCCACTGACCATCAAACAAATTTATCATGAGTTGTAGATATAGTCATTTTTTAGTCCTTTTTAGCAGGGGTTCCCTGAGACCAGAAAGGTATTTCAAGGATTCTTCTGTGTTAAAAAGCTTGAGAAGTACGCTACGAAACACATCAACACTTGGCCTACTGGAGTTTCTTGATTTCATGTATTTACTTGTTGATAAGCAACTCGCCTCTATGGACTGACTGTATGTATTTTTGTGTTTTCTTATTGTACTTGTTTTTTGTTCTTTGTTATTGTTTGTTTCTCAATAATAATAATAAAAACCTTTGAAAGAAAAAGCTTGAGAAAAGCTGGTCTAGGGGGATCCCACAGGTATGATGCATACATATATACATTGGTTCAAGCTGAACCAATGTAACTGTGTATAAAATACGATTACTAACTGTGTATAAAATATATGTGTATAAAATATTAGCGATTACTAACAAACTGATTATTTCATATTAACCACCTCACCCCCGGAGGGATTTACCCCCTTTATTACCAGGCCATTATTTGCTATTTAGCACTGCTCTACTTTAACTGGTAATTGCGCGGTCATCCACCCCTGTACCCAAGCAAAATTTTGATAATTTTTTTCACGCAATAGAGCTTTCTTTTTTGGTATTTTTATGAAAAATTTTGAACTAACTTTCACTAGGTGGGAACTGACTAACTGGCACTGACATCACCAGTGACACTAATACAGTAATCAGTGATAATATTATATGCTGTCACTGTATTAATGACACTGGCTGGGAATGGGTTAAAATCTAGGGTGATCAAACTGTTAACTGTATGCCTAACAAGTGTTAACGCATGTAATGTGTGCTGCTTTTTTACTAATAATCTCTTTGTTTCTTATCCCTGCTTTGCAGGGATTGTTCCCTGGGCTGTGACCTGCGTGTGAATCATTGACCTGCTGCCAAACTCCCGCTGTGTACAATCCCAGCAGGTGTTGGCACAAAGGGTGCATATACGCGCCCCTAAACTCATAAACAGGCAGCGACATATCAGTATGTCACTTTGCCTGTACGGACCGCCAATCTGCAGTATATTGAGGGCGGCCAGTCCGCAAGAAGTTAATATGCATCAAACATTTGGTTGGCCTATTTTTGAACACAGTAAGGTAATCAATATGAAGAGAACAATAAAAACGATTGAAGAAAACAAATGCTGAAATAAAGGACAGAATAAAAATTAAGACAGTAATAAAGCTCAATGCAACTAACACAAGGACAAGGTAAACATGCTGCATTGGTGTGCACTGGTTGTAAAAGGAACATGCTGTATTTATACTGGTACTACACAACACTACATGCATTCAAGTCACCCAAAAATAAAAATGCATTGCATTGAGCTTACAAATTCTTAGATATGGTGGCTGCATTCGTTTTAATTTTTTAGGCTTTTTCCCTTTGAACTGTTGATCTTGCTAGTAAGCCTGTTATTTTACAGTTTCCAAGTTGCCCAGCGAAAGTGGCAATTAGATGGTTGAGACAAACCATTGAACACTGACAAGTGTGCTTACAATTTATCTATTATTCATTTATGTTAAACCTTTATCCCAAAAGGAAAAAAAAAAAAACTGTTGCTGTAACTGCTTAAGTGTTAGCTAGAGTTTGGCTTTGATTTGTTTGTCAAGTTCATCAAAATTTGTTAGTGCACACTACTATTTCCCCAGATAGCCAAGGCTATTGTTTAAAGGTGTCTCTGTTGTGTCTTCATCCAGAGTGGAGACACTCTAATGCCGTGTAGACACGATCAGATTTTCCAACGGGAAATGTTGGATGTGAGCTTGTTGGCAGAAACTCAGACCGTGTGTATGCTCCATCAAAAATTTGTTGTTGGACTTTCCGCCAACAAATGGTGGCTAGCAGGTTCTCAAATTTTACGCCAACAAATTTTGTTGTCGGACCTTCCGATCGCGTGTACTTGGAATCAAGTATGAGCCGGAAGCGCTCGGTCTTATAAACCTAGCATTCGTAATAGAGATTACATGACTATTGAACTTCCTTTTTATGGGCTCGTCGTACGTCACCACATTCCCAGGTTTGTAATTGTTGGCCAACGTTTGTGTGACCGTGTGTATGCAAGACAAGTTGGAGCCAACAACCTTCCAACAAAATTCCACGGTTTTGTTGTAGGAAAGTCCGATCGGGGCATAAGACAGAAAGTTTGTTGTTGGCTGGATCACCAGATGACTAATGTAGGTACAGCATTTGAGGATTTGTGAGCTGAAATATATGAAATTTTTGGTTTTGGTTTAAGAAAAAAAACAAATGGCTTTGCACACATGCATGCATGGTATGAATGGGTCATAACACTTACTGGTCTCCTTCCCACCCCCACCCTGTGACTGGATGGTGATCTAGATTTATAGCTAGACTATCTTGATTTCTCAATCTACCCTTTCCTCCTATCAGAATGCTTCTTGCACTGCAGCACAATCGTTTGGCTCCTTGTTTTGCTTCTTCCACCTCCTGAGTCTGAGATTTTCTGTTACAGGTACTGCAAAAGGCTGATACAAAGTCAAATGAGGATACATACACTGTCTGCATTTGAACAAAAAATACATTTGTTGATGTATTATTAAACACAGAACTGCATTCATCTACCAGGAGTTCGGCTTCAACTGAGGATCAGGACATGTTCCTTGTGATCTCAGATAGATGTCATCTGATAGATGTCTTACATTATCTTATGAAATGCATGGTCATGGTTTTCAGTGGCAGACAGAAGGATGCCATCTTACATAAAGACACCCACAGAAAGTCTACAGCCGGCCATACATAGATCGAACTTTGTCTGGTTCAGCAGAGACTGGCCAAATTGTCCATGTACAGGCAGGGAGGTTGTACAGATGTTGATCTACCGATTGACTTCTATACGACTGCCCTGTTAGATTGATCAGTCCTGCAGGCTATAGCTGGCAGTGCTGTTCAGTGTATTCTGATGGCAGTGTAGCCTCTCCACTGTCAGAATACTATAGCTCAGCAGGCAAGTTTCCCTCATCCACCTTAAATGTGTGGATGGGGAAATCAGGTCAGTTTTTTTTTTGTTCTATCCCCTGGTTGAACAAAAAAAAAAAAACAGATCCATCTATAGGCTGCCTTAAGCCTCGTACACACGATCAGATTTTCCAACATGAATTGTGTGTTGACAGACTGTTGGCAAAAAATCCTACCGTTTGTACACTTCATCGGACAATTGTTGTTGGATTTTCCACGAGCAAATGTTGGATGGCAGGCTTTAAAATTTTCCGCGGACAACGGTCTGTTGTCAGATTTTCCGATCGCGTGTACACAAGTCCGGCAGACAAAATTCCAAAGTACAAACACGCATGCTCGGAATCAATGCTCACCAAACACAACATTAGCAGAAGGTGCCCAAAGGGTGATGCTAAAGAGCTGAAAAAACACGTAGTATGTCACTACGTTCGTGTTTGTTGGCCGACAATTGTGTGCCGTTTGTATGCAAGACAAGTTCCTGGCCAATGCCCTTCGGACAAAAGTCTGATGCTTTGTCTGTGGAAAATCCGATCGTGTGTATGAGGCTTTACTCTACAATATATTTGGAATCCTTCTTAATTAAACTATTTCTTTTTTATATGCCAGAAAACCACTCTGCAATGTCCTATTTTTAAACATTAATAATGAATATTTGATTCCTAAATAGAGATAATTTTAAATATGTTCTCAGCAGAATCTTGATTTCCTTTCATAAAGAGAAAATGGATTCAAATGAAAGCATACTCTGGTCAGACATAAGATCAAGGGGTTTTTGTAGTTCATTCATTTTTCATGCAAGCTTTCTCCCCAATGAACAAGAGTCTCACTTGTAACAGAAAGTGGCATCATAATTTATTGATCATACTAGGTACATTTAAGGGTATCTGCAGCATCTCATAGTCATGCTAGGCAAATATATTTCTATATATATATAAATTGAGCAGAATTGTTCCTGGGGCAATGCTGCTGAATTGTTTTATGTCATAACCACATCAGAAAATGTCATTGCATTTTGCTTGCACAACTTTTCATAATGTGAACTTATATCCTTCAATGGAAATCATATCCTTTTATTTAAAACATGAAAAAAAAAATATTCCTCTAAAAGAAGAAGCACTAGTGCTGAACTGGTTTATATCTTGTTTTGTAACAAGACCACTTTCCAATTAATAAGTATTTAACTGAATCTCTAAAAGTGGTCATGCATGGTACAATTAAGTATCACTCCTAATTCAAGCATCAAACAGGACCACAGGGCCATGTAGTAAGAATATTGTTTGTGAGCATTCGAATTGTTTTCTATGAGAAGCGATCTTTCAATATGTTGGAAAATCTCTTTAAGACCCTTGCTAATAGTTTATTATCCCAGGGGTCTTGCTAAAGTCTTTAAAAATCATCTAGACTCTAAAATTCTCAGTTGCCGTTCTGGTATCACCCTAATGTTTTGTACTTTGCTGATGGCTTTATTTTATTATACGTTTTTGGAACAGTTTATGAATATTGTACCGTCTGTCGATACTAGAATTGTATTGTTTTTGCTAGTGTTTCGAAATAAAACTTTAAATAAAAAAATATATAATCACCTAGAAAGTGGGTCACGCTATTTTTCTCAATGTAATTTTTTTACTTCCTTCCCTTTCTTTTTGTTGTCCTCCTTTTTGTCTTTTTTTGGTGTCTATTCTTTCTCCTGTTATAACTGAGCTATTAAGGCCCGTACACACGATCAGAAAATCTGAAGTAAAATTTCGTCCGATTAACGATCTGCTGATTTTCTAAACGTTAGTATGGTGCTTTCGACAGCCTATTACGAACTGTACAGGCTCTAAAAAATTTTGTTGGATGTGAACACAACATCCGCTTTTCATTTAATTAGTACAGTTTTTGGACGAAAAAAAAACAGTAAGAGCAAGACTACGCATGCTCATAAACGAATAACACATAAAAAACAATACAACACATTACATCACTTCTGACATTGAATTCTGTCGTACAAGAGTTTTCGTATGGCGAGTAACCTCTTCATTTTTTATATGAGACTAGAAGCATACAAAAAATTGACGAAAATTCATCCGATAAACTGATCATGTGTACCCGGCTTTAGTGCTCTGAATTTGTGCTTTAAGTAGTCAATGGTCAGAGAATCAAAACATTTAAAGCAGAAGTAAACCCATCCATAAAACAGTTTAATTTCTGGTCTGTCCTGGAAATGTAACACTCCCATTGGTTGTGTTCTCAATCAAACTGTCACACCATCCAATGGCTGGTGTCATAACTGATCACATGTGCAGCATCATGGCAGTTGTAGATTAAACAGAGGCAAAGATGGCAGCTTCCTTGGCTGAAAACGCTAGGGGGGGTTTACTTACACTTCAAATAGTACTTTGCATCTCCACTCATCCACTTTGTATTTTGTATCTTTAGGAAGAAATAGAGACATAAGCTAATACTTGGGAATGCATTTCACCTCTTAGGATAAGATTTAGGTGTAAGATGAAAGGATTTCTTCTAATAAAATTATGTTAACAGTTATAACTGTATTTTCATAAATCTTATCATGTGAGTGAAAATAGAAATCAAATTTCAAAATTGCTTAAAAAGTATGTAATAAATTAATTCACAAGTAGATGATGTAAAAAAATGTAGAACTTTATAAACCTTGTTAATCAATAGACTGCAATTTGATAAAGCAGAGCTCCATTTTTTCCTACGCCATCCACATTGCCCCCCACTCCTCCTCACACCCCCTTGCTGAAGCTTTTTTAAATCCCTTGATATATACCTGTTTTCTGGGGTCCTCTGGATAGTCATTTAACCCATCTGGCAACAAAGCAGAGTTACTGCGGAGGTCAATGTTGGATGCAAGGTAAGTATTGTAGCAAGAACTGCCTTTTTTATTTTTACAAAGACTTGTCAATTTATTTGATTTATTAAAATGAAATTTTTTTATTCTGCTTTAGGCGAAAAAGACATATACAATTACAGATAAGCATAGAACTCCAGTAATTCATTAAAAATGACAAAAATGCTACTCTCTAATTTTTTAAAACAATCTACCCCACAGAGGTCTACACAATGGTAAGTTACTAGTGGGGGTGTAAAGTATGTTTGTCTGCAGGAAAATACATGGCACCATGTCAATAGGTAAGTGCAAGGATACTGATGGAAGTTAAAAGAAGAACTGGGGTGCCCTAGGTGCATGAGGCACAAACCTTCAGCTGGGTATATATGCCACTTCTACACGGCTGCTCAGCAGGGGAGAAAATTGAAGATTAGAGATTGAGGTATCTCATAAGGAGAAGCTCTTTATGAATAGGTAGAAAAATATTGTAAAAAATAGTAGCATAGAACTGAAAATAAATAATTAGTCTCTTTAAAATAATTCAAGCCCTAAAGTAATAGAAATGTTATTCCACATTTCCAAATGAAACTCTCAACATTTAGAAATCACATGTAAGCCACTGAGTTATTTAAAAAATATATATGCTTTTTTTTTTGCTTGTTTGTTTAAATAAATCTGGAACATGAATATGCATCTAAGTAAAACAGCTTACTGATTTCACTGGCTGAGAACACGGGAGACAACAAGTATATTTTATGCTCTGCTTGTCCTTTCAAAGAAAGTGAATACAGTAATCAACAAACAGTGAATTTATTTATTTTTCATTCATTTTTTTCATGTTAATGACTTTAATTAACATAATGACGATGATTTTGAAGCTGTAGAACACTGCCGATTATAACTAGCACATTTTAAAATACAAGAATTGTTTTCCATAAAAAAAAAGTATCAAAGAAAGCCATGTTCTTGAATTGGTACAGAAAAAGAACATTCTTTTCTATGATAGTTTTGTTTTACCACTTAAATAATTTTGGAACAGCTGGGTTCAGTCTTTCATTTTCTAGTTATAACTTTGGCAATGATAGATTGCTTTGCAGTATGAAAACACTAAATAAAGTTCCTCCCATAATACAATATGAATAATATTCTATTTGATCATAGATATTAAAATGTAGATTGGTACTGTAAATATTCTTCTTTGTGTTTGATTGCTAACTTCTACCCAAGAGCATGCTCCTTAGAGCTGACATCCAGGCAGATATACAAAGATTAGACAATTTACTAGCTACCGTTTAAAAAAAATAATTAGACATATTTTCCAGTCGGAGGAAAGCTCCTAAATCTGTTTCCATTTTAGCCTCTCATAATCCTGTGTACAGATGTATTTAGACTGGTAGAGGTTTGAACAGCAATGTAAGTTAGTTAAACACTGCTGAACTTCTCAAAATATTCACAGAGAAAAGGTAGGTATGTAAAATGGCTTATACTGTGTATACTATATATTACTTGTGTTATTCAATTTCTGGGGCATACTGTCTTTCAATAATGTATTTCACCTAAAAACTGCTCTATTAAAAGACCAAAAAATCTAAAATATATAGGTGTGTGTGTGTGTGTGTGTGTGTATTACACTACTAATGAATATTTGCCATAATGGGTAAGATAGCAGGGCTCACAATAATGTATGAAGCTAGCTAATGATAATACTGTAGGTGGGGGACAAGAGTGACATTATATTTTCTGCAGATTAACCATAAAAACGGTAAATACAAATATGGATATAAAAGTTTCCATATAAAAAATCTTGATATGTAGCATTTATATTTCATATAACAAGTTGCAGACTCTGGACGTACGAGACACGCCAAAAAAAATGTCATCAATGTACACAGAGCGTGTCTAGTACGTCCAGTCCTGCTCTGCTGCTGAGATCCCCCCTGTCCCAGTACACAGCAATTCAGCTCTGATTAATTACAGCTGCAGTGCTGAGTAGAAGGTTGGCAGTAGGCTGTAAAAAAAAAAGCAGTTTGGCAGTCTGGCAATGTATTTTTTTCTTTATTTTTTTCATTTTTTTTATTTTTATTTTTTTATTAGATTTTTTCTTTTTACCATTTGCCATTATGACAAATATACTTTGGTTTGTTCACAATTCCATTCCTGCAAGAAGAGGAAGATAAATTCTATCTTTGTCTTCATTCAGGAGAGGAAGTAAACACAGGGGCTCACAGTGACTAAATACTGTGATAGCCAATCGGAGGCTTTTAAAGTGATCAGGTGACCCAAGTCCACCAGTCCCAGGTCTCGATCATTAGTACGAGACCCAGGGCTCTCATAGAGAGCTCGGTCTGTGTGCTGGAAGTGCGCTGTGTGGCACGCTCCTAGCACAAAGGTAGATACACATATATGCCGCCCCATGGAAAAAAGTCCACTTCTGTAAGGCTGCATAAACTGTATCCGTGCGGTCGGTGGGAAGGGGGTTAACGAAAAAAGGAAGAATAAGTGTAGACTGGAGCCAAAACAGTTATGTAATAAAATAAATAAATATATGGATACAATGTTCCAAACTTGCTGACTGGAGAGGTGTAAGAGGTTAGAAATTAAACAAAAACATAGACAAAAGCATAGCAAAAGAATAGCAAGAATAGCAAGCATAGCAATTAGACAAAAGCATAAAAATTACACAAAAGCCTTAGATCTTATAATTCCCAAAGTAATGTACAAAAAGACAGAGAGGGTCCGCTAGATAATACAGCACCTCATCCCTTGGTATAAGAATATCAACTAGGAGGGGATGGTGGACTAGGGATTATAGCGGTGCAGGGATAATGTAGAAGAGTCGGGGTTAACTCACAGTTCAATGCTCAGACTACTTATAAGTTAATAAAACAGTTTTTATTACATATAGAAAATTACATCAATATACAAAAAGAAAGAAAAATAATTATAAGGAAGATTTGACAATATATTTTTAACAAAGCTCAATCATATCATAAGGGTTATGACAAGTAATAGTTAAAATTCCATTTAAAGCAACATATGGTCATTTGTATAGAGGACGATACAAAATTAGCGATTGATTCAAGTTGTGCATTCAAGGTTTGAAGTGCAATTCAAGTTTACTGTAGATAAGGTAACCTGAAATAGACTAGGTGAGTCTTAGTAGACAGTTCCGACATGTTTCGCCATAGCAATGGCTTCCTCAGGGTGCGTCTACTTTACGTGATTGAAATATCTAGTAGAGAAAACGTCATATTTAATTCAATTTAATGATAATTTAGACATAATAAAGTAGACCTGTATAGGGTCAAAGTAGAAGAAAAGAGAAAGAGTTCTCATAGAGAAAACCCGGGAGGGTTCCGCTAATTGCCAATCCAGAGGAAATGCCTTGGCCCCTCCTTCCCTGGTGGAAAAGAGAAGGGAAAGTCCCCCTTGATATCGTCCCATGCTTACCCGGGTCGGTGTAAAGGTCAGGCTCGGCCCCAGCCCTGAGGTAAGGCAGTCATAAAGGGTGCCAAAGTTGCCTAGCAGAAGACGGATACGACCAGATCAATTATTGGATATAACATCTAATTGCAAAGAAAAAATAATAATGAAAAGTAATTTCAGTAGTGTTGTAAGTCCATGAAAAAATGGATTCATGGACATGACGCCATACACTACATCGAGGACAATGTCTCAAATATTTACTTACTTGAATAAATTGGAAAATATTGTTGAAATTGTATGATAAGAGAACCACAAAAGTTCTGAAAATTGACCAAATGATGAGCGGGAGGCACCTGAGAAAACATTGAATAGACAGAAAGTTGCAGTATTGTGGAGAGTATTGCTCAGATAAGAGAAGGGGGGAAGGTGGTAAAATAAGTGTAATTAAAGGTAATGATGGTCCCATACCTGTATTTAGAATATAAGGTAAAAAGCCAGTTCAGCCTAAGATAGGCGATTATGGGCACCCTTAAAAAAGGGAAGGGAAAGAGAGATGTCCAAATAGTCAAGAATCTGCAAAGAATTGTTGAAAATAGTATTCAAACGACCCACTTGAGATAGAAAATAAATGAAAAATAATACCAGGGGAGAAAGGTGGCTAGGAGATTAGATTGCTTACTTGCATGCAGACAGGTGCGTTGCGTCAGGTGCCTCCAAAGTCCTGTGATGGACTGAGCAGCCAGGCTGGTTTTTATATCCGGCTTCCAGATCGAGGGGGCGTGGGGACCGCCCCTCGATCAGCGGACAGAGGAGCCTATGCGCATGCGCGCAATACGTCTCCGCCGGGAGCCTACAAGGACCATAGTTCCCGGCGGTAGGCGTGTGCAGTGCGTGATGACATCATCGCCGTCTAGCGGCGAATAGGTGGCAAAGGCTAAAGGTGGGCGGGCTTGTAGGGTCCGCCCTCGGGTGTCCATACTAGGCAAAGGGGCTATCCCAAGGAGACTGATCCGCCCCCAGGGCGGCGGCCGAGTCTTGACAGCCGAACGTTGGTAAAGGGGTGCATAAGAGGAATATAAGAAGGGGGGAAAAAAGGAAGGACTAGATGGAAAAAAGACCAAAAGGGCTACATATCAAAGGCAGTCCAACGGACCAGAGAGTAGGGGACATCCTCCCCAGTCACAAACTCCAGTCAAAGGTCGTTAGTACCAAATAATTGAAATTTAAACATATTGGAGTCATCTATTTCGGAAAAAAGATATATAAATATATGAGAACGAAAGGTATATAAGCCACAGTGCAGGGATGAATTTAGACATAACAGGCCAAATTAAGGTTGGTCAGGCGTCTGTTTTAAATACACCAAGCAGGGGCAGTTTAGTGGAGAAAGTAATATACAGTCAAGGTTCAATTCCCATACAGTATAATTAGTAAAATTTCAGGATAATTTCCATGTGTATTATGATGTTAATAAATTGCTTTAATTGGAAAAAAAAAAAAAGAGCAAAAACATATATTGCAAAAAACAATAGAAAATAGTAACGGAGCAGGCTTTGGCGCATGGTGGTAGTGACCTCAGCGGGCGAGACCTCGAGGGAGGGATAGGACACTTTTTCAGAAAAGATGTCTATAAATTAGAGACAATAGTAATAGATATTAAAGAAAAGATTTGAAGCTGATATACTCATTCATGCCCGGATATCTGGTGGCATCTAGGGTGTATATCCACCTAGTTTCAAGTTGAAGGAGGCGATTATCAATGTCCCCTCCGCGTACATTGAGGGGTAAATGTTCAAGGGCAGAGAATAAAATTGCAGTGGAGTCAAAGTTATGTTTTTGAGCTACATGACGGTTAATTGCGGTGGAGATTTTCTTTTTGAATAGAGGTTTGATGTGGTCCTGTATGCGGATGGAAAAGGCTCTCTTTGTTTTTCCAACATAAAAACATCCACAACGGCAGGTGGCTAAATAAATGACTCCTACCGTGTTGCAAGTAATCCGATGTTTAAGCTTATGTAGTTTCCCATTAGGTAATAGGGTACTATTGGAGTTGGATAGAAATATGCATGAATCACAGTGACCACAGGAGAAAGTACCAAATTGGTCTATTTTTTTTGGGTCATCTAGGGCATGGAAGTGGCTAGAGGTTAACTTGTCACTAAGGGATAATGGTCGCCGGTAAGTGATTTCCGGATATGTTTTTACATATTGTCCTACTATCGGATCCGATGACAGTAAGGGCCAAAATGTATTTATGGTATTCCTAACCTGGGCAGATTGATTTGAGTATTGAGTGATAAGACGTACAGGTTGATTTAGTTGAAGATTTTTGTCTCTAAAGATTAGTTCCTTTCGTTCCAAGCGTTTGACTCTATTAAATGATTCCTTAAGTAAATTATGGCTGTAGCCTCTTAATTTTAATCTTCGATATAGTTCATAAGATGCTTGGTAGAAGTCTTTATCATTAGTGCAGTTTCTTCTTATTCGTAAATATTGACTGTACGGTATGCTTTTTAATAAGTTCTTGGGGTGAGAGCTGGATGCATGCAGTATGGTATTGCCTGCCGAGGCTTTTCTGTATAATGAAGAGTATAATTTTCCTTCATTGTCAATGGTTATAGTAAGATCGAGAAAGGTTATCATTTGTTGGCTGTACTCAAGGGAAAATTTAAGATTGTATGTATTAATGGAGATTTTGTCGAAAAAGCGTTGCAAATCTGGGTAGGTGCCGGTCCAAAAGATTAAAATGTCATCGATGTATCTCATCCAGGAGAGGATGTGCTGGGTAAAGCACCTCATCTCCGGGTCCGAAAAAACATCCTTTTCCCACCCCCCCAGATACAGATTGGCGTAGGAAGGGGCACATTTAGTGCCCATTGCCACGCCCTGTATCTGGAGGTAGTGGGAAGATCCAAAGGTAAAATAGTTTTTGGTTAGGATAAACTTGAGTAATGATAAAACAAAATTGTTATATTGCTGTGCTTTGGGGCCAAGGCATTCCAATTGTGTAGCTACAACTTCCACACCTCTTTCATGAGGTATGGCGTTATAGAGGCATTCAACATCTAGTGCGACAAGATAAGAGTTTTTAGGTAGCTGCTGATTTTCAAGGACACGTAATAGGTGGATAGTGTCCTTGATATAAGAAGGGAGTGCAGACACCAGTGGGGCAAGATGTTTGTCTACAAGCTCACTAGCTTTTTCTGTAAGTCCTTCACAGCCTGAAACAATAGGCCTGCCCGGAGGTTTTTTTTATAGATTTATGGAGTTTAGGAAGAGAGTAGAAGGTTGGGGTTTTGGGTTGAGTTACATGTAGGAATTTCCAAGTATTGGTGTCTATAGTTCCCTTTTTGGTTGCGTGAAAAATTAAGTTTTGATAGTCTAAAATATAGGACTTAATTCTAGTAGGACAAATGGGTCTGTACCAGTCGTGGTTGTCAAGGATGTCGTGGCACATATTCATGTAAGCCAAGACATCCATGACAACCACGTTTCCGCCTTTATCGGAGGGTTTAATAACTATATCTCTATTAGATATGAGGGATTTAAGGGCTCTCTGTTGTGCCTTTGTAAGATTTGACATGCCTGATTCGTTCAAATTAAGTTTTTTTAATTCCTTAGTAGTTTGTTCCACAAATGCCCAAATAGAGGGATTCGAGGTTAGTGACGGGAAATTTTTTGATTTGGGTTTAAAAGGAGTCGGGCATGGAGGTATGGAGGCCGAAATAGTGGTTTCATTTTGTGTATTGTCCAGAAAATCATCATCGGTTGGATCTGCTTCGTCTAGGAGGGTCATTAGGTCCTCAAGAGCTTGAATTTCTGCTAAAGTGGGGATAGTATTGTCTGTGTTGACTATCTGGGTAGCTGTAGTTTTTGAATGATAAATTGTTTTATATAATAATTTTCTCGCAAAAAGATGAAGGTCTTTCACTAATTGGAAGCAGTCAAGGTCTGTGGAGGGACAGAATGTAAGACCCAATTGTAGAACTTGGATCTGAGGTGGTGTTAGGGGGGTGGAGGAAAGATTAACAACATCAAGATTAGTTGTTACAATCGGTTCTTTAATGGAGTGTGAAGTTATGTCGGTGTTAGTGGTAGGTCTTGGTTCTGGCCTAAAAAAATAGGTGCCAATTTTAGTTCCTGGGAGGGTATGGGGAACATGGTAGGTAGACAAGGTTCACTGGCTCTTCTAATGGGTGATGCAAGTGCAGGAGTTGAAAAATTGGAAGAATCCAAAACACCCATATGTGTAGTAGAGGGGGGTACGTTAGAGGAAGATGGTTGGTTTTTGAGATAGGGGGTGGAAATATTGGAAGTTTTTGGGCGAATACTAGAGGGTCTAGTTAGAGTGCTAGTACTTAGGGCTCGTTTAATTAGCTCTGTAGAGGGGATATGTTGATCATTCTTTCGTTTTTTTGTAATAGGGTCCTGAGAGAGTTCGTGATAGGTTGTGCTCGAACTGAAGGAATTAGATGAAGTACTAGGTGGGTCAGTATTATTTTTAGATGGTTGGAAATTAGATGGTTTTGTCGGTGCTCTAGGGAAGGTGGAATTATCCCATTTGTAGGCGTAGCCATTTTGATGGGCCGATTTATCCCTTGTGAATTTATTTTCTTTATTACTAATGATATTTAAGGTATATTCCTCAATGTGTGCCCGTAAGTTTTTATCCTTTTGGGCAAATCGGGGGGACGATATATATAAAATATGATTTTCATACCACTCAGAGACTGAGGTATCAAGTTGATCAAGTTCATAGTCATACTGTTTACATAATATGGCTATCATGCCAAATGAGCAAGTTTGAAGGTTAAATTCCCAAGAGGATTTGAGAAGGTCATTAACTTTTTTGACATTAGGAAAAATTTGGATTCGTAATCCCCACGGGACAATTTGATGTTCAACATATTTTTCAAAATAAGTTTTATGCCAGTATATTCGTACCTTTTTTTCCAGGAGACGTTGGAGTCGCATAAAATCGCGATCAAGGTCGGCATCAGAGATGTTAGTGGTATTTTGGGATTGTTGTATTTTGGTCATCAATCCCTTCCATGCCTCCCCGGTGAGGTCAACCATCATGCGCCAAAGCGTTTTTAAGCTCTCAATGATAAATAAATATTTATTATAGATTTTATAGGCAGTTAATTAACAAGTCATTATATTATATTTCTTGTATTTTTACCTTGAGAAGGTATTTTTTAAGAAGAGCATTGAACTGTGTGTATCCCCAGAAGACTAAAGTTTGAATAGAGTGAAATTATTCAGGGACCATCTGTCGAGGACTGGTGTATTGAAACACCTGGGACAGAGAGTAATGTACAAAAAGACAGAGAGGGTCCGCTAGATAATACAGCACCTCATCCCTTGGTATAAGAATATCAACTAGGAGGGGATGGTGGACTAGGGATTATAGCGGTGCAGGGATAATGTAGAAGAGTCGGGGTTAACTCACAGTTCAATGCTCAGACTACTTATAAGTTAATAAAACAGTTTTTATTACATATAGAAAATTACATCAATATACAAAAAGAAAGAAAAATAATTATAAGGCAGATTTGACAATATATTTTTAACAAAGCTCAATCATATCATAAGGGTTATGACAAGTAATAGTTAAAATTCCATTTAAAGCAACATATGGTCATTTGTATAGAGGACGATACAAAATTAGCGATTGATTCAAGTTGTGCATTCAAGGTTTGAAGTGCAATTCAAGTTTACTGTAGATAAGGTAACCTGAAATAGACTAGGTGAGTCTTAGTAGACAGTTCCGACATGTTTCGCCATAGCAATGGCTTCCTCAGGGTGCGTCTACTTTACGTGATTGAAATATCTAGTAGAGAAAACGTCATATTTAATTCAATTTAATGATAATTTAGACATAATAAAGTAGACCTGTATAGGGTCAAAGTAGAAGAAAAGAGAAAGAGTTCTCATAGAGAAAACCCGGGAGGGTTCCGCTAATTGCCAATCCAGAGGAAATGCCTTGGCCCCTCCTTCCCTGGTGGAAAAGAGAAGGGAAAGTCCCCCTTGATATCGTCCCATGCTTACCCGGGTCGGTGTAAAGGTCAGGCTCGGCCCCAGCCCTGAGGTAAGGCAGTCATAAAGGGTGCCAAAGTTGCCTAGCAGAAGACGGATACGACCAGATCAATTATTGGATATAACATCTAATTGCAAAGAAAAAATAATAATGAAAAGTAATTTCAGTAGTGTTGTAAGTCCATGAAAAAATGGATTCATGGACATGACGCCATACACTACATCGAGGACAATGTCTAAAATATTTACTTACTTGAATAAATTGGAAAATATTGTTGAAATTGTATGATAAGAGAACCACAAAAGTTCTGAAAATTGACCAAATGATGAGCGGGAGGCACCTGAGAAAACATTGAATAGACAGAAAGTTGCAGTATTGTGGAGAGTATTGCTCAGATAAGAGAAGGGGGGAAGGTGGTAAAATAAGTGTAATTAAAGGTAATGATGGTCCCATACCTGTATTTAGAATATAAGGTAAAAAGCCAGTTCAGCCTAAGATAGGCGATTATGGGCACCCTTAAAAAAGGGAAGGGAAAGAGAGATGTCCAAATAGTCAAGAATCTGCAAAGAATTGTTGAAAATAGTATTCAAACGACCCACTTGAGATAGAAAATAAATGAAAAATAATACCAGGGGAGAAAGGTGGCTAGGAGATTAGATTGCTTACTTGCATGCAGACAGGTGCGTTGCGTCAGGTGCCTCCAAAGTCCTGTGATGGACTGAGCAGCCAGGCTGGTTTTTATATCCGGCTTCCAGATCGAGGGGGCGTGGGGACCGCCCCTCGATCAGCGGACAGAGGAGCCTATGCGCATGCGCGCAATACGTCTCCGCCGGGAGCCTACAAGGACCATAGTTCCCGGCGGTAGGCGTGTGCAGTGCGTGATGACATCATCGCCGTCTAGCGGCGAATAGGTGGCAAAGGCTAAAGGTGGGCGGGCTTGTAGGGTCCGCCCTCGGGTGTCCATACTAGGCAAAGGGGCTATCCCAAGGAGACTGATCCGCCCCCAGGGCGGCGGCCGAGTCTTGACAGCCGAACGTTGGTAAAGGGGTGCATAAGAGGAATATAAGAAGGGGGGAAAAAAGGAAGGACTAGATGGAAAAAAGACAATTCTTTGCAGATTCTTGACTATTTGGACATCTCTCTTTCCCTTCCCTTTTTTAAGGGTGCCCATAATCGCCTATCTTAGGCTGAACTGGCTTTTTACCTTATATTCTAAATACAGGTATGGGACCATCATTACCTTTAATTACACTTATTTTACCACCTTCCCCCCTTCTCTTATCTGAGCAATACTCTCCACAATACTGCAACTTTCTGTCTATTCAATGTTTTCTCAGGTGCCTCCCGCTCATCATTTGGTCAATTTTCAGAACTTTTGTGGTTCTCTTATCATACAATTTCAACAATATTTTCCAATTTATTCAAGTAAGTAAATATTTGAGACATTGTCCTCGATGTAGTGTATGGCGTCATGTCCATGAATCCATTTTTTCATGGACTTACAACACTACTGAAATTACTTTTCATTATTATTTTTTCTTTGCAATTAGATGTTATATCCAATAATTGATCTGGTCGTATCCGTCTTCTGCTAGGCAACTTTGGCACCCTTTATGACTGCCTTACCTCAGGGCTGGGGCCGAGCCTGACCTTTACACCGACCCGGGTAAGCATGGGACGATATCAAGGGGGACTTTCCCTTCTCTTTTCCACCAGGGAAGGAGGGGCCAAGGCATTTCCTCTGGATTGGCAATTAGCGGAACCCTCCCGGGTTTTCTCTATGAGAACTCTTTCTCTTTTCTTCTACTTTGACCCTATACAGGTCTACTTTATTATGTCTAAATTATCATTAAATTGAATTAAATATGACGTTTTCTCTACTAGATATTTCAATCACGTAAAGTAGACGCACCCTGAGGAAGCCATTGCTATGGCGAAACATGTCTGAACTGTCTACTAAGACTCACCTAGTCTATTTCAGGTTACCTTATCTACAGTAAACTTGAATTGCACTTCAAACCTTGAATGCACAACTTGAATCAATCGCTAATTTTGTATCGTCCTCTATACAAATGACCATATGTTGCTTTAAATGGAATTTTAACTATTACTTGTCATAACCCTTATGATATGATTGAGCTTTGTTAAAAATATATTGTCAAATCTTCCTTATAATTATTTTTCTTTCTTTTTGTATATTGATGTAATTTTCTATATGTAATAAAAACTGTTTTATTAACTTATAAGTAGTCTGAGCATTGAACTGTGAGTTAACCCCGACTCTTCTACATTATCCCTGCACCGCTATAATCCCTAGTCCACCATCCCCTCCTAGTTGATATTCTTATAATTCCCAAAAATTTACTTTATGATAAAAAATCTTGCTGAGCTTATGACTAAATCTCAAGCTGAAATCTGGGCACAACAAATTCCTCAATAGCTAAAAAGGATACAAATCCAGTTTATCTGTGTGAAATGCCTGTCAAATGGGGAAAGATACAAGACATGTCACTTTGCACAAAGAGCGAGAACAGCAGTGACTGGTCTTTATTATAGCAAGCTCCAGCACAGTTGCAAAGTTTAACACAAAGTACATCAAAATTTAATTATGAATACACATGCTTTTAAACAATATTTGCCTATCCCACAGTTCATCTGAAAAAAAAACTGTTTTATTCAAATATGTATTCTTAATTCAAAAAGTACCTTCTATTGCTTAAAGCTCTCTTCAAATGTTACTTGTTTTGCTGCTGTGATCCAAATTTCTGTAAGAGGTTGGATAGGTTTGTTCTCCATTAGGGATGAGCCGAACACCCTCCTGTTCGGTTTGCAGCAGAACATGCGAACAGGCAAAAAATTTGGCAGAATACATGAACACGTTAAAGTCTATGGGACACGAACATGAATAATCAAAAGTGCTAATTTGAAAGGCTTATATGTAGGGATGAGCCGAACACCCCCGGGTACGGTTCGCACCAGAACCTGCGAACGGACCGAAAGTTTGCGCGAACATTCGAACCCTATTAGTTACAATGGACGCGAACGTTCGAAATCTAAAGTGCTAATTATAACGGCCAATATGCATGTTAATGTCATAAAAGAGGTTTGGGGACCCCCAGGGGACATGTATCAATGCAAAAAGAAGTTTTAAAAACTGAAGTTTTTTCGGGAGCAGTCACTTGCCTACCAGGCACAAACACCTCCTTCCTGACAAAGCCATTTTTCAGCGCTGTCGCATTTTGAATGACAATTGCGCGGTCATGCAACGATGTACCCAAATAAAATAGTTTTTTCTCCACAGATAGAGCTTTATTTTGGTGGTATTTGATCACCTCTGCGGTTTTTATTTCTTGCATTATAAACAAAAGAAGAGGGATAAGTTTGAAAAAACGCAATATTTTTTACTTTTTATTATAATAAATATCCAATTTTTTTTTTTTTTTTAAAAACAAAGTTTTTCCTCAGTTTAGGCCAATACGTATTCTTTTACATATTTTTGGTAAAAAAAAATCGCAATAAGTGTATATTGATTGGTTTGCGCAAAAGTTATAGCGTCTACAAAATAGGTGATAGATTTATAGCATTTTTATTATTATTTTTTTTTACTAGTAATTGCGGCGATCTGCGATTTTTATCGTGACTGCGATATTGCGGCGGACATATCGGACACTTTTGCCACATTTTTGGGACCATTCACATTTATACAGCGATCCGTGCTATAAAAATGCATTGATTACTGTATAAATGTGACTGGCAGGGAAGGGGTTAACACTAGGGGGTGATCAAGTGGTTAATATGTTCCCTATGTGAGTGATTCTAACTGTGGGGGGAGGGGACTGACTGGGGGAGGAGACCGATCGGTGTCCCTATGTACAAGGGACACACCATTGGTCTCCTCTCCTCTGACAGGACGTGGATCTGTGTGTTTACACTGTGTGTTTTGATCGGTGACAAAGCCTCCAGCAGCACTGAATGTGCGTTCGGAAAGAACGCTGGATGCAGTACAGGCCAGTAGCTCAATTGCATACTGTGCAAGCTCTGGCCAGTGATCCATCCACAAGACCCAGTAAGCCAGAGGATTTTCGGTGGGAAAGGTGTCCAAGTCTGACCTTGCCCCTAGGTATTCCTGCACCATGTATATCAGACGCTGGCGATGGTTGCTGGAACCGATCATACCTTGGGGCTGCGGACTAAAGAATTGTCTGAACGCATCGGTCAGACGTCCACCTTCCCCACCGCTCCTTCTGCTACTGACCGAAGCCTCAGCAACTCGTCGTCCATGACCAGGAGTTTGTAACCTACCAGTCTCTGGGAACGCGTTGCACAGACCTTTCTGCAAGGCCTCCCGCAGATGTCTCATCCTCTGCTCCCTCTGCGACGGCAAGATAAGGTCCGCAACCTTACCCTTGTACCGTGGATCAAGGAGAGTGGCCAGCCAGTAATGGTCCCTCTCCTTGATCCGAAGAATACGAGGATCCTTCTGCAGGCTTTGCAGGATCAGGGAGGCCATACAACGTAGGTTAGCTGAGACATTCGGTCCGGAGTCTTCTGGGTCACTGAGGACGACATGATCTGCAGCCACCTCCTCCCAGCCACGTACAAGTCCACTGGTTTCTTGGGACTGTAAATCATCCCTAAAAGACTGCTGCTGCTGATGCTGAGTGCCAGGCTCCACCTCCATGCTGACACAATCCTCCTCCTCCTCCTCATCCTCTTCCTGTGTGATGGGTGGGAGAGAATGAACACTGTCTGGATAAAGGGGCCTTGAGAGGCAAGGAAGTCCTCCTCTTCCTGCCTCTGTTCTGCCTCAAGTGCCCTGTCCATTATCCCACGCAACGTATGCTCCAACAGGTGGACAAGAGGTACAGTGTCACTGATGCATGCACTGTCACTGCTCACCATCCTCGTGGCCTCCTCAAATGGTGACAGGACAGTGCATGCATCCCTGATCATGCTCCACTGGCGTGGGTAAAAAATCAGAGCTCCCCTGACCCTGTCCTGGTGCCGTAGTCGCACAGGTACTCATTGATGGCCCTCTGCTGCGTGTGCAGCCGCTGCAGCATGGCCAACGTTGAGTTCCACCTGGTGGGCATGTCACATATAAGGCGGTTCTTGGGCAGGTTCAACTCCTTTTGCAGCTCAGCCAGCCGAGCACTGGCATTATATGATCAGCGGAAATGCACACAGACTTTCCTGGCCTGCCTCAGGACATCCTGTAAGCCTGGGTACCTGCCCAAGAACCGCTGCGCCACCAGGTTAAGGACGTGAGCCATACAGAGCACATGGGTCAGCTGTCCCTGTCGCAGGACGGAGAGGAGGTTGGTGCCATTGTCACAAACCACCAATGGCTCCTCTATATGAGCGCTAGTCGCTCAGACGTGGCTGCCCTTCCCTCTGAGCAGGGCATGCGTGACGTTGGTGCACATCCTTGGTGTTGCTACGGGTCCCTTCTCAACACTACCTATCTTTCAGTGTGATCTTCGGCCCAATCTGCCCTTACCATTCCTTCACTCATTTACTACACACTTCCCTGTGCAGTTGCAGGTAACAACCAACTCTGCTCCAGGCTTTCTTTGGCTATTTAATGGTGGTTTGTCACTTCATTCTATTGCACATCATGGACACCCTTTTTATTTCTGGGGAGTGGCGACATTGGTCCATTTACAGTTTTTCTATCACTATGTCTTATTCTTCTCTTTCTTCCCTCTCTTTTTTCCACACTCAGCCAATTCACCCTTCACTCACAATAATCCAATTTTCGTTTTTTCACCAGCCTCCTGTGCTTACCCCCATTACTTCGGCAAAGCAGGTCCTGCCTAAAGTAATATCCACTCTATCCATTTCTATGGCCCGGTTACTGACCCTGGATGTCACCTCAGCTCCCTGGGGGATGTTTACATATACCTCCCAGTGTCTCTGATCCATACTACCAGTACCATCTATTACATTATATATATTACCTGTCATCCATAGGTAAGAGTGGCTAGGACCACCATTATGCTCCCCCTCTTGTTTATGTGTATAATTAATCACTATTGATTAATACTATCAATATATCATTTATCACAGGTGTTTTCAATATACAGCTGCTCCTGATGAGTGGAGATATTCCACGAAACGCGTCAAGCTTTCTGAACTTTTTGCCATTGGATGCCATGTCTCTATAGCCAGGACATTATTATGGGTTTGACCTACCTCAATCAATTATCCATTTTATTGGTTATTTTTATACACACACTATTGAATGTACTGTGGGCTTTTTGGTTACCATCCCATGCGTAGCAATATTATCGTATTATAAATTTTACCGTGATATCATACTGCATCAAACTGTATAATTTTGCTTATTACCATTTTACATCATGCTGTGTCATACTGTATAATTGTGCTTATTACCATTTTACAATATATCCACTGTACTACTCTGTGATGTGTTCCCAATAAAATAGGAATTTGCTTTAATTTATTGATTGGAGTATTATACCCCAAGTATCTTGTTTCATATAAAGTCCCACTGCCCCCTTCTGCCCTCAAACCACCATTCCTGGCTTAAGCTGGCGTGGTGTCAACCACCTCTCGGCCTGCCGCTGCAGAGCTGACAGAACCTCTGCCCCAGTGTGGCTCCTGTCCCCCAAACACAACAGCACAAGCACGGCATGGCATCTTTTTGCCTGCGTACTTGCGTAGCCCCTTGGACACCTACTGAGCACCGCTGGTTCAGAGGACAGAGCACTCGAAGAGGCCATGGAGGAAAAAGAAGAGGAGGGGGTGGAGGAGAGAGGTGTGTCACAACCAGTAGTAGCATTTTGGAGGCGTGGTGGCGGAACAACCTCCAACACTATTGCACCTTGTTCTGCATCCTTCCCAGCTGCCAAAAGAGTGACCCAATGGGCTGTGAAAGACAGGTAACATCCCTGTCCATGCCTGCTGGACCATGAGTCAGTGGTAATATGCACCTTACCGCTGACCGCCCTGTCCAGCGAGGCATGGAAATTGCCTTCCACATGCCGGTAGGGAGCCAGAATCGCCTTCCGTGAGAAAAAGTGGCGTTTGGGAACCTGCCACTGAGTAACCGCACATTGAACAAACTCACGGAAGGGGGCCGAGCCTATCAACTGAAAAGGCAGCAGTTGAAGTGCTAGCAATTTAGCCAAGCTAGCATTCAACCGCTGGGCATGTGGATGGCTGGGAGTAAACTTCTTTCGACGGTCCAGCAGCTGGGGGCAGGGAAATTTGCCTGGTAGAATCGGACGTCGGTGTACTGCTAGCAGAGTGCCTGCAAGTACTTGGCTGTGACACACCTAATTCTACACCTTCATTCCTCTCAGTGCAGCTTTCAGAGAGGACTGAAGGAATAGTGGGGTTGGAGATCCCAGCTGCTGAGGAGCAAGGAGAGGTCCGCTTTGTTCTTTGGTGTGGGTCTTTAATGTGCGCTTGCCAACGAGCTGCATGGCAGGTCGACATATGTCTGGTCATGCTTGTGGTGCCCAAGCGGCTGATGTTTTGGCCACGCGAGATATGCTTGAGACATATGTTGCGAATAGCAGTGATGCGATCTGATGCACTCGTCTCAAAAAAGGCCCACACCAAAGAACTTTTTTAATAATGTACAGAGGCAGCGCCCTGCACAGGCGGAGCTCTGCGATGTGATTCAGTTGGTGTGCTGGCCATAAGCTGGCCCCCGGAGGGCATCCTGCCTCTTTGGAGATGTGCCGCCTCCTCCTCCTCCTCCTCTCTCCTTTCAGGCACCCACGTGGAGTCAGTGACCTCATCGTCCCCTCCCTCTTCACCACTGGAGCAAACCTGGCAGTAAGCTGCAGCTGGTTGAACATGATTGCCAGATTGCTGTCCTTGAGCATCCCCTCTCTGCGCTCACGCTACTGCCTTCCTCTAGCTGGGTATCATCATCCGAGCCTTCAAAACGCTGGGCATCCTCCTGGAGCATGTACCCAACACTGTGCTCAAACAGTTCGGGGGACTCCTCAGGAGGACATGGTGGGTCTAGGGAAGGGGTCCCTGATGATGACATTGAGTATGCGTTGGCAGCTGCTTTGCCAGTACCCTGAGCCTGGGTGAGATAGGATGAGGAGGGTGAGGAGGGCTTGGTCATCCACTCTAACAAGCCTTCGGCATGATGCGGCTCAACATGTCCAGCTGCCGAAAAGAAGGACAAGCGTGTCCCATGGCCACGTGCTGATGACGATGCACGACGTCCACGACCAGCACTGTTGTCTCTAGACACAGAGCCTGCTTGCCCGGTTTTCTTGGCTCGGGACTGTCTGCCTCTCCTTGTCGGTCTTCCAGACATTGTAGTGGGTAGTGTATATTGTGCTGGAGTCACACAGCACACACACTAACTCCTGCAGATGGCTGTCTTAGATGACAACAGGGCCTTAGGGCAGATAGAGGCTGAGGTGGTTTAGTGTGCTGTGCTATACTCACACAGCACACACACACACGCTAACTCATGCAGATGGCTGTCTGGCTGCCTTAGATGACAACAGGGCCTTAGGGCAGATACAGGCTGAGGTGGTTTAGTGTGCTGTGCTATACTCACACAGCACACACACACACACACATGCTAACTCCTGCAGATGTCTGTCTGGCTGCCTTAGATGACAACAGGGCCTTAGGGCAGATACAGGCTGAGGTGGTTTAGTGTGCTGTGCTATACTCACACAGCACACACACATGCTAACTCCTGCAGATGGCTGTCTGGCTGCCTTAGATGACAACAGGGCCTTAGGGCAGATACAGGCTGAGGTGGTTTAGTGTGCTGTGCTATACTCACACAGCACACATACACGCTAACTCCTGCAGATGGCTGTCTGGCTGCCTTATATGACAACAGGGCCTTAGGGCAGATAGAGGCTGAGGTGGTTTAGTGTGCTGTGCTATACTCACACAGCACACACACACGCTAAATCTTGCAGATGGCTGTCTGGCTGCCTTAGATGACAACAGGACCTTAGGGCAGATACAGGCTGAGGTGGTTTAGTGTGCTGTGCTATACTCACACAGCACACACACACACACGATAATTCCTGCAGATGGCTGCCTTAGATGACAACAGGGCAGAAGGGTAAAGGTGGTTTAATGTGCTACTGCAGTGCTATACTAACACAGCACGCACACACTACACTAATCCCCAAAATCCCAGCAGATAATGTCAGCAGAATGAATCACAGCAGATAATGTCACTGACACCGTCACTGACTGTTCCTAACATCGGAACACACTACATGAGGCCGCCGGCGCAGCGGCCTTATATAGTGTGGGGCGTGTACTAAACCCCCTGAGCTATAATTGGCCACAGGCATCCTGCCTGTGGCCAATTGTTGCTCTCCTCGCCGCTGGCTCGATGATTGGCCAAGCATGCGGGGTCACAGTGCATGCTTGGCCAATCATCAGCCAGCAATGCACTGCGACTGGCGCATTCGAACATGGGTTTGAATCGAACACAGGGCCCATCCCTACTTACATGCAAGTTATTGTCCTAAAAAGTGTTTGGGGACCTGGGTCCTGCCCCAGGGGACATTTATCAATGCAAATTTTTTTAAAAAAATAGCTGTTTTTTTGGGAGAAGTGATTTTTCTAAAGTGAAACAATAAAAATGAAATATTCCTTTAAATATTGTGTTCCGGGGGGGGGGGGGGGTTGTCTATAGTATGCCTGTAAAGTGACACATTTTTCCCATGTTTAGAACAGTACCACAGCAAAATGACATTTCTAAAGGAAAAATTGTCATTTAAAACTGATCGCGGCTGTAATGAATTGTCGGGTCTCGGCAATGTAGATAAAACTCATTGGAAAAAAAAAGAGAATGGGATCCCCCCAATCCATTACCAGGCCATTTGGGTCTGGTATGAATATAAAGGGGATGAATTTTTATTGTTTCACTTTAAGCATTAAACAAAATGCTCCAGAAACAACGACCGTTTTTTAAAAACAATTTTGCATTGATACATGTCCCCTGGGGCAGGACCCAGGTCCCCAAACACTTTTTATGACAATAACTTGCATATAAGCCTTTAAAATTAGCATTTTTGATTTTTCATGTTAGTGTCCCATAGACTTTAATGGTGTTCAGGCAGCCTTCGAATTTGCCGCGAACACTGCATATTGTTCGCTGTTCGGCAAACAGGCGAACACCCGAAGTTCAAACCCGAACTTACGTTCGACTCGAACATCGGGCTCATCCCTATTCTCCATGATCCCACTGTATGTTAAAATGTATTCACTCTCCCTTACTTGTTCATGAGATAGACTATGGGATTTGTAGCGTGCACAGAGTAGTACACATAGTTGAGGAATTTGGTCCCATAGGTTTATTTTACTGTTATTGCTATCTTAAGGTTTTAATGTTGGTGTGAATGATCTGGATCCTGGACAGGCGGCTTCTACACCCCAGAGGACATCCACAGTCTCCTTGGCTTGTAGTGCAATGTAAGAATGGGTTGAAATTTAAGCACCTTGCCCATGTTGCCTTGCCCAGAACTTTTTTCAGGGGGGCATATTTTTAAGGTTACCCAGGCTCTGCCCCTTTTCGACAATGTCATGAAGGGGAAGGGGCTTAGTCATTATCATATACCATATCGATCCCCCTTTAGATCAGGACAGGGCAGTGAGAATTTCTTAAACACACACACCCACACTACTCTGGGCTTCAACAAAATGGCAACCTCCAACAAGAAGAAACAGGAGCAATGCTGAAGACAATTTACAGCACACACTAATCTTGGTAGCATAATTATTATTGTGGAATATATGTTTTTTTGTTAAAGGACCTTAATTGTTATCAAAAGGTTATAGGTAGGGATGAGCCCGGTGTTCGATTTGAACCCATGGTTCGAATCGAACATCGGGCTTTTGCCAGTTCGGCGAGCCCAGAACTATTTGGGCCGCTCGCATCAAATTCGTGTGATGCGAGCGGCCCACAATGCACTGCGCCAGTTGCAGTGAATTGCTGGCTGATGATTGGCCAAGCATGCACTGTGACCCGCATGCTTGGCCAATCAAAGAGCCAGTGGTGAGGAGAGCAATAATTGGCCACAGGCAGGATGCCTGTGGCTAATTATAGCTCAGGGGGTTTAGTACACGCCCCACAGTATAAAAAGCAGCCGCGCCGGCAGCCTCGCATATTGTGTTGTGTTCCAGCGTCAGTGTCAGTGTTATGTGCTGCTGACTGCTGACATTATGTGCTATGATTCTGGGGATTAGTGTGTGCGTGCTGTTAGTACAGCATTGCAGTATCACATCTGGGGGTGTCTATAGTATGCCTGTGAAGGGGCGCATGTTTCCTGTGCTTAGAACTGTCCCTGCAAAAAGTGTAATTTTTGCAGGAAAAAAAGCTATTTAAAATCACTCGCGGCTAATGTATTGACGGCTCATGTAACACAGAGAACAGTCATTCATTGAAAGCCATTCATAAAAAAAAAAGTCATTGATAAAAAATAAAAAAAAAAGCGTGGGGATCCCCCCAAATCCCCCCAAATTCAACAACCAGGCCCTTCAGGTCTGCTATGGATATTAAGGGGGACCCCAGCCAAAAGAAAAAAAAAATGGCGTGGGGTCCCCCTCAAAATCCATACCAGACCCTTGAGGTCTGGGATGGATTTTAAGGGGAACCCCAGCCAAAAAAAAATGGCGTGGGGTCACCCTCAAAATCCATACCAGACCCTTATCCGAGCACGCAACGTGGCAGGCTGCAGGAAACGAGAGCGCCCCCCCTCCCTCCTGAACCGTACCAGGCCACATGCCCTCAACATTGGGAGGATGCTTTGGGGGTCTGAGACCCCTAAATCACCTTGTCCCCATGTTGATGAGGACAAGGGCCTCTTCCCCACAACCCTGGCCATTGGTTGTGGGGGTCTGCGGGCGGGGGGCTTATCGGAATCTGGAAGCCCCCTTTAACAAGGGGACCCCCAGATCCCGGCCCCCCCCCTGTGTGAAATGGTAAGGGTACCATTTCACCAAAAAAGTGTCAAAAATTGTAAAAATGACAGGAGACGGTCTTTGACAATTCCATTATTAAAATCTTCTTTCTTCTGGTCTTCCTTCTTCCTTTCTTCATCCTTCCGTTTCTTCATCTTCTCCTTCCGGCATCTTCTTCCATCTTCTTCTTCCATCATCTTCTTCCTCCGATCCGCTTCTTCTTGCTCTGGTCTTCTCGTCCGGCATCTTCTTCCATGGCGTCGGCGTCTCTTCTGGGCCGCTCCGCGCAATGGGAGGCTCCTGCTGTGTGAGGCTTCGCTGCGTCTGACAGGTCTTTTATAACGGAGGGCGGGGCCACCTGGTAACTCTGCCTCCCTCTGACGCACGGGGACATCATGGGGAATTCCCTATCCCTAAAGAAGATTTTAATGAAGGAATTGTCAAAGACCGTCTCCTGTAATTTTTACAATTTTTGACACTTTTTTGGTGAAATGGTAGGGGTACTTTTGTACCCCCTTACCATTTCACACGGGGGGGGGGCGGGATCTGGGGGTTCCCTTGTTAAAGGGGGCTTCCAGATTCCGATAAGCCCCCCGCCCGCAGACCCCCACAACCAATGGCCAGGGTTGTGGGGAAGAGGCCCTTGTCCTCATCAACATGGGGACAAGGTGCTTTTGGGGGTCTCATCCTCCCAATGTTGAGGGCATGTGGCCTGGTACGGTTCAGGAGGGAGGGGGGCCGCTCTCGTCCCCCCCTCTTTTCCTGCGGCCTGCCAGGTTTCGCGCTTGGATAAGGATATTTGGCTGGGGTTCCCCTTAAAATACATCCCAGATCTCAAGGGTCTGGTATGGATTTTGAAGGGGGACCCCACGCCATTTTTTAAATTATTTTTGGCTGGGGTCCCCCTTAATATCCATAGCAGACCTGAAGGGCCTGGTTATTGAATTTGGGGGGACCCCCACGCTTTTTTTTTTTTTTTTTTTTTTTTATCAATTACTTTTTTTTTATGAATGGCTTTCAATGAATGACTGTTCTCTGTGTTACGGGAGCCGTCAATACATTAGCCGCGAGTGATTTTAAATAGCTTTTTTTCCTGCAAAAATTGCACTTTTTGCAGGGACAGTTCTAAGCACAGGAAACATGCGCCCCTTCACAGGCATGCTATAGACACCCCCCAGGTACGAAATTTAAAGGAACATTACACGTTTATTGTTTCACTTTAAGCATTATTAAAATCACTGCTCCTGAAAAAACGCCAGTTTTTAAAAAAAAATTGCATTGATACATGTCCCCTGGGGCAGGACCCAGGTCCCCAAACACTTTTTATGACAATAACATGCATATTAGTCTTTAAAATTAGCACTTTTGATTTCGAAAGTTCGCATCCATTGTAACTAATAGGGTTCTAATGCTCGCACGGACCTTAGGTCCGTTCGCGGGTTCTCGTGCGAGCCGAACCCGGGGGTGTTCGGCTCATCCCTAGTTATAGGTAAAGTTCCGCTTTAAGGCACAACACAAGAGACTTATTATTATTATTATTATTATAATACAGGATTTATATTGCGCCAACAGTTTGCACATTGCTTTTGTTAGAAAGACCTGAGGAGACCTATGTGGACATTGAAGCTCAACTTAATGACATACAGTCTGAAAGTGTATAACACAGGGACTATCATCGAAATGTGTTGAGATAAAATAGTCACACAAAAGGAGGGAATGTTATAAAAGTTTTAAATGTTTATTGTGTGACTATTACAAAAACTATTAGAAAAACAACAACCCTGAGACTGATTTTTAAGATGACTTCTGAGCACGTTGTTGTATTAACTTGCTATATCGTTTGCTTTAACTAACTCCATAGTAAGTTGTAGGATGAATAGGCTTAACCATATATGGTAGAACAAGACTGTACAGGAAACACTAATTAGCCAAATAATGTACCATTTTGTACCAGGCACGCTATCTGTGTTTCCTCAGCCAATAGAAGCGTTATAGCTATATTATTGTAGATATTAGGAGGGGGGATGTACATCTATTTGTGCGATTCCTACTGCATCTTTTGGCTTGTAAGCATCATCGTTTTGTGTGACACATCTGAAATAAATTGTCTGCTTTTCAATACATCTGGAGTTCGACTGATCACAGGATAAGAATAATCCTAACATTTTTGGTCCTTCTAGCCAGAACCAACTAGTGCATTTCGGGTCAGATGGTCCCAACAAAAACTCCGGTGAGTATTGGACTTCAAAGCTCACTGAGGATTAAGAGTCCCCCCACTCAACGTTAGTGGTGAAATAGGGGTGGGGGCCTAAGACCCGGATCCACTGTCTGGTTTTGAACTACGTGATCCAGTCCTCCTGGTGTTTGAGAGGTAAGATAATTTAAATTATTCTTAATTCTTTCGAATGCCCCGTACACACGGTCGGAAATTCCGACCACAAAATCCGTCGGAATTTTTTTGACGGATTTTGTCCGACACTGTTGTTCATAACCACGGTCGGACAAAGTTGTTGGAAAATCCGATCATTCTGAACGTGGTGACGTTCGTTGCGTACGACAGAACTACGTAGAGGCTAGTAGCCAATAGCTTTGGTCTCGTAATTTGATCTGAGCATGCGTGGCACTTTGTCCAACGGAATTCTCTACACACGATCGGAAAAAGTCAGATCGGATTTTGTTGTCGGAAAATTTGAGAGCAGGATCTCAAATTTTTTCCGTCGGAGGTTCCGACAGAAAAAGTCCGATGGAGCCCACACGTGGGCGGATTTTCCAACAACACGGTCCGATCGGACATTTTCCGTCGGAATTTCCGACCGTGTGTACGGGGCATAAGAGTCTCTTCTTCTCTTTCTGTTTGATTCTGGTTTAATGTGTTGTAATTGCCGACATTGGGATTGATCGTATAATATCTTGATAATACGGTGTTCATGGACAGAGGCATTTGGGGACATTGTCTAAGGTAAAAAATTACGTCACTCGCTGTTCAGACAAACAAAAAAAAGATTTGAGGTATACCAAACGTCAGAGGTTGATTGCCTGATGTCGTTGGAGGTTGATTGCTGGATGATTTAAGCGCTATTTAGTTAAGTGATCTAGAAAGATTGCATGGCTAACTTTCTTCTGTGTATTTAGTTTCTCCTTTGTCATGTTTAACCTTTCTTGATTCTGCAACCTTATTGGAAAAACAACAGTACTGCAGAGACAAGTTTTAATAATTTTTTTGATTCTCCCTATAGTGTGGGGAGTGCTGATATTTTTACTCTTCTTGAATTAATATTGTTACCATGGGCCGAGGGTCACTATCCCAGTGTTTTATAGGTTAATGAGAGACCCGACTGGCGCTGACAATGGGGAATAGTCTCTGTAAAATAATGTTTTGTGCCTGCTTATGAGGCTGCTGTGTTCGGGGGACAACCCTCGGCCGGACTCATAGAACCAAAGAGTTGGAGTTGCAACTTCAGTTGTTGAAAAGGCATATTCACTCGATCGCCGCGGGGATACCCGCGATCGTCTCACGGGATGGCTGAACGAGGAGATGCGGAAGTAAACAGCATCTTCCCGTTCTGCCTAGCAACTAGTGACACCGATCTCTGCTCCCTGTGATTGGAGCAGAGATCAGTGTTCACTAGCTCACAGCCACGCCCCCCCCACAGTTAGAAACACGCCTCTAGGAACACTTAACCCCTACACTGCCACCTAGTGGTTAACCCCTTCACTGCCAGTGTCATTTACACAGGAATCAGTGCATTAAAATAGCACTGATTGCTGTATAAATGACAATGGTCCCAAAAATGTGTCAAAAAGGTTCGATGTGGCCGCCATAATGTCGCAGTCACAATAAAAAATCGCTGATCGCCGCCATTACTAGTAAAAAAAAAATTATTAATAAAAATGCTATAAAAACTATCCCCTATTTTGTAAACGCTATAACTTCTGCGCAAACCAATCAATAATCACTTATTGCGATTTTTTTTTACAAAAAATATGTAGAAGAATACGTATCAGCCTAAACCGAGGAAAAAAAATTTTTTTTATATATATTTTTTTATGTGTTTTTTTCAAAATTGTCGCTCTTTTTTTGTTTATAGTGCAAAAAAGTGGTCTGGTCTTAAGCCAGCAAAATGGTCCGGTCTGAAAGTGGTTAACAATACAGAGGTGTACTACATTAAATCCATCCACACTAATACCACTTACTACTGATGGTCATAAACATGAATGTACTGCTGCCATTGCTGAAAAGGTACTTCCACAAAGTGATTTGAAAGATGTACCGTTATCTATTTAAATCTTTTATTTATTTCACAAGACAAGAAAATACAAAGGAACATGAAAACACAAAAGAACCTCTTCTTCGGGTATATCAATTATAAATCATATTATCAAACTTTCACCTGAGATCAGATTCCTCTCTTTCATCCAACCCCTATGTTCTAATTCCAACGATCAACTAATCTTCCTCGGGTTGTATCCCGTTCCCTTCCTGTCTCGGATTTTCCTCCCATCATTTTATTCTCCTCTCCATTAAAAATTCTATCTCGTGCCCAAAAAAAAAAAAAAAAAAAAAAAAAAAAAAAGAAGGGGGGGGGGGGGGGAGGACTACCTCCTCTCCCCCTCTCCTCCTCATGAAGCGAGAGGGGGGTGTCTGGGGGACAGAGGACGGCGAGGGCACCCTCCTCAAACTATTCCCAATCTCCTTTTTCATTCTGTCACATCGCCCTCAAGCAGTATCCGTCCTTCATCCGAAAAGAGAAATATATTCCAGGGTGTCCATGTTTTGGTATATTGTTCCTTTTGGTGGCGTTTCGTAAGGATTAATTCCTCCATCTTCTTAATTTCTTCTACTTTTTTAACCCACATAGCTATGGTAGGTGCCTGTGTGGATTTCCAGCATATGGGGATGCATGCTTTGGCAGCATTGAGGAGGTGGCATAGAACAAATTTTTTATATATTTTCCTTGGTATGTTAGTTACGTGAAGCAAAAAAAGTGCCGGATCATATGGTATCGATATTTCTGTAAGGTTTTGAGCGATTTGATATATCCTCTTCCAATAGTCGTCTAATTTTGGACATGACCAAAATACGTGAAGGATTGTACCCCTCTCTTGGCATCTCCAACATTGATCTGTCATTAATGGGTATATTTTATGTAATTTTACGGGGGTTCGATACCATCTGGTCGCCACTTTATAATTTGTTTCTTGTATATTGGTGCTTATAGCTGTTCCGTGTATACAACTTATTATATTTTGCCGCTCTTGCTCTGTGAACTTATATCCCAGATCTACCTCCCAATCTGTGAGACATTGTATCTGATAATCCTCCGGTGGGCTAATCAGTATTTTATATACTGCCGATAATACATGTCGCATTGTTCCCTCTTCTGAACAGAGAGTCTCATATCTGGTAAGATTTGTGCTAAGACTATCCAATGCTGGTAGGGATCGAAAAAAATTAGTTAATTGGAGGGCTCTCCAATAATCTAGCCCAAAAATACTTGTTCTGTCCATAAGTTCTTGCATAGAACACCAGTTATTGTTTAGCTTAAAATGGGATAACTGAAAATGGCCGTTTTGTCTTATTGCTTGGAAGACTACGTCTTGACATCCTGGAGGAAACGCGGGATTCCCCAGGATTGGGTACATTAAGGAGTATACTGACGCGAGATGATATTTTTTAAACAATAATTTGCAGGTCTGTATAGTCACTCCTATTAATGGATGATTTTTTATATCCTTTGGTATTACCGAGTTACTCCACGGTGCCCTTGCTAGCAGGATATTACTCTGGGCCTGTTCAAGGCTTGGCCATAGTTTGGTTAATTGATGGCGATTCCAGTCTATAAGCCTTGTCAGGTGAATCGCCTGTTGATATCTTCTGATATCCGGTACCGCTAGCCCTCCATGTTTTTTTTGGAGTATCAATTGTTGTCTATTTAATCTTGGGCGTTTGTATGCCCAAATAAAGTCGAAGATCATTTTAGTTACCTGGTCTAGATATTTGGAGGGAATATATATCGGAAAAGCTTGGAGAATATATAAGAATTTAGGAAGTATACACATCTTAATGATGTTACACCTCCCGAACCAAGAGTGTAGTCCTGTCTTCCATTTATCTAATAATCCCCTCGTCTCTCTTAGTAAGGGTGGGAAATTTAGCTCGAATATTTTTGAGATTTTAGAGGGTATATTTGTCCCTAGATATCTTAATGCTGTTGTTGTCCACTTGAATTTAAAACTAGACTGGAGATTTAAAAGCTCCGATTGTTTTATATTCATTCCCATTGCCTCTGATTTATTGAAATTAATCTTCAGATTTGACATGTTCCCATATTTTTTAAATTCATGTAATATTATTGGTAGGGAAATTATTGGGTTTGTGAGTGTAAACATCAAGTCGTCTGCATATGCTGATATCTTTTGTTGGGTGTCCCCTATCACCACTCCCCTAATATCCGGATTTAACCGGACTGTGCATAAAAATGGCTCCAATACCAAAGCAAATAGGAGTGGCGATAGGGGGCAGCCTTGTCTCGTTCCGTTCTTGATTGTAAGGGTCTCTGACAGGACACCGTTGGCTCTAACTCGAGCCGAGGGTTCCGAGTATATTATCCCTATGCGGTCCATCATCACCTCCCCCAACCCCACATATCTTAGTACTGTCATCATGAATTGCCAATCGACCCTATCAAAGGCCTTTTCTGCGTCCGTTCCTAAGAGGACACACGGAGTTTCCTTCCTGTTTACTACATGTACCAGATTTGTTACCTTGATTACATTATCCCTGGCCTCACGGGTAGGTACAAATCCCACCTGGTCCAAATGGATCAAGGCTGGAATGTACTCTTGGATCCTAGTAGCTATCATCTTTGTTAATATTTTCAGGTCAGTATTTAACAGCGAAATTGGCCTGTAACTGCCACATGCTGTCGGATCTTTCCCCTCTTTGTGTATCACTGTTATATAAGCCATGAGGGTCTCTTGGGGGAGCTTCATCTCTGGTCCCAATAAATTGAAAAATTTCACCAAAAATTTCCCCAGGGATGCTATTAGAGACTTATAGTATGAAATGGTAAAACCATCTGGGCCTGGGGCCTTCCCTAATTTAATTTTTCCCATTGCTTTTTG